>NW_021025502.1:841118-960979 GCF_004153795.1 Camellia sinensis
TGCTAGGCCCTGTACTCTGTTTTACTGTATTATTGTTCTGCAGGCCTTCGGTAATCTCGGATTACTGGCCGGTTACGGTGCTAAACCCATAGGGCCGGGTTTGGGTCGTGACAGCCATGACTTGGCGAAAGTGGCTCAAGTGTGAATACGGGTCCGTCTTCCCTTCATATGTAGTGAATTTCGGCTGAAGGAAGCCTGATGGTAGGGGCGCGTTTTTGATTGCTGGAACAAACGGCGAAGTCTGTAGTCTTGCTAAGGCTTTGTCCGTTGGTTCATAGGCTGGGCGCGGTATTGGCATTCCAACCTCGACGCTTCCATGCGTCCGAGGAGCCAACCGCTGTAAGGCAGAAACTCGGTGTGGATCCCTTGCCCTGGCATCCTCCTTGCATCGTGCTTTTTCTTCAAGCACGGTTCGTAAGTCGGATGACCTGGGCAACTCTGTCTGTCTAGATCTGGTTTGGTGTGAATGTGAAGGCCAATATGTGCTTCCTTCAGTGTATGATCTCTCAGGTCTCGTCCTCTCGGACCTAGAGTGACGAGTTCTGGAAGACAAGGAATGAGTGTCGCTTGTCCTGAGGCTTCTGCTCTCTCCTTGTGAGGGTGTAGTATTCCTACTACGATTTTCCGAGTGGCGAGGGGGTGTCTTGTGTTTGAGCCCCTCTCCTGTCGCCACTTCTTTGTTCTTCATCTAGCGTTTCAAGGCCTCCATGTCCGCTGCCATCTTTCTTATCAATTCATCTTGTTCCGTCACGCGATCTTCCAGAATTTGAGGGTCAATCCTCCGTCTTTGTCTGTCGGGACTTTGGGAATGGGATTGACGGGGGCTGTGAGTCCGTCTCCCTCTAGCATCCCTCCTGGAGGTATGTCGTTGTGGCTCCAGATCCGCCATGGGAGGAACAGAAGGTAATCCTTCACGCCTTGCGCCCCCTTCTGGAGTTAGTCCGTCGACGGCGGACTGCGGCAAGTCTTCAATGTGTGCCATTAAATAAGAAAAGGAGAAACTTAGTCAAGAGGTTTCGTTCTGTCCGTTTGTTCCCACAGACGGCGCCAATTGTACGGGAAAGAAATACGCCTTCTCGTATAATCCTGTTGACCAAGTCCACGCTCCTCCGTACGACGTCGCTTTATCACCTGAAAACACAAACGTGAGCTAGCCGGCGGGTGTGTGCCGGAAACCTCTCCGATGCCTAAGTCAGTAAGCTTGACAAATAGACAAAGTTTTATGTTCACAGAAAGAATTGTGTTCAATTACCTCCTCCAAGGTGATGTTTGTGAGCTTTTATAAGTTTCCTGTGGCACAATCCTAGTAGGACTTGTACTTCTTCATGCAGAGTCCTCCTAGGATTCATACTCCTAAAGGATAATGCTTATCCTTTTACACCCCCCCCACTGCTTAAACCAAGTGGGATGGTTTTCTCCATGGCCGAACTACCATTTGACTGAAGTAAAACTGGCGATGCTGAGCCTCAAAGTAAGCCGAACTATCCTTAGTTCAGCCCTTCTCTTTACTCTTCCTTATATCTGTTTCTCATCTGTTCAACCCATGGTGTGTTTGGACCGAACCAACGACTCTCGACCGGTATAACTCCTAGACCGGTACACCTCTAAGGCCGACATAACTTCAATGCCGGTCTAACTTCAAGTTGCTCCCGGACCGAAGTACATTTACAATCCTTTAACTGAAGTAACTTTATAATTCCTGAGCCGAAGTAATTTTACCTTCCTGGGCCGGAGTAACTTTGTTTCTCCTAGGCCGGAGTAACCTTGCTCTCCTGGGCCGGAGTAACCATTACGGCCTTTTTACTTAGTCCTTCGCACTTTGAGCCTCAAAGCCCAACTCGCAGTTCGGCCCAATTTTTCCCAAAAATTACCCTCTCAACTACCATAAGGTAAAAGACAAAAAAACCCTTTGCTTTGACCAACACAACCATAAAATAAAATAATTTATAATTATTTATAATAAAAATGATACATTTAAAATAAAAATAATTTTTTTAAAATTTTTAATATTTAAAATATTAAAAAATACAACACATAAATGTATGAAATATAATGCACATTAAATAAATAAAAAATATTTAAAATAGAAAACATTTACCCTAAAAAAATAAATTCGAAAAATTTCAAAACGTATAACCAAATAAATTTTTTCTTTTCAAAACCCATAACTCAAAATACGACTCCACACTCAAATCATGATTCTAAAATAATTTTAAAAAATAAATATATTTTTTTAATTTTTTCTTTTAAAATAGAGTTTTGGAAAAAGTTTGGTTTTGAGTTTTGAATTGAGTTTTAAATTTGTGTTTGTTTATGAGTTTTTGAAAATAATTTTTGAATTGAGTTTTGAGTACAAACATGTTCCGAAAAAATATATTTTTTTGAAACATGTTTGGTTTTCTTTTAGAATCACAATTCCAATTAGAAATTTTCAAAAATCTTTTCAAAACTCATAGAGTCTTAACCAAATATAGAGTTTTGAAAATAGCGTGGAGTTTCGAGTTATGTGTTTGGTTATGAGGTTTGAAAATAATTTTTGAATTGAGATTTATGGTTGTGTTGGTCAATTCAAAAATTATTTTCAAAACTCATAACCAAACATAAACTTTAAAAAAATACAAACTTATGTTAAATATATTTTTTAAATATTAAAAAAAATAATTTTTTTTTATTTTAAATATTTTTTTATTTTATAAATATATTTTTAAATATTTTAATTTTTTTATGTATTTTGTTATGATTTGAGTGTAGAGATTTGAAAATAGTGTGGAATTTCGAGTTATGTGTTTGGGTATAATGTTTGAAAATATTTTTTGAATTGAGTTTTATGGTTGTGTTGGTCAATTCAAAAATTATTTTCAAAACTCATAACCAAACACAAACTTAAAAAAATACAAACTTATGTTAAATATATTTTTTAAATATTAATTTTAAATTTTTTTATTTTATTTTAAATATTTTATTTTATTTTGTAAATATATTTTTAAATATTTAAAAAAAAAATTATGTGTTTTGTTATGATTTGAGTGTAGAGATTTGAAAATAGTGTGGAATTTCGAGTTATGTGTTTGGGTATAATGTTTGAAAATATTTTTTGAATTGAGTTTTATGGTTGTGTTGGTCAATTCAAAAATTATTTTCAAAACTCATAACCAAAATAATTTTTATTTTAAATATATTTTATTTAAAATATTTTATTTTATTTTATAAATATATTTTTAAATATTTTAATTTTTTTGTTATGTGTTTTGTTATGATTTGAGTGTAGAGTTTTGAAAATAGTGTAGAGTTTCGAGTTATGTGTTTGATTATGAGTTTTGAAAATAATTTTTGAATTGAGATTTGAGTTATGTGTTTGGTTACGATTTGAGTGTGAAATTGTGTTTTGAGTTTAAAATCTTAAAATTAAAATATTAAAATATTTACAAAATAAAATAAAATATTTAAATAAAAAATATATATTTAAAATAAAAAAATAAATTTTAGTATTTACATTGGGCACTTTAGTGTTTACATTATAGGCATTATAGGCACTTGAGGGCATTATAGGTATTTTAGTGTTTACAGTTGATGACATCAGCAGGGTCGGTTAGGTGTATAAACGGCGGTCCAATTTTGGAGGAATCTTGACATTGCCAGATAAAGTAAGGGAAATAATTCTCCTCGTATAATCCTGTTGACCAAATCCACGCTCCTCCGTACGACGTCGCTTTGTCACCTGAAAACACAAACGTGAGCTAGCCGGCGGGTGTGTGCCGGAAACCTCTCCGATGCCTAAGTCAGAAAACTTGATAAATAGACAAAGCTCTAAGTTCTCAGAAAGAATTGTGTTCAATTACCTCCTCCAAGGTGATGCTTGTGGGTTTTTATAAGTTTCCCGTGGCACAATCCTGGTAGGACTTGTATTTCTCCATGCAGAGTCCTCCTAGGATTCATACTCCAAAGGATAATGCTTATCCTTTTACACCCTCCCCCACTGCTTAAACCAAGTGGGATGGTTTTCTCCATGGCCGAACTTCCATGTGACCGAAGTAAAATTGGCTATGCCGAGCCACAAAGGGCCGAACTGTCCTTAGCTCGGCCTTCTCCTTTAACTTCTTACCTCGGCTGCCCCTGTTCAACCTATGGTGTGTTTGGACCGAACCAACGACTCTCGACCGGTATAACTCCCAAACCGGTATACCTCCAAGGTCGATATAACTTCAAGGCCAGTCTAACTCCAAGTTGCTCCCAGACCGAAGTACATCTACCATCCTCTAACCGAAGTGACTTTATCATTTGTGAGCCGAAGTAATTTCACCTCCTTGGGCCGGAGTAACTTTGTCTCTCCAAGGCCGGAGTAACCTTGCTCTCCTGGGCCGGAGTATCTTTTACGGCCTTTTTACTTAGTCATTCGCGTTTTGGGCCTCAAAGCCCAACTCGCAGCTCGGCCCAATTTTTCCTAAAAATTACCCTCTCAGGCATTATAGGCACTTGAGGGCATTATAGGTATTTTAGTGTTTACAATTGATGACATCAGCAGGGTCGGTTAGGTGTATAAACGGCGGTCCAATTTTGGAGGAATCTTGACATTGCCAGATAAAGTAAGGGAGATTATTGTAATTATTCAAACCACAGGGGAGGTCCCTGTATTTGTCAAAAACCTCAGGGAAGGTAAATGTAATTTACCCATATATTTATTATTAATTTAATTGAAGAAAAAAAAAATAGAGGAAAAAAAATACTCACACAAAAATAGAAATTTACAAAAAATAAAATTAAATACAAACAAATAAACTTGAAATAAGTTTAGACTATTGACAAAGAGATAGACTAATCTTTGCATCATTACATTTGGAGAGGAGTTAGATGGGCTGAAAAAAAAATCAAATATTGACTATTCTAAAGAGAGAATTGTATTAAATTTTTAATTTAATTGAACTTTTAAAATTTTAGGATTTATATTATTTTCGAAAAGGATGAGGGTGGCTTACCATATTATTTTTAATTTTGAAATTTAAAAAATAGATGATTATTACCTTTATTGTTTCTTTATTTGAATTGTTTTGATCAATATTATTTTTGAAAAGAGTGAAGATAATGAATTTTAAAATTTCAAAACCATAGATAATTAGAGTTTTTTTTTTTTTGGTTTTTTGACTGAAGGAACTAGCCAATAGTGTTTTTTCTTATTTCTTTAAAAATTAACAAATTAACAAAATTAGTTTGGGAGTTTAAAACTCTCACAATCAATGTTCTTAAAAAATTCCTTTTCCTTATATATTTATAGAGAGAGATTGGAGTAGGGAGAATTTTTTTTAAGGTCCCTAATGATAGTAATTTAGAAGATAAAGGACACCAAAAAAAAAAAGAATGATGTCTCAGGTCCCTCAACTAATAACGCAGGCTTTTTATTTACTTCTTGGACCAAAATACCCTTCACAATCAACGGGGAACTTGAACTACATTCCGACAACTGATCAGTTCCACATTTCACATCCAACCATCTTCACAAGCAAGAGAAGAGCAGAATTAGGGTTTCTGAATCGTCTTCACTATTGACATTAGGGTTTCATCATCTTCTGCGAAAATCTTTTCCATTCCTTCCTCACAAATTTCTCTGAGCCATTTTCACTGTTCATCGTCATCTCAGTTCATCTTCATCACAGTGTATCTTCATTCAGGGCTTATCAGTTCGTAATTAGGGTTTCATACTCACTCTGGTAAGTTTTGCTCTGGAAACACAGTAAATTGCATTTTATATTAGCGTTCCATTAATTAGGGTTTCAATTTCGTAATAAAAGCTGCATGAATTTGAAAAATGTTATTTCTCTGCGTTTTGAACTTATTCTTGAACATTGTTGTGTGATTTTGTTTGTAAATTTCTCTGGTTTCAGAATTTCTCTGGCATTTGCTTGATCTATATTTCTTCTTTGAATTTTTTCTGGCATGTTTATTCCCTATTTGTTTCTATTTATTCCCCCATTTTCTCTAGCATGGTTAATTTCTTTGTATTTCTCTGTGTAATTTTCGAATTCAATTCATTCGAATTTCTTTGCTCTATAAATTTCTCTGGCATTTTAATTTTCTCTGAAATGTGTAATTTTCTCAGGCATTTTCATTTTTTATGCTTGCTAAATTTATGTTTCTTTTTTGAATTTTCTCTAGCTATATTTTACATCTATATCTAATTTTACTCTCTTGTCTATGTCTATGTTTCTCTGGCATTTATAATTTTCTCTAGCCACATCACTTTTCTCCCTTGTGTGTGTCTGTCATGTTTAATTTTCTCTGGTTGTGTCTGTAAATTTCTCTGCCATTTTCATATTATGGAATTGAATGGAAATTTTCTCTGGAATGTGTAATTTTCTCTATCATTTTCATTTTCTATGATTGCTAGATTTATGTTTCTTTCTTGAATTTCCTTTGGCTATATTTTACATCTATATATAATCTTTAGCAATTATTCTATCATGTTTATGTTGCTTTGTTTATTTTCTCTAAGAATGGAAATGAACTGTGGCTGCATGTATTCCACATTACTTTTCTCCCTTGTCTTTGTCTATCATGTTTAATTTTCTCTAGTTGTGCCCGTAATTTCTCTGGTATTTTAATATTATGTGGCTTGATAGATTTATGATTCTTTTTTGAAATTTTCTCTAGTATGTTTATTTTATTCAATTCTTGGTTTCTTTGTTCTGTAAGTTTTTGTGGCATGTTTACGTTGCTTTATTTTTTTTATCTTGCTAATTGTGGAATGGAAATTTTCTCTAGCTTGCCATGTTTATTAGTACTCTGACATTTAATTTTCAATGTTTAATTTTCTATGACAGTTATAATTTTCTCTGGCCACCTTAGTTTTCTCCCTTAAGTGTAATTTTCTTTGGGAATGGAAATGAATTATGGCTGCATGTATTCCACATTACTTTTCTCCCTTGTGTCTATCTGCCATGTTTTTAATTTTCGGTGTCTAATTTTCTCTGGCCACCTTAGTTTTCTCCCTTATGTGTAATTTTCTCTAACATGTTCAATTTTCTCTAGCATGTTCAATTTTCTCTAGTGGCATTTAATGTTGACATCTTTATGTTTTCATTGTCTAGAAATAGCGAAACGTAAAACCAGCAAAACACCAAAAACACCAAGAAAAAAACAGAAACTCTCTAAGTCTTCTTATGATCTTAGATCAAAAAGCAGCAAAACACCACAAACTCCTTGCCAAAAAACACAAGTCTAAGGTGATGAAGCAACAAGCATCAAGATGAATACTCCAACTTCAAAAAACTCAAGCTCAAGGGGAAAAAAACCTGTTAAACTCCAAAGAAATAGAGCTCATTACAGCATTCAATACCAATCCAACCTCTCATCTGTTGTCTCTTTTTTTGAAACACTTAAATTCAATTCAAATCACCTTGAAGAGCTTCAAAAGACTCCATTCTAGTATTTGATCCAAGCTCTAAGCACTAGAAGGATGGATCCAAGGAAGTCTAGGAAATCTGATGATGATGTAGTTGCAATAATCTAACGTTACAATGAAAAAATGAAAGCATTCACAATTGGTTAAAAAAAACTTGACTTTTACAACCAATGACATAACCTTGATTTTTGGTTTGCAAGGTGGTAAAGGAACCATGTCATTGAGATACTCAAAAAAACCAAACACTGCATTCCTAAGGCTCAGATTCCCAAAGGACAAAAAGCTCACTGGTCCTGCTCTTAAGAATGCCTTGGTCAAAGCAATTAAAGGCAAGCAACTAACTGACTTCAAAGATGTAGCAATCATTGTTACATTGTACTTGTGTCCCACCCTATTTTTTTGCAACAAGTGGGAATTTAATATGGTGGGTTTTTATAAAGTACGTGGAATCTCTTGAATCAATGAAGCAGTATGATTGGCCACAAGCAATCACAGCAACATTGATCGATTCTATCACAGCATTGCACAAAACTCCAAAAAAAGTTACAAGGTGTGTCATTGCATTGTTGGTAAGTAGAATTTCCATTCAAATTTATAGTTATGATACTTACAAATTTGTGTGTTCAGAAAAATTTAATTACTTCAATTTTCATCATAGTATTGGCTATGTGAACATGCAAATATCATTGACTGGGAAGACAGTAACACAACTGAATTCCCAAGATGTGCCAAGTGGAACTTGCAAAGCTTGACCAAACAACTGTAGAAGACACCAGTCCACTCTCTTACACCTCGACAAGTTAGATTTCTATCACCACTGAAATCTCAGTGAAATTCCAAAATTTCTCTGCCACTGGTTTGTTTCCCTCTTTGTGCCTTGCTTGATTTGATCAATTTTCTCTGCAATGCAATTTCTTATATGAAATAACTTATGTGCCTCGACTGATTGAGATCAATTTTCTCTGAAATTTCAATTTATGTTTCTTCTTTGATTGCCACTAGTTTATTTATGCCCTTATAATGAATTCTCTCTGGAATCCAAATTTCTCTAACCACGATTTTAGTAACATTAATTACATGCCTTGATTGATTTTCTCTAATATCTAAATTATGTTGCTTGTTTCATAATTTTCTCTGGCCCATAACTTATGTGCCTTGACTGATTGAGATCAATTTTCACTAAAATTTCAATTTATATTGCTTCTTTGATTACCACTAGTTTTATTTCTGCCCTTGTAATGAATTCTCTCTAGAATCCAAATTTCTTTGACCACAATTATAGTAACATTAACTTATATGCTTTGATTGATTTTCTTTGATATCTAAATTATGTTACTTGTTTCATAATTTGCTCTGGCCCATAAAATTATTTCTCCTTAATTGGTTTTCTCTGACCATTGGCATTTGATTAATCTTATTTGAATTTTTCTCTCAGTGGAATTTTAATATTTCTCTAATAAAATAGCCTCCTGTTACAGATAGATAACAAGAAGCTAGTTAAAACCCCACCAGAGGAGTTTTGTCTTGGTAAAAAGAAGAAGAAAGAAGCAAAAAAGGCATTGGCCAAATTCAATGAGACATTAGAAGATTCATTTGAAGAAGAAGCAGGGAATGAAGAAAGAGAAGGCAACAAAGAAAAAGAAAAAACAAGCAATGAAGAAGAAGATCAAGCAAGCAGTGCAGAAGAGGAAGCTATAGAAGAAAATGAAGAAGTAGAAAACAAAGAAGAAAATGAACAGAAAGAAGAAGAAGACAATGAAAAAGAAGATGAAGGCACTGAATCTAAAGAGAAAAAAGAAAACAATAAGGAAAGGGATGAAGAAGAACATAATGAGCCGATGGACTAACATCATGATAGCATTTGTGGCTCAACAATAGATCAGCCTCAAGAATTTGAAGAATCTAAGGATGCTTAAATTGCTAATCTAGATCAAAGACTAAAGGCACTTTCTAAATCCAAAATAGAAGAAGAAAAAAATTAGAATGAATTACTTCAAGAAAAGGACATTGCAATGAGAACCTTAACATCAAATAACTCGAAACTTCAAGGAAGAGACGGCACAAGCCAAATGAAACTAAGGATGCTGGAGATTCAAAAAGAAGATGATAAAAAAAACAATTCAATAGTTGAGATATTCAATTTTAGAGCTTGAAACTGAAAATGCTAGATTGTATGAACAAATTCAAGAACTATCCGTCCAACTAGCAACACAACCTTACCGAACACCAACACAAGTTCAACCCCAAGGTCAGTGAAAATCTTGAACCACATAACTCAGAGAAATTTCTATTTATTACAATTTTCTCTGTCAATGGTAATTTTATCTGGAAGTTAAATTTCTCTGACCACATTAGTTTGGCCAATTTGATTTCTGTTACTTATTTGATTTTCTCTATCTATTTGCTTATTTGATTTTTGGGGCTTGTTGATTTTCACTGTGTATACTTGGAATAGAAGTGGAACAACAACCAACAACCCAGCAAGAACAAATGCCACACAAACAACAACCAAAACAAAAGACAAAAGTCTATGGTAACTGAAAAATATTGAATCAAATAAATTTACTTATTGAAATATGATCTGTTACTTCAAAGAAATTTAACTTTTACTGATATTTTCAATGTCTACAGTGAAAAAAGATCCTACATCAATGATAAAAAATCTAAAGGCAAAAGAAAGGAAAGAAAAGCAGCAAGATTCAAACTTTCAATATCTCAAAGTTGTGAATGTGACTAGAGGTTCAAAGCAAACAGAGCAAACCACCAAAGACAAAGACGTACTTGATGCCAATGAGTACGTCTTGCCACAACCAACAAGCATAAAAAAATCTTGGGTTTTTCCACAAACTCTACCGGTTGCAAAATTGATAAAAGAACATGTAAAAGATATCTTGCAGCACATATCAAATGTGCCTGGACTCAAGTAAGTATAACAAATAAAATAGAAGATAACAAACAACAATTTACTAACTTATATTGCCTTAACAAGTATTAAATCCCTTCCTTGTTATCTTGTAGGGCTTTAATCTGGACAAATGAGTTGAATCTCATTACTTTTGAAGATATTGGAAACCTAATAAAGGAAAAATAAATTGCCAACAATGTAAGTCTTTCATCAAAATTTCTCTGCAATGTTCCATCAGCCTTTATAAACCAATGTTACAATTATAAATGATATTTTTCAGGTCATTGATGGTTATGGTGAGATCCTATTTGCTGACCAAAGGAGAAAAGAACAACAACCAACTTCATTTTTTTCCACATGCATGAGCTTGGTATGTTACTACTCTTTTATTTGATTTTCTTTGGAATTTACTTACTACTTTCTCTTGTTAAGATACTTCTTGAAGCTAGTTATGTCACTAGTCTAATTTTCTCTCGCTAGTTGTATGCATTTAAAATTTCTCTGTGTGTATATTTCTGAAATTCCTGTCATTTTAATTTTCTCATAACCATTTTTTGATTTTCTCTGACTGCAGAACTTCATCAAGATGACAGAAAGTCAAACTTTTCGAATCCCATTACTTGACAAGCATATTGAAACCGCATGGAGGAACTACAGGTTCCTCCATTTTCCAATAAATATCGGGGGCAATGAGAAGTCAACAGATGGAAATCACTGGACCTTGCTTGTCTTGGACAGACAAGACAATTTATGGAGGTACTACAACTCACTAAGGCCAATGAGAGATGATGCACAAGACAAATAGATCAAAGATGTAAAACAATTGGTAACGAGTGCAAATTTCTCTGATCTATGATAAGGTTTCTATAGTGATAATTTTCATAGAATCCCATTAATTTGTGTGTAAATTTCTCTATTATTTAAAAATTTTTTTTTTTTTTTTTGCAACAAGATTATGTGGAGAATTTTTTGAAAGCTTGCCTTGAAAGAGAGGCACAATCACAACCCTCTTTCAAATTGATAGACTCACAAAACACAAATTATGACTTTGAATATGTCAACAATGCTCCACAACAAGACAGTGATTGGTAAGTTTCAAACAACATCTATAAATAAGATAATCCAATTTAAATGTTTTTTAAAACTAACTATACACATAATTTGTGTGCAGTGTGGATTGTGATCTCTTTGTATGCTACATAACGAGACAATATAGCAACCATGAACCTATCAACTCAACATTGTCAACACAAGACGTAAGGTTGATGAAGGCAGAAATCATAGAGAGATTTGTGATCAAAGTTGGCCGGTCATGGACAGAACCAATTCAAATACCACCAGAAGAAGAGCCAAAAATATAATAGTGAAAGAAAGACAATGCACACAATGTAATTAGGAATAACCCTTCAATTTGTTTTTTCATACATTAAAGAAATGATGATGTTTGACATATATGTGTATATCTTTTTTTGACTAATGTAAATTTCATAGTTATCAATGGTAAAATATATATATTTTTTATAACGCATGCTAAGTGGTAATTGTCAACACAATTCACATAGAGAAAATTGTCTAAAAAATTTCTCTAGTATGAAGTTACCAGAATTTCACAGAGAAATTTAACTCATATCATGCCAAGAGAGTGCCTATATGATCATGTAATTTGTAATGCATTGTGTTGGTACAAAACAATCATCAAATTCAAAAAACACAATGCATACTATAATTTTCTCTGCTATTGACAAATTTCGCTGGATAAATTTGACCTTACAAAACACAATCCACCGAGTAATTTTCTCTGCTAGTGGCAAATTTCTCTAGATGAATTTGACTGGTATTATAAAAACACTGCCTATAGTATGTTTTAACAAACACAATGCACACTGTAATTTTCTCTACTATTGGCAAATTTCTGTGGATGAATTTGACCTCACAAAATTGTGCACAGAGTAATTTTCTCTACTAATGTCAAATTTCTCTAGATGAATTTGACAGGTATTATAAACACACTGCCTATAGTATGTTTCAACAAACACAATGCACATTGTAAATTTCTCTGGTATAGGCAAATTTCTCTAGATCAAATTGACTGGTATTATAAAGGCACTCCCCAAGTATGTTTCTAAAAACACAATACAAAAAGTAATTTTCACTATTATTAAAAAATTTCTCTGGATGAATTTGATTGGTATTATATACACACTGCCCAAAAAGTATATTTCACAAAACAAAATGCACAAAGTAATCCTCAAATTTATTATTCAATCAATAAAATGTATTATCCTCAACTATTTAACAAAGGTTTCTTGCATGTCCTCTTATTATAGCGACTAATACTCTCACATCGACTACACTTCATCACCTTTTTTGTCACGCCCTAGGATTTGGATGATGGAATATTGACTGGGGTTTAGTCCTAATTTAATATTTAATTGTCTAAATTTTGGGCCGTGACAGTTTGGTATTAGAGCCCTAGGTTACCCTAGACTTGTGAGAGTTTAGGTGATCCTCGGATTGTGAAAACATGGGTTAGCTAGTTTAGGTTGGTAGTTGAATTTATTCTAAGTATTTATGAACGAATTTTTGTTTGTTTAACTTGAAGGTGATGGCTGGAAGGTATAACTTGAGAAGTGTTGAGCCCAATGGCACAGAGGAAGAAACAACTACTAATGCGGCGGCAGCGGCTGCTACTAGGGCAACCAATACGGTGCAGGTTAATGTAGGGGAGATGATGGCTCAGTTACCTCAGGTTGTTCAGAACAATAATCAAGGCCACTAGGGAGATCCCTTTGCGAAGAGAAACAAAGACTTTGGTTCTTTGAGAGGTCAAAAATTCTCTGGAGATGGAGGACCCATTGTAGCTGACACTTGGGTTCAAAAATGTGAGATGGTGTTTGGTTGTATGCAGCTCATCGAGGTCCAAAATAAGGAGTTGGCGACACATCAACTTGAGGGAGCAGCCCTATTTTGGTGGAACTCATGGAAAGAGGGTCTAGATTTAACGACTTTGACTTGGGCAGATTTCAAGACTCGTTTTGACCAAAAGTTTCTTCCTACTACTATTCGGTCTCAACTGAGTAATGAATTTTCGAAGTTGACTCAAGAGGGTAGAACAGTGATCGAGTATGTCACCAAATTTAATGAGTTGTCTCGTTATGCCCCTTACTTGGTTGACACACAGGAGAAAAATAATGACAAGTTTATTAAGGGATTGAATCATTACCTGTCTAAGTCCCTTATTCCCTTTGATGCTGAACCGTTTGATAGAGTTCTTGACTTGGCACTGAAGTATGAGGAAAAGGAGAAGCAGTTTAAAGAAGAAAAGGCCAAGGTCGGAGAGATTTCTAGAGGGAGTCACTTCCAGCAGTGGGATGGGAATAGATACCGACCCTATGATCAAAGGCATAGGGGTCAGCAGTTTCAGAGGCCACTGCAACAGGGTAGTCAGGGAAATTTCAGACCTCAGGGTAATTTTTAGCCTCAGGGCAATTTCCAGCCCCAAGGGCACTATTATCAGAGACAGGGTGGTCCGTGCCCACAGGGTTATCAAGGACAGCAACAGCAAGTGCCACAATTGGGTTATCGTCCTCCCGTACCTCAATTAGAGGGGCCCCCACCTATCAGACCAGTAGCACCTCAACCGATCAATAGAAAATGTTTTGGGTGTCAGCAATTGGGACATGTATTCAAGGATTGCCCTTAGAGATAGTAGGTGCGACAGGGTCAAACAGCTCCAGCCAAGGCATTTGCAATGATGCTAGGAACTGACAAAGTTCAAGATACTTTTAATCTTTTTCAAGAACCCATTAGAGTACTTTTTGATACTAGTGCCTCTCATTCTTTTATATCTAGACAGTTTGTAGAAAGAGAACATATTGTAACCACCTCATTGTCTAGACCTATTCGTGTTGAGACCCCTTTAGGAGGGGCAATTACTCTTTATGAGATATGTAAAGATTTTGAAATTGACTTTGCGGGCAAAGTCTTGTATGCGGATCTAATTATGTTAGGGTTTGAGGGGTTTGTCATTATTTTGGGTATGGATTGGCTGCGAAAACACTTTGCGACTCTAGATTGTGCTGGGAGGACTATAAATATAGATATTCCCGGTATGCCACGACTTACCCACACTTCCAGTGATAGAGAAGAGTCGATGATGACGAGTTTTCTATGCTCGGTAGAAATCTCTAAGCATGATATTAATGAGGTAGATGTGGTGCGTGAGTTTGAGGATGTATTTCAGGAGATACCTGGACCTCCACCTCGACGAGTAGTAGAATTTCGCATTGACCTAGTGCCGAGAACTGCACCGATTGCTAAGGCGGCATATAGAATGGCGCCTAAAGAGCTTGTGGAGATGAAAAAGCAACTAGAAGAGATGCTTCAGAAAGGGTTCATTCGTTCAAGTAACTCCCCATAGGGAGCACTCGCGATCTTTGTCTCCAAGAAAGATAGCACTCTCCGTATGTGCATAGATTATAGAGAGCTAAATAAGGTGACTATCAAAAACAAGTATCCACTACCTAGAATTGATGACTTGTTTAATCAGTTAAAGAGGGCAGCCATGTTCTCTCAGTTTGATCTCGGAACGGGTTACCATTAGATGGG
The DNA here is from genome assembly GCF_004153795.1 of Camellia sinensis. Lineage (NCBI taxonomy): Eukaryota > Viridiplantae > Streptophyta > Magnoliopsida > Ericales > Theaceae > Camellia > Camellia sinensis. The sequence continues at coordinate 856,025 of NW_021025502.1, forward strand.
TGTGTCAGAGAAAAGTATACCGTTTGCTGCTTTTCGGACCCGGTATGGGTTGTACAAATTTCCTGTACTGCCTTTTGATTTGACAAATGCTCCTGCCTATTTCATGGACTTGATGGAACAGAATTTTTCAACCGTATCTAGATAAGTTTGTGATTTTCTTCATAGATGATATCCTGGTGTATTCTAAGAATGAGGAGGAACACATAGAACACTTGAAAGTTGTATTGCAGACTTTGAGGGAGCAGCAGTAAGTGTCACTTTTAGGAGAAAGAAGTTCGATTTTTTGGGAAATATTGTATCCAATCAAGGGATAGCGGTAGATCCTAAGAAAGTTGTTGCAGTCAAAGAATGGAAGCAGCCCACGAACCCTACAGAGGTGAGAAGTTTTTTAGGACTAGCCGGTTATTATAGGAGATTTATAGAGAAGTTTTCTACTATTGCAGTACCCATGACCTAGTTGACCCGCAAGAATGTGAAGTTCTTATGGACAGATGATTGTGAAAAAGCTTTCCAGGAGTTAAAACAGCGGTTAACTACAGCTCCAGTGTTAACTATGCCGATACAATGGGAAAAGTTAGTAGTGTTTACTGATGCGAGTCGAATTGGGTTGGGATGTGTGTTGATGCAGCATCAGAAGGTTGTATCTTATGTTTCTCGACAATTAAAACCTCATGAGAGACGATACCCTACTCATGACATAGAGTTGGCAGCAGTTGTTTTTGCGTTGAAAGTGTGGCGACACTACTTGTTTGGGGAGCACTTTGAGTTGTACACAAATCACAAGAGCCTTAAATATCTTTTTTCTTTAAAAAGAGTTGAACATGAGGCAACAGAGGTGGGTTGAATTCGTCAATAGTTATGATTTTGAGATCTTTTACCACCCGGGGAAAGGAAATGTGGTCGCAGATGCACTTAGTCGACAACATGGGATTATAGCTTCTTTGATGATTCAGGAATGGAAGTCCTTGGAATTAATTTCGATGCATGATATTCAACCAATAGAGAGTGTTGAGGGGGCATACATTAGTAGTTTGACCGTACAGCCGACATTACTGGGTAAAGTTCGTCAGATACAGAATTTAGATGGGTTTCTCATCAGCAAGCTTGATGACCTTGTAGTGGATTTGATCGATAATTGTCCTACTAATTGGTCTGTGGACTCAGATGGGGAATTGCGATTCAATGGCAAGTTGTGTGTACCTAACATTGTTGAATTGAGGAAAGAGATTATGGATGATGCCCATAGGTCCTGATATACCATTCACCCTGGTGGGACAAAGATGTATCCTGACCTGAAGAGGACGTTTTGGTAGAAAGGTATGAAGAAAGACGTAGGAGAGTATGTTTCTCGATGTTATGTATGCCAACAGGTTAAGGCAGAACACCAACGACCATTTGGACTTTTGCAACCTCTTGAGATTCCTACTTGGAAATGGGAGTACATCTCTATGGACTTCGTGGATGGATTGCCGCCGTCTAAGCGAGGCAATGAATCTATTTGGGTGATAGTGGATCGACTCACCAAGTCTGCTCATTTTATTCCTATCAGTGTTCACCAAACTGCGGATAAACTAGCTAGGCTGTATATTCAGGAGGTGGCGCGACTTTATGGCGCACTAGTTTCTATAGTTTCAGATCGTAATCCGTTGTTTGTGGCAGAGTTTTGGGAGAGTTTTCAGTATGCTTTGGGTGCTAGGTTAGACCTGAGCACGGCTTATCATCCTCAGACGGATGGGCAAACTGAGCGGGTAAATCAGATCTTGAAGGATATGTTGAGAGCTTGTGTCCTCGATCTTGGTGGTAGTTGGGAAAAACACTTGCCATTGGTAGAGTTTACTTATAATAACAGCTATCACTCCAGCATCAGGATGGCACCTTTTGAGGCTTTGTATGGAAGCCATGTCGATCACCTGCTTATTGGGTGGAGGTAGGAGATACGCCATTATTTGGGCCAGGGTTGGTGAGAGAGACCACGGAAAAGGTGAACATTATTCGGGAACATATTAAGACTGTACAGAGTCGTCAGAAAAGTTACGTTGATAGAAAACGTAAGGGGGTTGAGTTGAATGTTGGAGATTTTGTGTTTTTGAAGATCTCGCCGATGAAGGGTATCATGCGATTTGGAAAGAAGGGAAAGTTGGCACCTAGATTTGTGGGACCATATGAGATCACTGAGAGGATTGGTAATGTGGCTTACAAATTAGCTCTACCACTTGTTTTAGCTATGATTCACAATGTGTTCCATGTATCTTTATTGCGGAAGTGTGTGCAAGACCCTTCCCAAGTAGTATCACCCAAGGTGTTGGAGATTAGTGACGATTTAATGTATGTGGTGTGACCAGTTACTATTCTAGACTAAGATGTAAAGCAGTTGCGGCGCAACAAAGTGAACTTGGTGAAAGTTCAATGGAGTGAGAATGAGAACGATATCACTTGGGAATTGGAAGAAAAAGTTCGGCGTATGCACCCCAGAGCTTTTTGTTTAGTACTCTCTCCTATCGAATCTCGGGACGAGATTTTTTTGAGGTGTGTATATTCTAGCGATCTTGATTTTTTCATAAGTCTTTATTTATTTATTATTACTTGATTTTATTTTTGGCTTTATTAATTGCGTAGTTATATAAGAATTTAATGTGGTATTTAATTAATTTAATGTGTTAGTTAATTATATATGATTAATCTAAATATTTATATTTTTATATTTATATATATATATTAAAAAAAATTATTGATATAAATTTTATATAAGATATTTATATTTATATTTATATATGTTATATTTGTGATTTATTTATATAATATAATAAGAAATTAGGTTATTATATATATAATATAATATAATATAATATAATATAAGTAGTCAACTAGGTTTAGAAGTTAAAATAAAATAAAATAAAATAAAAAAAGGGGCAGCCACGGAAGAGAGCCTGTGAGAGAGAGAGAGAGAGAGAGAGAGAGTGTATAGCAGAGAGGGTGACGGGAGAGAGAATAGAAAAGGTGAGAAAAATTAGAGTTTTATTTTGGTAGGTCTATTAATTCTCTTAAGTGATTTTTTAATTTTTAAAAAATATTGTGAGTACAAAACTCACTTTCTTTGTTTATATTTAATTCATTATTTTTATTTATTTATTTGATGTTGAATTGATTTCATATTTGCATGTAGATGATTGATCAATTTTAATTATTTTGATTAGTTGTGTATGTAAGGTATATGTAAGGTTTAGATTTTTTAGATGATTGATTGATTGTAATTATTTTGTTTAGTTGTATATATAAGGTTTAGGGTTTTTAGATGATTGATTGATTTTAATTATTTTGATTGGTTGTATATGCAAGATGTAAGATTTTTATATGGATTTATTTTATGGTTGTAATCACACTCATGGATATATGAAATTAAAATAAACTTAGAACCCATAGATAAATTCCTTATACTCCACCATGACTCCATGGATTGTTGTCTTATTTGAGTGTTGGTAAGAAAAAGTTTATAAAAAAAATGAGGATTATGAGATTCATTTGAATACTTTAGGCTTGCCATTATTATGTTTATTCTCATGAGTGAGATGTTTTGTATATATATTGTTGTCTCATTCTCATTAGTAGATGAGTGTTTTGATTTACGCGCGTGCGTATATGCTAACCATCCAGGGAGTGTGGGTCAAACTCGGGACGATATCCCCATGCAAGTTTGGCTTCGGAGCGGTGTTAGGTATACGGGAGGCACATAGGATATATGTGTAGGCCGGAAGTAGAGGCCGAAGTGGGGGAGTTAAGGTACAAATAATTTAATTATGAGTTTATTGTTATAGTGTGAATTGTATTGATTTGTACATCTTGAAAAATAGTAAACGACCTCGATAAATTATGAAATTTAAGCAGAGTCATGTATACGTGATTTTAGACAAATTTTGTGTTTTAACTATTTATTGAAAAGATCGATTAGAACTTATAATCGGATGATCTTGGTTATTGTAGTTTTGATTTATTTTAGCAATACAAATTTTAAAGGTTGTTTTAACCCACGAAACGAGCTCATTTTTATTGGTTACGGGTAAACTGAAGTAAAACATTATTCTGAACACTTTTCATGTTTTGAACTTTTTCAAAAAAAATTCATCTTACAGCAGTTTCTTTTCGTTTTCAGTTCCAGATTTTTCTATCGAATTTCGTTTAGGATTTTCTATTAAGTTTTTGTCTTAACCTGTTTAGTTTCTACTAAATTCGTTTGCATAACCTTTTGGAAAATTTGATTTTATACAACTTTTGTTCTTTGAGTTTTGGTCAATTCGAATTATTTAAGCATGAAACGGTGCATTTTTATACTTCTTCAGCAAGTTACTTATGATTAAATTATACTAACTTCTTTTTTTTTTTTTTGCAGAATGATGGATCTTACTAACTTTTTTATGCAGGGTTGACCTACCATATTTTTATTTCTATTTTGTTTATTTTATACTCAATTTATATTTCGTTGTGTAGGGGCAAGAAACTAAATGCCACCGTATCTCAAGAAACTATCCATTCGTCTCGGTGCGGATGGAACTACTTGTCTTGTCCCGTAACAAGAATTAAATGTATTTTTGTTTGTGTCTAGTAGACACGTGGCTGTTAAATCTTGTACTCATACCAGTATACTTGTATCCTGACCCGTTTTGTCTCTTGGCAACTCGAGTGCGTTCTGTTTGAGCGGAGCCGAACTTCCTTTGCAGGATTAGTTGGGATTATGGTGGTGACGTTGAATAACTATAGTTGTTGAACATGTCTCTTGGATTTCTTTTGTTTTCTTGAGTTTAGGGTTGATATTAATTTATGTATTTATTTATTTTTTTTATGACTTTAGTATTGGGATAATTTGGCATGGCTTGTAACCGTACATTATTTAAGTTGTTTTGACTAGTTATTGTTATTTTAATATTTGAGGTAACTTATGAAATTATGGTGGATAATTTTGTTGGCATTTAGTTTTTTGTTTCACCCTTAGAATTTGGATGATGGAATATTGATTGGGGTTTAGTCCTAATTTAATATTTAATTGTCTAAATTTTGGGGCGTGACACTTTTAAACTCTCTAGCAGAAGCAATTCTGTTCTTCTTTGGCCTCCTAGCAGTCTCTTACTCAATGGAGGTAAAATCATAACATCATCAATGCTACACACAAGTTTTTCAACAGTTGGAACTAGGCCAATCGAAAACGAGTATGCTTGACGATACATATCAGCATGAAAAATTGGTTCAACAAATGAATTCAAATTCCTTCCACTCCTAAAAATTGCAGAAACAGCATGTTGACATGGATACCCATTTATTTCCTATTTTCGACATAAACAAGTTCTCAACCCAAGATCAACCATAACCGAAGGAAAACAATGCACTTCAAACACATTATTAGATGATAAACTCACATTCCATGTCCTTCCATCCATGAAAGCCTTCTCCAACACACTTTCCATACGAGGATAAAGAACTTTATTCCATTTACTAGAAAGTAGCCTCTTATCAGACCTCATATTCATGATTTGCAACCGTATCATGTCCACCAAATTTGTTATTGGCAAGTACCGAGCTTCTCGTATCCATTAATTGAATGACTCAGCAATATTTGAATACATTTCACCATAACGTTTCCCCTCAAAATATTTATCACTTCAATTTTCATATGGTAAACTTCTCGAGAAAACACTTGCAATGTCTTCTCCCTCATTTTTTAATTCATTTAACTTGAAATGGAATGATGCCTTTATTGGCATACATGCACATTTTGAAAACTTGGACACAATCGTCCCCTTAACCAAATTTGTGTTTCCACATGATAACCTATCCCTCAAATTTCTCTTTAGATGTTCAAGACAAAATCCATAATAGCAATTAGGAAAAAACCTAGCAATTCCTTCCACAATACCACAATGTTGATCTGATATGAAATTTATCACCCTCTCCCATTCCAATACTTCACATAAATGTTCAAGGAACCAACACCAATTGTCTTTATTCTCAACATCAACAACGGCAAAAGCTATAGGAAAAAAACTTACAAAACAAATAGGAACAAGCATGTTAGATATACACATGCAGAGAAAATTAGAATAATAAACAACCAGAGAAATTTGACACTGCCAAAATCCAAATAAACTTCACACAGTGGCAACATCCAGAGAAAATTCACTTCATGACCAAATCCAGAGAAAATTCACATAGTGGCAACATCCAAAGAAAATTCACACAGTGCCAACATCTAGAGAAAATTTAAAAAGGGCCACCTCTAGAGAAAATTCACACAGTGGCACATTCAGAGAAAATTCACACAGTGGCCACCTCCAAAGAAAATTCAAAGTATCAGAGAACAATCACAAAACATAACCACAAAAATAGAAAATTCACTCAATTCCCAGATGTGTAGAAAATTTACGTACTTAGAGAAAATTACATATATTTACAATTACCTTTATTCCGATCTTTCCCAATCGCAGCGAGCATAACTCCTTTGTATCGTCCTTTCAAAAATGTTCCATCAAGAAACAACAATGACCGACAATATTTGAAACCAGCAATGCATGCATGAAAAGCCACAAACACTCTTTTGAAACGCTTATTATTTTCAAAATCTAACTCAAAACAACTACGTGGATTGTTCTTCAATGCCTCATCAAAATACTACCGTAATTGATCGAATGACAAACAAAAATCCCCATATGTACTACATTTTTCTTTTTTAACCCCCAACCAACCATAGTTATAACTATTTGAGATGCCATACTTGTCTTTCATTTCTTTGACAACATCCACTGGACAAGTTAAAGGTTTTGCACTTACCTCTTCAAGTATCAGTCCAAAAACTAAGCTGGAAGTCATCATACCTTGTTTACTAGTACGAACCGCCACACCACACGTATGTTCATTGTTCAAAGTTCTTATGTAAAAGAACCCATTTATTTTTTCAACTGAAGCATGTACAGGCTACATACATCCCCTTGATTCCTTATATGCACATTCTGCCATAATCCTCAGCTTGTTATTTTTAACATACATAAACTGAAAACAAACGTCAATAGCATGCTTGCATAAAACAGTACAGAACTCAGCCACACCACCCTCAAACTTTTGTCCGACACTCGTAATATTATTTCGCCAACCAGCTAACAGTAACACCTTTTCTTGGTGAGAACAAAACTTAGAGAGTGAATTCCTTTCAATATCAATGAGCCTATCACATTCACCATGCACAACATCTACCCAATTAGACCCCACTTCATCCTCTTGATCAAAAGTACTACACCTCATAACTGAAACATCAACTATATTAACACCACGTGCATAAACAACCCTCAACATATTCATAAAATTAATATTATTTCAAACCATACAATTCGGATGACCCACAATAGAATGTGAAATACGCATCGTCTCAGGTTTCAAATTCTCCCATGTTTTACGCAAAATGCCAACCAATTCCTCAAAATTCAATTTGCATGAAATATTAATGACAATAGTATCATTCCCATATTTGCACAGCAACAACACTACACTGTCCATCTAAACTAAAAGAAAAAACATGAAAAATAACTTGTTCAATATAAAAACGCTTCACAAGAACAACATAATAGTCCAGAGAAATTTCTAATAATTATAATTTTCTCTGTATTATAATAACAAGCTTATAATTTTTTTAGATTCAAATAAAAGTCCAAAGAAATTTACAAACTTAAATTTACCTTCAAGTTAACAAAAATAAAATCACAGAAAAATTAATGAATCCAGAGAAAATCACAAAGAAATTTAATGCTAATTATTAAACACAATCATAGACAAAAATCACACAGAAGATCAGTTATGAAATTGTAAACTTCTCTGTGATTTTCACTAGACTACAAGCTTACAATTTTCTCTGTGTAATTGTGCAATATTGAACTCAAATCAAAATCCAGATAAATTTACGAACTTAATGAGTCCATAGAAAATCACAAAGAAACATCACGGAGAAAATTAATGAGTCCAGAGAAAATTACAGACAAAATTAATGCTAACTATTAAATACAATCACTGACAAAAATCATAGAGAAGATCTCTAATGAAATTATAATCTTCTCTGTAATTTTCGTTGGATTATAATAACAAACATACAATTTTCTCTGGAATACAAAGAAAAGTGCACAAAAATGAAAAGTGCAAAAAAAACAAAGCACAAAACTTAGGAAAGTGCAGAAAAATAGATACGGTCTCCAAACACGAAGAACAAAACTTATCATTAATAAACATGTAACAGAGAACGAAAAATCAACTCCAAAAATCAAAATCAACTCTATTGTCAATAACAAAAAATGAAAAATCAACTTCAAAGATCAAAAAATAATTCACTAAGCTGGCTTTTCTCTCACATTGATCAAAACTGAAAACAAAAACCTAATTCAAAATACACTACAAAAATTTATCTGAAATCAGAGTCCTTACTTTGATCTCAAATGAAAAATCAAAAGCTTACACTGATTATTAAACTTACCTGATTCAACTCCACTAGAAATCCGAGCTTCAACACGATTTCAACTTCTACACAATCAAAGAAAATCAACTTCTACCCGGCTACAAAATCCCTATAAAATCTCCACGAAAATCTGCATCATCAAAATCTCCATCGATCGCCAAGTTCATTCCAAAGTAATCTCCTACAAAAATAGCAACGTAATCTTCAGTTTCCAAAATTGAAAACCACGTATATTATAAAGAATGGTAAAATAGGTATTTTAGAAACTAAAATAACATTGAGGGACCTTAGGCATCAAAAAATATTATTGTAGATCTCTCCTCTTACTAAAAGTTGGGTAGACCTATTTTCAAAAAATATTATTGTGGATCTCTCCATTTCTCTTTCTATCAAAAAATATTTTTATAAATCTCCACTAAAATAACATTGAGAGACCTTAGACCTATTTTCCCTTGGAGTAGACAGTGAGAGAAGAAAGAGAGAGAAAGAAGTTGGGGGTCTGTAGAGAGAGAAATGGAGTTGGGTAAGAAAGAGAGGGAGAAGGGAATTTGGGTTTAACAAGTTTTTAAAAGGAAGTATACTATGATTAACCCACGTGGTCTGGCCTACCAAAGGCTTTCCTTTTTCCTTGGTGGAAAATGAGTGAGACTTCTTTTCTTTTTTAGACTCTCACAATTTTCAAAGTGATCCACACCATTCATGATGTATGGGGTCTACTCATATATGTGTGAGGCCCCACATCATGAGTGGTATGGATCACTTTTGGGGTTGTGGAGTCTCTAAAAAATAAGTCTCTATCATTGTTGTTCCTTGATTCATGGGATCTTGTTCCCTAATCATGTTGTCCCTTCATATGGACAGATTTCGTTTGAGAAATTAATTATTTTAATAGGGTTTTTTATTTTTTAATTGTTTTAATAATTTAAAATAATTATATTTAAAAAGAGAGTTAAATTTTTGTATAATTGAATGTGATGTTTATGACAAAAATAATAATAATTATGAGTTTGATGTGACATTTTATCTTATTAATTATTTTAATTTTTTTTCTTTAGTAAATTTTAGCTTTAAAAAAAAAATCAAATCCAAACTTGTCAAACACCTCCATTGAATGGGAAATTTTATGGCCTCAAATAGAAAAAAAGCCAAAAAAAACTTGAACAACAAAAATTTCAACCCATCTTTCTAAATACAAAAATTAAAATAGTCTATTAAAATAATCAAACAGCCAAGAAACTTAAAAAATAGCCCCTTCCCAAACGAGGCCCATAGACACATTTGCCTACAATTTTTGTCTTTGGCCCTTTAGTTACAATATATGGGTTTAACTTTTCTCAAATTGAGAGAGCATTTGTGTTTGGTAATCTAAATCGCTCACTTTATAGAACTTGTTAAGTAGAATTTTTATGCAAAAAATAAAATGATTGAATATCGGTAGCTATATTTTTAAATTATATTTGTTTAGAAAAAATAGATAACAAATATAATTTTAAGAATAATCACTCATTTTTTGTAACACAAATTTGATTTAAACATGTAACTATCGATATCCGATCATCTTATTTTTTGCATGAATATTCTTCTCAACAAGTTATAAAATGTGAACAATTTAGATCACCGAAATTGACTCCAATATAAATCTACCAAACCCAAACACACACTCAAGTTAAAATGGCTAGCTTACGAGGAGCCAAACCCATAATCTATTGTCTTGTTGGTCATAACATATTATGATGTTAGTTATGATATTATTTTAGTTATGATTAAATAATTATTTGTTTATACCTCAATTTTTTTTAGTTATTACTTTCATAATATTGACATATGCTATATGTGATAATCAAATTTATGAATGATATATCTTGCGTATGATACATACCTATAACATTACCCAAATTGCTTATAATCCTTATAATTTTTTTCCTCCATCTTTATTATTTTAAATAAAATAAAAAATAACAATGTTTAAATAGGTAAAATAAAAAGTAAGATTAGAGTGTAAGCATATAAAAATCAAAAGACAAAATAAAATATATATATATACATATATTATAACAACTTTTAAATAGGTAAAATGCCTCATAATATTGGAGATGCTCTACGAACAGTTAGTAATAAATATAAAAAGTGAAAATATTTTTATATATTTTTCGATACTAACAATAGTTATAAAAGTTATTTGGGAGAAAAAAAAAACTTTAGCATAGCATTTGACTATTATAATAAAATAAATCATGAATTTTTAATTTTGTCAATTTAAACATTAAACTTTTGATTTATTTTCAATATAAACTATTTACCTATTTTTTGTTAAATAAAATCGACAAAAATATATATATATTGTATTCAATTATCAATAGAAAGTGAGAGTTGATGATTTTTCTAACACAAGAATTTCAATTCGCATATTCTTAAGCTAAAATTTTTCTTGGCAAATTCTTATGGCTATCAAATTCAAATTGTGAGATAACTTCCGATAAGAGGTTCTCATTCTCACCAAGTTTCAAGTTATGAACAATGAACAAACTCATTCAAGTGCAACCAAAATTCAGAACAGATACATCTAACAATTCAAACACCATGGTTATCTTTCCTAATTGTCTATACAGAACAAGTGCAATCATAATTGGTGAAATTCATAAATAATTGCATATTTTCTAAATTCAAGATAAAAATGCTGCAGTAGAATTTTACCAAACAAGGGTGATATGTTACTAAAATGCATTCTCACCAAGCTCTATAGTGTTAGTCTAAGAAGCACGGACACTTCTAAGAAGGTGTCGTATCCGTGTCGTGTCTATATCGGACACCGACACTCTGTGAACACTCTTAGGACACGTGTCCAACACTCTTCAAAACGTGTCATGTTTTTTAAACAAAATAACATAAGGTACAATAATAAAACAAAAACCATTTAAATTTATCGAAATTAGTGTTATATTACATTTTTTATTATCTTTGAATGATATATTTATATATATAGCATATAATAAATATATAAAATTATATATTTCATGTGTGTACCTCACATATCATGTCTTGTAAAAACTTAAACAACGCCCACTTAGTACACATTAATGTGTGTTTGGGAGAGTAAAGATTGAGTCCACACCTAACCTTTGGCATAATACACAAAGTGGTGGTCCCAAGACTTGAACACATATCATGTCTTGTATTTTTTAAAAATTAACATATCGGCATATCCGTGTTGTATCCGTGCCGTGTCACGTGTCCCGTGTCTGTGTCCACACTCCTTAGGTGTTAGTAGTTACTGATCCCAATCCATCATAATTTCCAGCTACTTCTCCAGCTGGAAATTTTCCTTCAAAGTTTATTTTGAGATTGGTTAAATAATTAGGCATACGTTCATCTACGGTATCTACCAATGGCATTCTCCACTCTCCAACCCAAGCCTTTGAAATGATAATTGTAAGCCAAAATTTAGTATTACAAAAAATTATAAAGATAGAGATAGGCTAACAAACATTCTCGCAACTAAGTAGGCTGCAAACAACACAAATTGGGAAGTAAAACTATTGGGGCAAACATGGTGGTGTGTTGTTATTACTTACATTAATTACACAGGTGGAGGTGGCAAGTCTAGCAGAAGCCAAAAACCAACACAATCATCTGAATCCAAATCGTCTTGGATCGCTAGGAAATGCAAGCCTCCACAAGCCTTCTTTACCGCTTCCCAAGCTTCAGCTTCGTTTGTTGTCACAGGTGTTTTCTTGTAGGTAGCATAAACATACCGTGTAGAAATTCCAACAGATAAAATCAAGCAGGCTCGAGTCAAGTCTGCCTCAATTGAACAAACTTCTAATCCATTCATCCAAGCTGTAACAGTGCAATATATATATATATATACAATCTTGGATTCATAATAGAAATAAGAGATGTGCAAAATTGGATGATGAACACAAAAATAAATAAAAGTTGGATGTTTCTTGTTCCAATTTCGCAGTTAGCTTAGCTGCCCCCACCCACCAACAATAAAAACAAACTGAATGGAATTCAAAAAGAGAAAAAAAAAATGGTATGTGTTATTCATAGTTAACTCAACTCCTGAAGTTGTTACAATCAATTAGTACGAGGGATTTGATGTTCTTTCTAAATCCCCAGAAAGGGATATTATTTAACTGAGAATTGGTTTACAAAAGTTACGAGTGATGTGCTGTAGAAGTTCCAACACTTAGTTTACTAGTTTGTCAAGTCGTCATCATATGTTTGAACCATAGTTAACTGTGGTCAAGTTATGTAAACTCTTGTAGATCTCTATGACTAATATTTTGTACACTAGCAAGGCACCAAGTGCTGGTCCGTTTTTGTATAAATAGCTGGTGTACTTTCTGGAACATTGTAGAGAGAAAAATCAGATTTCTTTTCCCTTGTTTTGCTGTAGAAAAATTATGATATGTTTTTGTAATTGAAAATATGATATATTCTTGTTGTTTTGTTCATTTTCTAAGCTAAAACTACAATGCATATAAGCCTAAACAAAGGGCCAACATTTGGTATCAAAGCCTCTGGTTCGTAGGAGGCAAAAGAGTTGCAAAAAGGTGAAGAACAAGCTGTCTTTGACGAGTATATTCTGCATGGCCAACACAAGTAACTCAAGTTCAAGTGCTCAACAGCCAACAATCCCAATCTTTAATGGTGAGAAATATATAGATATACAGTCCACAATCAGTATGAAGAGCCAGAATCGATATCGAACTTGACCCAGGCTCAAGAGAACCAACTGCAGGAGAAGCAACAAAAGTATGCAGCACCTCTCTCAAAAATCTAGCAGGGTGTATCAAACTCAGTCTTTCCAAGAATGAAGAGAGAAACCAAATCCAAAGAACCTAGGGACATTGTGAAAGAGATGTGAAGGTAAGAGCTATAAAACTTCAAAATCTTAGAAGAGGGCTAGAAATTTTGAAAATGAAGGAGAATGAAACTACGCATTAATTTTCTTCTAGAATCATGGAGCTAGTTAATTAAATGAAAATTTACGGTGATGACATTGGTTGTATATTCTTCTTGATTAATGTATTCTTCTTTCCAGGGAATGCATGTTGTACTACTGTTATTATTGTGTGTGTACATAAATCATGAGATGACTCGTGCTAAAAGAAGATGAGTTGTGCCGTAAACTCTAGTTTAGGGTGCATTGTAGAGGCCCTAACTTTTGTAATTCTTATGTAAACCCTAATTTCAAGTTTATTCCAATAAAGAACCCGACTTTGTCGAATCCTTGTGCGATAAACCTTGGAACTGAGAAACGGTATGAAATAGTCCGACAAAACCCTATTCGACTCTGGGATCCTAAACAATACATTTAAACCCTAGAACATGAATAGTAAAACCCTAGAAAACAATTTAATCAGATAAAATCATAGTTCTAATTTTTACCATTGGTTCAATGGTTAAGACATGGCCTAACAACCATGAAGTTATGGGTTCAAGTCTTGGGACCACCACTTTGTGCATTATACCAAAGGTTAAGTGTGTACTCAATCTTTCCCCTCCCAAACACACATTAATGTGTACTAATTGGGCATTGTTTTTTTTCTAGTTTTTACCCAGTTTCTCGCCTTTCTTTGCGAATCCATGCAACAGAACCCGAATTATTTTTCCTAGTTATATTATATTATTTATATATCAATAATAAGTGTTTTTACTTCATAATTTCAGATTTGGCCCTTGCATTTTAAATCTATTGCAATTTGACCCCAAACCTTAATATATTAAGGGTAAACTACCAATAAATCCTAATAATTTGACTTAATTCCCATCAAATCCTATTAAAAATAAGGCCGACTAAAATCGTCACTAAAAATAATTTTTTGTAACGATTTTTTGCATGTCGCTAAAAATTGACAATTAGTGACTTTCATTTGTCACAATTTTTATAAATTGTTGCTAAAACTTACAATTAGTGATATTTTTCTGTGACAAAATTTTCAATCTATCACTTAAAGTTGAAAATTAGCGACTTTTTTGTGACGATGTTTTTAAACTGTCACTAAAACGAAAAATTAGTGACGTTTTTTATGACAAAATTTTCAAACAAAAAGGGCATGCCTAGTACACGAAGCTCCTGCTTAAGTGGGGTTTGCGAAAGGATTGATGTACGCAACCTTACCCCCGCAAGCAAAGAGGTTGTTTCTGCAACTCGAACCCGTGACCACCATATTGCTAAAAATTAACAATTAGTGACGTTTTTTAATAGTGTTTGATGAAAAATGTCATAAATTATCATAGAACTTATTAGACAATAAGTCCACCTATTAGAACCTACACATAAATCCCCATATATTAAAATATATCGTCCTTATATTATTATATATCCATATTTTATACAAAACATCTTCCTTATATATGTGTGTGTGTGTGTGTGTGTATTTGTACCTAAGGAGAGGGGTGGTCAGCTAGGGCATGGTAGAAGGCTAGATGAATGACTAATTTCACGTAATAAGTATAAAAAAAAAAAAAGGGGGAAAGAAAATGGAAGTCAATGTAGTACCCCTAATTCAAGGAATGTGTTTTTCCTTTGTCTCCACGTCTTCTCCTAATCAAACTAGCTTCCTAATTAATCAAGCTTCAATCCTAATTCACCTTTCATTTCATTCTATTCTGACTAAATCACCAAGGTTTCCATTCCATTCTAACCAAGGATTTTTTAGTCTTTTCACAACCAAGCTTCTCTCTATAAATAAAATACTCTCCCCTCTCATTTGGACACTCTTGGCTGGCCATAAGTAGAGAGAGAGTGAGTTTGATTTTGTGAGTTAAAAAAAAAAAAAAAAATGGGGATAAGAAAAGAAATGGAAGAAGAAAGCAAGAAAGGCTAGCACATGTAAGTTACACTCACTCTCTACGTTTCTCCAACCCCTTCTTTCCTTCTTACCCTATCTTCAAATATGTCTTTTTAAGTATGTAATATGATGATATGCACGGCAATGGATTGGGTGTATGAGGGTTTGCATGAAAAAGAGGTTCTTGTTTTCTTTCTTCTTCTCTTAAACACACTGCTGGAGCTTTCTACTAATTTTGAAAAATACCAAACCTTCATGAACTCAAGACCTATTTTATGGGGTAATATTTGATGAGTGTAGAGAATGTGTGAGCTTGGGTAGAGCCTAACTAAGTGTTTTGGTAGCCTAAAAGCTTCTTTCAAAATTTTGACCCTGAGTTCCAGAAAAACAGCCAACTTCTTCATTTTTATAAAATTCCAGAAAAATCCCTCACGTTGGTTCTCAAGTCAAATACTAGATTTTTTTGAGTCCTCTTTGTAACAAGATTTATTTGAGAAGAAAAGATTGAGTGGTTTGAGAGAAAATCCATTCGTCCCAAAGTGTGATAAATCTGGACAGAGTTTAATAAAATGTAAAAATATTGAGTTCTGGTTATGCTATCCTAATTCCACAAATTAGGGATGAAAGTAGACTTCATGTTTTATATGCCTCTACAATTTCAGCCTCTAGGGTGACCTGGAAGTATGTTTTCCGATTTATTCTTTTCACCTTTGATATCCTGAAATGCTGGAAGTTTACAACCTTACATGTTGTTTTGTTCTTAAGTGTTTCCAGTAGCTCTGCTTAATGTCGTTTCTTGCTTTACCATGTCTTGTATACATCATTATGTATTACATTTTCTCACATATACTTGACCCTTGTTCATGTTGTGCTATTGAATGTAGCTAACCTGCATCTTAAAATACCTAATAAACAGAAAAAGTAAGGGGTTGGTAACGGGTGACTTTCACAGTAGTGACTCGGATTGCTTTATTAAATGGTTATGTATGGAATATAGATTATGATGAATTATGTTATCAGAATGCATTAAGTCTTGTGCAAGTGGTTGTTTTGTAACCCTAGAATGTCTCAATCGTAATCAAACTCTATGTGGCATCTTGTTTTCCAGAGGGATAAGGTCGGGTTTAGTCGAGGACATTCCAAGTGTTGACCCGTGTTTTTTTCAACCGTCTCTTTTGAGGTTTTTAGTTGGCTCTACACTGTAGATAACCGTCGTAGGCATCCAAGGTAAGGTCTGCAGAGTGGCAAAAGAGGGGGTACCAAATAATCTGAGTCCATTCTTGTAGTTGGGAGGATGAATCACTTTGGGGGATTCTCGTTGTTATACGAACTTTTTGATGTGTTAACATTGTTACCATGATGTTGTTATTGTTCCAAGTGTTATATCCTGTTATGCATTGTACCTGTTTATTTGTATTGGTTAAGGGTTTTAGGGTGTGTGTGTATTTAATAGGCATTCTAAACTCATGGTGTTTCATACCAGGTGAAGAGGAGTATTATACTGAAGATGGAATTGCCGAAACATTTGAAGAACCGTGGCTGCGTTAGAGATTAGATATTTCTGTATTTCGTTAATTTTTGCAAAGAGACTTGTTTCGTAATTAGTAACTTGAAACTCTTGTCTGTAATTACTAATATTACTTTTATTGTCAATATTTGTATTTCATGCTTAATTATCTATAAAATGTTGTGCTTTCACTAGTTAAACCCTACTATATTATATAATTACCTCACCTTGTTTTTTTCAAAAATTGGGGTGTCACACGGATGATTTGTGCTAACCAAAGATGATTTGTGCCTATATTTTGAACACAACAATCTTCTTGCCAAAGGTTCCGCACTTGCAATCACAGAACGTTATTTCGCTTCAAATCAATGATTTCCCATGACCCGATACATAACTCCTAGCTCCTTAACTAGAAGTGGATTCAATTCCCTACGACTCCCTCTATATTATTCTCTTCATCTTTACTGCTTGATTAATTTAGGACTTTGTAGTTTTAACTATTAGATTAATTAAATTTCGACCATTTGTTTAAATTAAATTAGGAATTGTCATTTGAAATAAGTCAATTTACCCTATGAAGCATGGACACCTTCCCAAGGCCTACGTATCAGTGTTGGACATGTGTTGGACATGGACAAAAGGAATGAAAATAATTATTTGGCTTACCCATGAATGAGGTAGGGGTCATGTATATATAATAGTTCATGATATAATTTAGGAAACGATATAAATAAGGAAACAATACTAAATCAGTGATTGGCATAATCATAGATTATATACATAATATCAAAAATAAAAAGATTCTATGTACTCTAATTTCTATATTCAACACTCCCCCTCAAGCTAATGTGAAGATATTCATCAATCGCAGCTAGCCAATGGATGACTGGAAAAAGTCATAAAAAACCTCAACAGCTAGTCCAAATAAATGCTACTGAACAAATCTAGTAGTCCACTAAATAAAAAAAGCCAAAATGTGCTTCATACATCAGCACCACACCCTAGAAAGGGAAAAAATTAGGGATTGTGCTGCCCTAAAAGAAACTGACCGGAATCAATGCTGGGACAGTTTAAAGGGTCATGCCGGACTGTTGTACGAACTAACCGGAATCAATGTCGGAACAATTTAAAGGGTCATGTCGGACCGTTGTAGAGACCAACCAGAATCAATGTCGAGACAATTTAAAGGGGTCATGCCAGACCGTTGTCGGAACTGATCGGAACTATTGTCGGGATAATTTAAGGTCATGCTGGACTATTGTAAGAACTGAATGTTGAGCGTGGCACCCACATAACTTATGATGTGGTGCTAAACAATGATAGCAACAGATGACTGAGTGTGCCAAAGGGGCGGCTTATTAGAAAGTGCACCAGGGGGGTAGCCTAGGTGGTGCACTAAGGGGGCGACTTAAGTTGTGCGTCAAAGGGGGTGACTTGGGTTGTATGCCAGATAGGGCGGCTTAGGTGGTTCATACGGTATATCACCATGCTCACCATGATATAGGTATAATACCCCCCTCAAACTCAAATAGGTTTGAAGATAGAAACCTATTTGAGGTTGAAATAGAGGGAAAGATAATGGAACAAAAACGTACACAAAAATGGATTGCGAGTAAAAAATATATATATATGATAGAAATATTTGGAATAGAAATAAACTAGTAGATAGAGGAAGAGATCACCACAAAGTGATACTGAAAGAAAATATGACGGCGGAATAGGTTGACGTCTGACAGGCAGCCAAGGCAAGGTTGCTGCCCGCCGGTAAGGCAAAAAACACAAAGAGCTTAACCTATAACTCTGATACCAAAAAGAATGAAAAGAATTATTTGACTTACCCATGAATGAGGTAGAGGCCATGTATATATAATAGATTCACGATACAATTTAGAAAACGATATAAATAAGAAAACAATACTAAATCAGTGATTGACATAATCACAGATTATATATATAATACCAAAAATAAAAAGATTCTATATATTCTAATTTCTATATTCAACAGGACACGCGTCGGACATGCTGTAGACACGTGTCCGACACTCTCCCAAAGTGTTCCCTTTTTTTTTGAATTTTTTGCAGCTGAACATGTTTTGGACATGCTCGGACACGTTTCAAACACCGCATGGTACAGATTGTAATTTTTGAAACTTCTAAATGGGGCCAAACTGTAAAAAACAAAAACTAAAAAAGAAGAGAGAAGAGAAAATTGAATTGAAGAAGGAGAAGAGAAGAACAGAGAAGAACCTGAGCCAATCGAAGCCTAGATCGAGGTATGTCCTTCGTTCTTCTTCTTTGCTTCATTTTTCTTCTTTCTTCAGTTCGCAGGTCGTCTCTCTATCTATGTGTCTTTTGGCTCTCTCTCTCTCTCTCGCTTTTTCGCAGGTCCTCTCTCGATCTATCTCTCTCTGCTTTTGACTCTCTCCCTCTGTTTTCTGATCTATGTTTTCTATTTATATATATATATATATATAGTATTCTCTCTTATGAGTTTAAAAATTCTTTTTATTTTTATTTTTTGTTTCTTTTTCTTCTCTCTGTAATTAGAGATTAAAGATATCTTCTTCTTTTTTTATAACAAAAATCTTTTTTTTTTTAATTTATATCTAAGCCCCTCTTTTTTTTCTTCTTTTTTTTCCTCTTTCTATTTTTTTTTATTACCTTTCAATGAACTTTTTTTTTCCTTTCAATTTTAGACATAATAAAAAAAATAAAATTATATACATTGAACGTGTCTCTAGCATGTCGTGTCCCTTGCTTTTAGAAGATTTGTGTGTTTGTGTGTTCATGTCGTGTCTCGTGTCCGTATTCATATACGTGCCTCATAGAATTTACCTCACCAATCCCTATGGATCGATTCCTAAATTTGCCACGGTTCTATTGAATTAGAGGTTGACTATGAAGCACAGATACTTCAAAATAGGTTGTCTATAAGTATCGGACACGAATACGCGTCCGATACGCTCGGATACAGACAGAAAGTATCCCAAATTTTTATTTTTTTTTTTTGAATTTCAAATTTGGCTTGGATACGCATGGATACGTGGGAGATACGTTCCGAATACTTTTTGGATACAGCGGGGTAGAAAACGTCACTTTGAAAACTTTTTTGTGGGTCAAACCATAAATAAAATAAATTAGATAGAAAAAATACAAATCATATTCTCAAATCAGGCATATACGCACGAACCAAAATCAACAAAAATGTGAAAAGAAAACCCTAAGTTCAAATCGAAAAAGCAAAGCAAAAATTTGGTTCCTTCTTGATTGACCACAGCAAGTTCTCTCTCTCTTACTCTCGAAGACAAATCAAAGCAAAAAGCTATATACAACAATAGGTTCTCTCTCTCACTCTCGTTTTCTCTTTCTCTCTCTCGTTCTCTCTGTCTCTCATCTTGCTCTTGTCGTTCTCTCTCTCTCACTCTCTCACGTTTGTTCTCTCAGCTCTTGTTCTTTTTTGTTTTTCCCCCTATCTATTAGGCTGCTTTATTTAATTTTTTTTTACTTTTTTTTCCTATATTGTTTTAATGTAAGTATTGTTTTTACCAAATTTTTAATTTTAGAAACTTTAATGTTAGTATTTCTTTATTTCATAGGAATCCATTTATTTATTTTTTAATTTGTTTTAGGTTTTATTTTCATACACATTATATTATTAAAATTAAAAGAAATAATTTTTTTTTACGCACGTATCCTCACTGTACTCGTATTCTACTTTTAAAATTTTGGCGTATCATCGAATCCTGTATCCATATCCATACTTCCTAGGTTAACCAAACCAAGCCGTAAATCCCTATTAAATGGGATTAGTTACATGAATCTTTCTTCTCTACTCAACTCTATCAAAGGCCATTTGGTTAGTCAAATTAAGAAGATTTATATCTTTATTTACTACACTAACCCACGCCAATCTAGGTCTACTTCTTCCCCTAACACTTCTCTCTACTGTCACTGTATTGCATCTTTTCATTATTGCCTCTGTTGGTCTCCATTGTATATGACAAAACCATCTCAATCTATTCTCTCTCAATTTATCTTTTATCGGTGCTACTCCTACCCATTCACTAATATACTCATTCCTAACTCTGTCTTTTTTAGCCTTGCCACACATCCACTTTGGCATCCTCATCTTGGCAATACTCATCTTATCTACATGTTGTTTCTTAGTTGCTTACCATCCCGTCCCATACAACATCACTAGTCTAATAGCCGTTCTATAGAACTTTTCTTTTAATCTAGTGGGTACTCGTTTATTGCACAATACTTCAATCGCACTCCTCTATCTATGCCACCCCGCCTTAATTCTATAGATCACATCTGCTTCAATCTCCCTGATTAAGACCGAATTGTACAATACTGAGGCCGTTCATTAGGATCTCTTAACTTTACTTGCTTGTTAAATTATACATTTTATGCCTGTTTAATGTCAATCAGGTTTGTACATAATGGGAGTATAAAATGAGCAAAAATGCAAAGAAAATTGCTTCAAGCGCGTGCGGAGGCCCATTCTTGCACGTGCAGTCTTTACCTTGCAGCCAAACAGGGCCCCAGCTCTCCTACACGTGCGGAGGGTTTTTCCCACATGTGCGGAACCCTTGCCACACGTGTGGCCGTACCTTGAAAAACGTGCCCAATGTTTTAAACCTGTTCAAAAGAAGAGGAGGTATAAAGAGAAGAAAAAGAGGCTGGAATAGGGTTTTGAAAAATTCCAAGAGAGAGAAGAGGCTAGGGTTTGGAAGAAAGGATTCTCAAGCTTGCTAGGGCAATTTCCATAGATGGTTCTTCTTCTTTTACTTCTTCCCACTCCTCTATGAGTGGCTAAGCTCCTCTTTCTAGGGTTTTGATGAAACCCTATCCAAGTAAATAGGGTTTTCTATTCTAAAGAATTTGGTATAATTTAGTATTTATTTTTGGTGTATGAAACGACCCATCACTCCCCAGTTATTGTGATAATCGATCATAAATAACGAAAAAGTTCACTCTTAGGTAGTTCTTGATTCGCAATGTTCACTTCAACTCTGTTTCCATTGTTACTATTACTAAAATTACACTTCATGTACTTTGTCTTGATTCTGCTTATCCTAAATCTTTTAAATTCAAGTGCTTCTCTCCAAGTCTCTAAAGTAGTGTTAACTCCTTCTCCAGTCTCATCTACTAACAAGATTTTATCTGCAAAAAGCATACATCATGGCACCATGGCACTCCATGCCTCCTAGGTTGAGCTTAGTAATTATTTTTTGTCGGAAACAACCCGGTCAAATTTCATTTTCTTTTCTTTTGAGTAATGCCATGCCGCTAAGTCATTTCAAATCTCATTTAGGTGAACCATATCAAGAATTACAAAGCTGAGTTTACTAGATTTGGATCTGGTAAAAGGATATGATAATTCTGCCTGACTATCCCAACATGCAAGCAGTGTATTTAGCAAAGCACTGATTACAAATAGCATTGCTGACATTTAGATGCTAACTGAAGATTTCCAAAGGGATATATGGACATACCTGCTAATGGTTTAGCTCGTGAAGATGCAACAGCCAATCCAGGAATCATTGTCTTGCCATCAATTTCAATCCCCAAAAGATCCAAATCTAGACTTGCACCAAAGACAAATTTTGTCTCTAAAGAGTCTTTTGTTTTTCAGCTTCATCTGAAACAGGAGAAACTATAATTAGTTTGCAAGAAGAAAAAAATTGCAAAATGGAAATGACAATATTGGTTCCCAAAATGAGTGAGAACTGGAATTTGCATTATTGGAAATCTTGGCTGTAGCGTAGAAACTGCTGAAGTAGATGACTTGATCTTGATCCAATTTTGCACTCTTAACTAAACAGAATGAAAATTGACAAGCTTATTTCCTTTTTCCAACTTCAATTTTCAGTATACATAATATAGTTTTGAGTTTGGATGTAAGCAAATAGATAGAAATAACAATTGCAGCCATTTATGCAATGTTATTACAAATTTTCCTATAATAAACATAATAATAATAAATTACACCTGTCAATTTCATTTTATGTGGTTACCTGAAAAGGGTAACTGGACAAAGGCCCATTTCTCGCCAAACAAATTCTCCGGAAGTTCCATCGGAAAAGGGTTATCTAGTGCCAGAA
Organism: Camellia sinensis; assembly: GCF_004153795.1. Lineage (NCBI taxonomy): Eukaryota > Viridiplantae > Streptophyta > Magnoliopsida > Ericales > Theaceae > Camellia > Camellia sinensis. Next base: position 878,924 of record NW_021025502.1, read on the forward strand.
GTGGTTTAGCACCTTTCTGAAAACCAGGATGACGCATGTATACAGTTTCGTAGCGTTCCTCCAGCCACAGAAGTAGTGATAGACACTGAAATTTGACCAACCAAATGAAGAAAAATTACAATAGCAGTAGGGTAAATCATGTGAAACAAAACTTTCACAATGTTCTATTATGTGTTTTTCACAATTTGAATGGATTATTTAAATTTGTAGGTAACAACTTATGTGAACCCTGTGGTGCAGCATATGATGACTTCAGAAGGACAGACATTACTTTCTTGGTTGATAATGAATAATGCCTATACCACCATTCGTATTTCAACATTAAAATTTGGCTATCCTTAATGTATAGAAAACTACTTGTATCAAATAGGGTGAGTGCATTGAATTTCTCAATTTTCTAAAATGATATACAATCGTCCTCTATTCAATTCTAGCAAATAATCAAGTGTGACACCAAAAAGAAAAGAGCGTAAACCTTCTCTAAAACTAAAATTATAACACTAGGGCAGAGCATAAGGTAAGGGATCTTGAATCGAAGAATTTCTATCCATTAAGCAAAATAGAAAAGTTAAGATTCTTGTTTCTCTAGTGCTATGGCTTTCAGATAGTGGTGGGTCATTTGGGGAAACTCTTATTCACACTTGCATAGTTAACTCCACCCTCGTGCTCACTCTAGGGAAAGGTAATACGTTCAGCAAACCTGTATCAACTACCTGCCTTCTTAGCTTTGGACTTGTAGGCTGTAGCCACTTTTAAGAAAGCCATTGTAAGTACAAGTGTGGAGAATCTTGCTGGGTTTCGATAAGTAGCTAAGCACTAGTGAAAGTTGCTAAAGCTAAATATGTTGTAGGAAAGCATAGAGTGCATCACATGATTTCGGAAGTAAGAGTGCACAATTTGCACCGCAATAAAAAATTCTTATTTAGGACACGGGACAAATAAATACTGGTAGAATCAAAATTTCTGTCAAAAAAAAGCTTGGTTTAAGTAGCATGCTTCTCATAGAATCAAAATTGCTGTCAAACGAACCCAAACCCCCCTTATCCCAATAAAGTAAAGCAAAATAGACCTATTAATGAGATGGCTATAAAAATTTCTTCTATCTTGTTTCAGCCCTCACTATGCCTTCAACAATGCGCCCTTACCTCCCGGCTTTTTCTCCTTTCTTTCCTTTATGAAAATATCTGTCCTGCCACCTCCACCCTCGTTCAGACCCCAGGCATAGCCCAAAGGAAGACACGTATTTAGATTGTTTCACTCTGTGTAGCCCGTTGAATTCATGCTTAAGAATCCATTTGCCTCAACATGAACATGTACTATTGATAAGACAGATATCATGTGAGGTCCTCACATAAATGAATAGATTTCATATTTGAATTCACAGCTCATTTCCTTTTAATGGACACATGCGACAAGATACATTATGTCCAAGACTAGTTAGTAAGATAAAATCGTACTTTTTGGATGTTAATTATGAATTCATTACGGGGTCTCTTACACATCATTTTTTTTTTAGCTGCATCTATAATGCATATTTTTGTGGTCCAGATAGGTGGCTCAACCATTAGGCCATTAAGCTTATCACCTAAGCCCCACCAAAAAATTTCAAAAAATTCTTATTGTCGAATGCCCAACTTTTGAAAGGTTTAATTAGATGAGGTCTCATTTTGATGTTTAATCTGAAGCCTCCAAAAATCTTAGGCCACTATGGGATAGAGCAGGCATGGATAAAAAAGGGTGTACCCAGTGCATGAAGCTCCCGTTTAAGCGGTGTCTGGGAAAGGATTGATATACGCAGGGCATACCCAATGCCCCACAAGCGGAGAGGTTTTTTCCGCCACTCGACCCGTGACCACCAGCTCACCAAGGGATAGCTTTACCGCTACGCCATGCGCGGATGAATAAAATAAATAAATACAAATTTATATTTATAGAAAAAAAAAGAGGAAAGAGGAAAGAAAGCAGGCACACCCGTTTACTTGGAACAGGTTTTATACCAAGCTCTTTACATGCTTTCATAATGATTGTCTGCATTTGTGACCTATAAACCATAAACCAAAACCAATCAATTTCCATTATGTATAACAAAAAGGTTTATTTGCACGAACACCCCTAAAATATGGAAAAGTATTACTTTAATCCCCTAAACTATAAAATTGTATAAATTGATTTCCTAACTATTGAGAAGTATCACTTTGTCAACTAAATTTTTAGTTTGACCCCTTCTGTTAGGGTCCCATTTATGGGCTTTTATAATTTAGGGATTCATTTGTTCTACGATTTTATAATTTAGAGGGTAAGTGATAATTCTCAATAATTTAAATGTTATATTTTTATAATTTAGTGAGTCAAAATAATACTTTTCAATAATTTAGTTTAGGGGTCTCCAGGTAAATAATCCTAACAAAAATCCAAAACCATAAACATCCAAATGCAATGTATAGATAGAACCATGAATTACCCAAATAAATTCACCTGAAGAATCGAACTTTATCAGGCAAAGGTACACCCAATTCGTCACTAATCGATACAATAGCGTCCTTCAAAGTGAGACTGTTGATGACATTGTTAGGAAAGTACTTTGTGAATTGAAGAGACAATGAATCATCGCATACAAGAAGCTCCCAAATCTTCTTCCCTCTGATATCAAGAATGGGTCTGGAGCAGAAATCCAATTCCCACTCAGAAATGCTCTCGGGATCGACTTCTGGGTCCAGATAGCTCAGCTCTGCAGTTGGGTCATCTTCTTCATCAACCGTCTCTGCTTCAAAAGGTGCTGAAACAGAGCTTTTGGATACAGAGCTGTGTCCAAAAAGGCGAGTTGTTGGTGAATTTGCGGAGAATTGAGAGAGGTTCAATGGAATTTTGGTGGGTTTTGAAAGAGAAATGATGTTGGAGATGAGTTTGTGAGATTGAAACGTTTGGGTTCTGATTTTGGTAGGATTGAAGCCAAGTGTAGCCATTGAAGCGCTCTCTCTCTCTCTCTCTGTGGAAGTTGATAAGAGTGAAGAATTCTTACAACCACATTTATATATATCCGTTGGCAAGGAGAGGGTTGTGCTCCGGATGGGCCAATCAGGAAGTGATTCGGCCATGCTCTGTTTGGTTTTTAGCTTTAACATAGTTTTTTTTTTTAATGTTTTATTATTTATAGTCATTTTTTAATATTTTAATTAATTAATTTTTTATTTAGATGAATCTATATTATTATGGTAAGTGAAATCTGGACACTCGAATATTGACCTTAGATCCTACTATTTGAAATGTCACGCAATATATAATGTATATTTTAATTTTAGGATAAATTAAACTAACTCCCTTTGAGATTTGGTCCTATTACATTTCACATTTTGACTTTATTAAAATTACATTCTCACTCCTGTGATTAATAGTTTTATTTCACAAACTCTCTGTTTATATAAAAATTAACAATTCTCGATAGAAAAATAGAGAAAATTACATTGAAAAAAAAAAGAAAAAAAGTAAAGCAAAGAAAAGTAAGAGAAAAAAAAACAAAATAAAGTAAAATAAAGTAAGAAAAAAAAGTGTATAAATTTAATATTTTTTTGACATCAACATTAATTCTGTCTAAATAATTACAATAATTGGGGTTAGTGTAATTTCTCAAACGTTAAGGATGATATGTATTAAATTCAAACTTCAGAGGATATAAATGTAATCTACCTTTTATTTTATTTTTACATATTTGAATTGCACGTATTGTTTGTACCAATTGCTAATCTAATTTAAATTTACTTAAAAACAAAATATTTATGAAGAATTTTTTTAAAAAATAAAAAATATACATTTTTTGCATATTTTTGTATTTAGTATTTTTTTTTTTTTGAAAATATTTAAAATTTTGTATTTTTAAGTATACTTAGATTAAATGGATTTAAAATGTAAAAACAAAAAAAATTAAAATATTAAATAAATAAATAAATAAAACGATTAAAAACTTGAAAACTATTTTTCAAAAGGGTGAAACACTAATAAATCCCAAAATGTGATCTTGTGAATGATTTAGTCCTCTCTTTTTTTTTATAAACCTAAAGGTCTCATTAAAATGGAAATTACATAAAAAGGTAATCACTTACATGTTTGGGTTTAATTTTTTAGAAATAAAGTGATTTTTTCAAAATGTAAAATTACACATTTAGACAATTTACACTAAAAAATTACACATTTGGACAATTTACACTATAGAAGTTTTGGATTTTCCCTTATTCTAGAACAAATCACACATTATGAACAAAAATCTAAACTCTAATATAACACTCCAATAACGTAACACTTCTATATAACTCACTAAAAAACTCATTAGTGTACTTTTCCCAAACGTAACAACGTAACACTCAAAACAAATTCTTTCATGTACTTTTCCAAAACTCAACACTTCAATATAAAAAAAAATAAAATAAAATAAAATAAAAAATCCTTAGTATGCTTTTTCCAAACGTAACTTTTCAGTCAATGTAATCTTAAACGTAATACTCTAATATAATATACTCTAACATAATGCACAAAAACACTAAAAACACTCCTTAGTATATTTTTTTTAAACGTAACACTCACAGTTTGAATTACACATTTATTCATAACTTACTAAGGAATATTTGTACTCCTTTTAGAATAGTTTGAAGAATCTCACATTTTTTTTTATATAGTGTTACATTGGAGTGTTACGTTTATAAAAAGTACATTAAGATTTTTTTTTTTTTTTTTTTGTGTTACATTGGAACGTTACATTTGGGATAAGTACACTAAAGATTTTTTTTGTGTGTTACATTAAAGTGTTACACTAAGGAATTTTTTTAGAGTGTTATATTGAAGTGCTACGTTTGGGAAAAAGTACACTAAGGAGTTTTTTTGTGTGTTACATTAGAATGTTACATTAAGGAGTTTTTGTGTGTTATATTAGAATGTTACACTAAGAAATTTTTTTAGAATATTATATTAGAGTGTTACATTTGAAAAAAGTACATAAATAAGTTTTTTTGTATGTTACATTAGAGTGCTACACTAAGAAGTTTTGTGTGTGCTACATTAGTGTGTTACATTAAGGAGTTTTTTTGTGTATTATATTAGAGTATTACGTTTGGAAAAAAATACACTAAGGAGTTTTTTTGTGTGTTACATTAGAGTGTTACAATATGAAATTTTTTTGTATGTTACTTTAGAGTATTACACTAAGAAAAAAAATTTGGAGTGTTACGTTTGGAAAAAGTACAATAAAGAGTTTTTTTATGTGTTACATTAGTGTTACGTTTGGATGTTTATTGTTAGGTTTTTATTGTTTTTTTGTGTGTTACATTAGAGTGTTACAATATGAAATTTTTTTGTATGTTACTTTAGAGTATTACACTAAGAAAAAAAATTTGGAGTGTTACGTTTGGAAAAAGTACAATAAAGAGTTTTTTTATGTGTTACATTAGTGTTACGTTTGGATGTTTATTAATGTCAATATTACAATAGGGACGAACACCACACCAATAACACCACAAACGGGGTAACATCATCCACCTACAAATCACTCCACTAAATCTCCACAAAAAATAGAAACGTAAAAACCTACTTTACCCACGCACACTCGACATTAGGAAAAAAAAATCCAAACAAAATCACATACAAGGACAAACAAGTAAATTTTCAAACCTCCAAATCAAAGAAATATAACATATCCAAAATAAAAAGAATTAATTAATTTCAAAGAAAACTTCTGAAATTAAATGGAATAACTTTTCTCCAAATGAGATTTAAGAGTAATTTTCTCTTTTTAAAATTCTAAAATCAAACAGAATTATTCTTGCAATAACAAATTGTAAAAATATATTACGTTGTAATCTGTCTTGTGGCTGTTGCCCGTGGTTTTTTGATCACAGTTGGAGGTGTCCAATTGTGGTTTTTTCCACGTTAAATCGTTGTGTCTCTTTATCTTGATTGTTTGATTGGGATTGTTATATTTTGCTTAAAATTGATACATAATCACAAATCAACATCTAGGAGGTTTCTAGATTTTTCAATTATTAATGTCAATATTACAATAGGGACGAACACCACACCAATAACACTACAAACGGGGTAACATCATCCACCTACAAATCACTCCACTAAATCCCCACAAAAAATAGAAACTTAAAAACCTACTTTACCCACGCACACTCGACATTAGGAAAAAAAAATCAAAACAAAATCACATACAAGGGCAAACAAGTAAATTTTCAAACCTCCAAATCAAGGAAATATAACATATCCAAAATAAAAAGAATTAATTGATTTGAAAGAAAACTTCTGAAATTAAATGGAATAACTTTTCTCCAAATAAGATTTGAGAGTAATTTTCTCTTTTTAAAATTCTAAAATCAAACAGAATTATTCTTGCAATAACAAATTGTAAAAATATATTACGTTGTAATCTGTCAAAATATAACTCATTTTTCCAAATAGCAGCTTCAAAAAGTATGTTGTAAAAATATATTATGTTTGACAAAATACCCTTTTTTAAATTAGCAACTTAAAAAAGTTACAATTTCATCAAAAATCACTAGTAAAAAGTAGAGAACGGAGATGCGGGGTGTTAAGTTACAATTTCATCAAAAATCACAAGTAGAGAATGGAGATGCGGGATATCGATCCCCGTACCTCTCGCATGCTAAGCGAGCGCTCTACCATCTGAGCTACATCCCCCATTTGATTTATTGGTTTCTGTTATTTTATTTATAATAAAAACTATTGATCATTTGTTCATTATTCATTCTCGTCCTCTATTCAGCAGAAATATGTGAAACGATCAAATTAAAAGATAAATTAAACCAAGACTCGAAATAGTGTTTCCCCTTGCAAGCAATCTTAAACTCAATATAGATGATTGTTCAAAGGGTGACTCAAGCCAAGCAGGCTATGGAGAACTTTTGAGAGACGAGACAGGCACTTGGTTATGGTGCTACAATGACAAACTGGGTCATTGCACAAGTCTAAAAGTGGAAATTTGGACAATATATCGAGGACTCACAATCTTGTTCCAGAAAGAAGTTACCAATGTGGAACTTGAAACAGATTCAGAACAAGCCATGCATCAAATTCAACATGGGCCACATCCAAATTCTTCTCTCAAGACCCTCATTGAATATGTTAAATTCCTCCTACAGAGATGTTATTGTTCTCTCCTCTATACCTTGAGAGAGGGCAACAAAGTAGCTGATAGGTTAACTAATTTGGGAGTAGCCCAGCACGAACATGCAATGATCCTTGAGGATCCTCCTACGAAAGTCACAGCTCTTCTCATAGATAACATGACTGGAGTGTCTGTTGAGAGGGACTTATCCTTTGATTGTTCTTCTGAACTCATTTTTCTCCTTTGTTTGCTTTAATTTCCTTTGAATCAAAAAAGAAATAGTGTTTGGTTCATTGAAATTGAGTAACTCGTGATTTATTTATTTTTGAAAACATATTTGTTAATTTTTTTGGAGACTAACGTAATAAAATAAAAAGATTGTAATTATCAAATCATTTTAATTTTTTAATAAATGATATGCTCTATAAAATGAACGGTTTGAATCATCATCAAAATGAGACTTATGATAGGCTCATTAAAATTTGAATTTTAGAGAAATCCAACCCTTATTTTGTATAATCGATACGATGAGATGCAATATCAAACAACCTGTTTATATCATATCAACTTATTTATTTATTTATTTATTTAGATAAACATCTCAGCTTATTTAAGACTAAATAAGCATAAATAATTAATTATAAACTACAACAAACATGTTACTTAAAAGCTAAAATGTGTAATTTTAAGTTAGTTCTATTCTTCAAGCTAAAATGGTTTATCAATTAAACAAAAAAAAGATTGATTATTTTTTTGATAAACTACATTTACTTCTCCTAAAATTATATATATAACAAGCACTACTAGTCTCCCTTTCATTACATAATTTAAGAAGGTTTTTTTTTTTTTTTTTTTTTTGATAAATTACACTTCTCCTAAAATTTAAAATATATATATAACAAGCACTACTATTTGACAATATTACACATACCTCCTTTTCATTACATAATTTATGAAGTTACTTTTTTATTCATAATTTTTTTCTTTTTTGTATTTAAATGTAAAATGTCAACTGATAAGTTATCCTGGTTTTTAAAGATCAACTTACTCAATGGCCCTCTCATTCTCTAATTTTTTTAATTTTTTTTTGGACAAATTACACTAACAGTCCCTATAGTTTTGGACTTGTGTCACTTTAGTCCTTGACTTTTCAATTGTGACACATTTAACCCTGAATTTTGAATCTTGTTTCAAATAAGGACAATTGAAGATATCATTATTTAATTTCAAGGACAAAATCGTCAATTTAAAAAAATATAAACTAAGTTGACAAAAATAATGTCAAAAAAATATTTTAAATTTTTTAAAATTTTTTTCCATCCACTAAAGATAAAATTATGTAAAATTGATCAAAATCAATAAAAATTACATAATTAATTTTTAAAAATTAATTTTACATGATCATCATACAAACACATAATAAAAATTAATTTGGTAAAAAAAATAGATAAATGTCTAAAAGATTTATTAATTTTACATAATTTTATCTTTAGTGGGTAGAAATAATTTTTAAAAATTCAAAAATATTTTTTTGACACTTATTTTTGTCAAATTAGTTTATATTTTATCAAATTGACTATTTTACCCTTGAAAAATCTAATAATATCTTCAATTGTCCTTAATTGAAACAAGATTCAAAATCCAAAGTCAAATGTGTCACAATTGAAAAATCAATGACTAAAGTGATATAAGTTCCAAACTATAGGGACTATTGGTATAATTCACCTATTTTTTTTTTTAATTCTTTTCCTCCATTTTATCATACTACTTTACCCTCTCCACCCCAACCAAATCTCTTCCCCTCTCAAGAAAAGCCATCACTCCCTAAAAGCAAGTACCGGTGACACCATCTACAATTAGGGGTGAAAATCGTATCGTTTTTATATTATGTCATATCAGGTTTGTGTTCAAATAATTCAATATTAACATGACCTATTTAAATTTTTTTTAGAGGGTGGAGGGTTGGACCCCCTACAAAACAACAATGCTAGGTATTATGAAAAGTCTTTCATGAAAATGATCATGAAAGACTTGTGACCTTTGGATTATATTTAGAATAAAACACCACACACTAATCAAGGTAATCTAAAGATCATAAATATTTCATGATCATTTTCATGAAAAAAATTTCATGATCCCTAACATTTCTCCCTACAAAATGGGAACTTCCCTCAACAAAACATGCACTAAATGAGCAAGGACCTCAGCCATCCAAACTCTCGTCTGGAACTTCCTTGGCCATTTGTGCCAACATTTGTGGCAAGTGATGAGCCATAAGGTTGCCATTCCGCCGCATATGTGAAACACCAAAACTCGAAAATTGCTTGCTACGAGAAATGGCACATTGTAAAAAATGACCAAACAGGGCACACAGATGTCGATCTTCTCATATTGCATTCACCACAGTAAGAGAATCACCTTCCAAATGAATGTTTGTTAACCCCAACTCGACTGCAAAGTCCAACGCCTTTACAGCCGCAAGAGCTTCAATACAATTTGCCTTCATCCATGTCAGAATTTGCTCCAATAAAACAGCTATCGGCACACCATTGTGATCACGAATCATGACCCCCACACCACATGCATGCTGTCGCTTGAACATGGCCCGTCAAAGTTCACTTTAAAGATCCCCTCAGCCGGCGGTCTCCACTTCAATCTCACGGTCCAATGGAACCCCACCCAAATTGGATTGTGTCCGCCCGTAATCTTTCAACAAAGCACACACCATTTGAACAGTTGCAGCAGCCGAGTGAACGAGATTATTGAATAGGGCTTGATTTCGAGATGAACTCAAACCCCAACAAACAACGAAAGACAAACCCAGTGTATCTTCATTAAACCAACATCCAATTCCATATGCCCAGCTCATAAAGTCAATACCAGCTTCCTTATCAAGCACAAACGATATCGGGCTTTGTTGCCACACCTCCATCGCACTCAAACAACCCCAAAAACAGTGCATTAACGTTTCTGCCTCAGCCCCACAGCAAGCACACATATCCTCCATCATTAAATGTCGACGCCGAATAACTGATCTAACCGGCAGAATATTGGAGCAACACCTCCACGCAAAAACCTTAATCTTACTTGGGATGCGGAGGCGCCATACTCTTTTCCAAAACCAAGTAACATTTTGTATTTCCGACCCAGACCCCCGCGTCTCCCGCATGCTAAGATTCATTTGCAAATGACCAGCCGAACGAACTGAAAATAATCCACTACTCGTATAGTGCCATACCAAAATGTCTGGCATATCTTGACAGCAAAGAGGGATTTGCTGAATTGCGTCCACGTCCATCTCCAAAAACTTCTCATGCAATAAAGTTAAGTCCCAATAGTGCTTTTCATGATCAATAAGGTCACTGACAAACGCTTCCTCTAAATGTGCTGTTGGAGGAGAACAAACACGAAAAAAGCTAGGCCGCGGCACCTATTTTTCGCCCCAAATCTGTATCGATCGCCCATCTCCCACTCTCCACTGCAAACCAACTTCCAAAAGTGGCCTCGCATTAAAAATACTCCGCCATGTGAAGGATGGATTCGACCCAACACCAGCTTGAAGAAAATTTGCTTGAGGATAATATTTTGCCTTCAAAATTCTGGCCAACAAGGAATCGTGCAATGAATGTCAACATAAATTTCAGAACATAAACCTTACACTTTGGATCATTTACCATGTGTATTATCAAGAAATCAAGACAAAATGACATACCTGAATCCATTGATGAACAGTTAAACGGAAGCGTGATTATCAATGAACTCTTTGTTATTGATTATGTTATTGCCTTCTAATCCTTTCCTCTTTGGTGCCTTATGTTTCTCCTTGAGAGGATTTAGGAAAAAAATGGCAGTGTTCTTATTTTTTCCACTTGGGAAGGAATAGGGACCATAACCTTTTAAAGGTTGTAATTGGTTTTCAAAACTGAAAGGTTGTGGAAGTTCAAAAGGAATGAAAACCAACTTTAACCATTATTGGTTTTAATTTCTATTTATTGGTTTTCAAAAATGAAAGGTTGTGGAAGTTCAAAATGAATGAAAACCAACTTTAACCAATATGTTTTAATTTCTATTTCTGCCTCTCGTAGAAATAGAAATTATACAACTAGTATCTACACATTAGGTCCATAACACATATACCCTTAAGCCTATTAACTAAATTGAATCACTTAAATTGTAGGCTTCTTATAAATGATAACACCACATTTAATTATGTGGTCCCATTGTGTAACAACCCCCATACTGTTTACTGATTAATGACTGAATGATTACCGTTAATCATTGATTACTGCGAAATGGAACTGATAATGACTGATAATTGAACTGACTAAAGTACTGAACTGACTGACCGAAATTGAAACTGAATTGAATGAATACATCTGTTTGAACTGCATTCTATCTGTTGATTGTTTATTTGATCTGTTCGTATTTATCCAAACAATCTTGTCCATTAACTATATTAATATAGGATCAAAGCGGTCTTCGTTACATTAATCGTAACTCGACCCACCAATGGTCACGTATACAAATATAGCTAAATGACATAGATCAATCATGGATGCGTAGCATGGAAATTACATGTGATGTGATCCATACATGCTTATTTCCAACTGGTCCTACTTAACTTTATTGAGATCAATACTTCACAATATGTAACAGAGCGTATTAAACTGAATATTTCATTTCTGCAGAAATTAATCTAATTACATAGATAAAACTCAAGTCTGACATAAAGCAGTAATATAAATACAAACTCCCACTAAACCAGAATGTTCTCAAATAGAACAACCTATCTGAGCAGTGTGCTCATGAATGACCTTGAGTGGTAGTCCCTTCGTAAGTGGATCCGCTATCATGGAGTTTGTCCCAATGTGCTCTATGGAAATCTGTCCACTCTGCACTCTTTCTTTTACAACTAGGAACTTGATATCAATATGCTTTGATTTTGTCGAGCTCCTGTTGTTATTGGAATATAAACCTGCAGACTTATTGTCACAATATAACTTAAGTGGTCTTGCAGTGCCTTCCAAAATACGCAACCCAGTGACAAAATTCCGCAGCCATATCCCTTGGTTTGACGCCTCATAACATGACGTGCCTTATACCTCTCCACATTACCATTTGAATCCCTTTTGGTTTTAAATATCCATTTACAACCTACGGGCTTCGCACCAACTGGTAATGAAACAAGTTCCCAAACTTTATTATCTTGCATAGACTTATATTCTTCATTCATCCAAACAAATAATCTCTAAATAAATTAATTTAATGACAACATCTCAAGATACCTATCACAACATTAATACCAAGCCTTTGGGTAGTGATATTAACTGTAAGTGGTATTCTTGTTGTAATGATCAAACATTGACAATAAGTTATGTCAAATAACAAATTTATCTTTTGATGGATTTATTATTCACATTAGGTTTTCTTGACAATTCGCACATGTTTATCACCACAAAATGTGTGTGTAATTCTGCCAAGTCTTAATCATGTCTTTGGACCGATAAATACCCACATGAGATACATAGACATGAACTTCAAAACATTCCATATAAAACAATCTAGACAAGAGAGATCACTTTTGTGACATCTTGTTTGAATTGACTTATATTGAAAGTGTTAGAAAATTAAATTTCTGTAGACGTTGTATGAAATTACATTAAATTTAAAGATTTCTAAATTTGTGACCCCGTATATGTTATATAATCTGCAGCAATTCCAATTATATATATACATATATAAATAGAATTGATGGGTCCAAAAACAAATAGTTTTTTTTTTTTTATGATGTTCAAAATTAAACCGATCAAATCGCAAGATATATCTATATATATATAAATACATGATGTTCATCCATTTGAGAGGAAAAAAAAAAATTGCCCACCGAATCATTTTACAATTCCAGAAAACAGATTGCCATTTTCACAGAACAAAACAGGAAAAAACAGAATTTACATCCAGGAGAAAATTCAGAATCTGATTCCAGGAAACTAAATAGAATGAATAAAGCATATCAATTCTGATAAGACACATGATATGCATGCTCTGATACCAATTGTCAACATAAATTTCAAAACATAAACCTTACACTTTGGATCATTTACCATGTATATTATCAAGAAATCAAGACAAAATGACATACATAAATCCATTGATGAACAGTTAAACGGAAGCGTGATTATCAATGAACTCTTTGTTATTGATTATGTTATTGCTTTTTAATCATTTCCCCTTTGGTGCCTTATGTTTCTCCTTGAGAGGATTTAGAAAAAAAAATGGCAGTGTTCTTATTTTTTCCACTTGGGAAGGAATAGGGACCATAACCTTTTAAAGGTTGTAATTGGTTTTCAAAACTGAACTCCTTGAGAGGATTTAGAAAAACAAACAGTGTTTTTATTTTCCACCTTTGGAAGGAATAGGGACCATAACCTTTTAAAGGTTGTAATTGGTTTTCATAATTGAAAGGTAATGAAAACCAATAAATTAACCATTATTGGTTTTAAAACTGAAAGGTAATGAAAACCAACTTTAACCAATATGTTTTAATTTCTATTTCTGCCCCTCATAGAAATAGAAATTATACAACTAGTATCTACACATTAGGTCCATAACACATATACCCTTAAGCCTATTAACTAAATTGAATCACTTAAATTGTAGACTTCTTATAAATGATAACACCACATTTAATTATGTGGTCCCATTGAGACATTATCTAACAATGAAATCAACCTCCATCGTTGTTTGCCAACATGGCTTTGTTGAAAGCCTTGAAGCACCGAAACCCCATCCCACCCATCCATTTCTGTTCACACAATCTCCAATTTTTCTAATGTATTTTCCGTTTGTTCTCCCGCTGTCCCCACCAATAGTTACTCACCATAGAATCAATCTCCTCACAAAGCATATCAGGCAACTGGAAACAGGACATAATGTACGTTGGAATAGATTGTGCGATCGATTTAATCAAGACCTCCCTACCAACCGCCAATAAGTATTTTTCCTTCCAATCATTTAATCGTGTCCAAACTCAGTCTTTAACATAGTTGAATATCCCTCGTTTAGATCTGCCAACAATGTATTGCATGCTATGATATTTTCCACCGTAGTGCCAACCCCCATCACAATCCGCAACACCTCCTGAGTATCCACCCCCACATTCTTGCCAACAATGTATGACCTATTTAATTAAACGTGTCAATTATGTTGACACTGACCTGACCTACTTATAATTGTATTAACCCTAACACAACACGCTTAATACGATTTTCAAAAGTTCATATTTCATATTATAAACAAATTGTACCAATTATTTATAAAAATTAAAAATAAAAATAAAAATAAAAAAATATTTCACATTACATGTATAAGAATAACTTGTTAAACTTTAACACACAATGATAATATATATGTCAATATCTATGAAAATAATTTAAAAAATTCATCACTAGTTCATTACACATCCAATTTAAACTATTGTCCCCCATTAATATTTAAATATCTAATAAAATTTTAAAAGTAAAATAAGTTTTCATCTAATACCAAACTAATATAGTAATAATAATAATAATAATATAATCTTGCAGCTATGCCACATCCAAAATAATATTGTTGCAAAAAAATTTCACATTGATTTATCATTAATTTAATTAGGGTTGCATTTCATTAGATATATATATATATATATATATTAGATAGAGATTTAAATTTTAATCTAACGGATGAGAATGAATTACTCAAGATCTTATAGTTACTATATTCAGGTTATATTCGGGGTTACATGCGATTTAATAATGGGTTCGTGTCAACATGTCGACATAAATTTTGCATGTTCAATCTAAACATAACCCATTTAATATTTGTATTTTCGAGTCACGTCATAATCAGATTCAAATCAAAAAAATAATTAAAACCCTAACTCTATAATTACGTATACGGTTCGAGTCGTGTTAACAGGTTACGTGTCAAATTCTCACCCCAACCTCTCTTTCTACCGCCTCAACAATCCATAAACACACGTACACTCCACCTGTACCCACCACACTACTACCACAACAACCATCTTAATTATCTCACTATAGCAACCGTCAAACCACCCAATATCACCACCGCAGTCACCCAACCATCCAATACCCACCACAACAATTACCGAACTGTCCAATACCCACTATTAACACCACATCAATTTGCCATAACACATCAACACAACTGAATCACCCCTCCAGCCACACCCAATCAGGAACAACTTTGTGATGGAACAGTGACATGACAAAGCTGGGAGGTGGCTAATCACACTAACGGAGAGGAAGAGCGAAGTCATCTACAATGGTTAAGGAGAAGTTCGGTAAAAGGAGATGGAGAGATGGAGGTGGCTTATGTCGTATGATCTCCTCTGTCAGCCATGATATGTAAGGTGGCACGCAAGAGGGAAACACTGCCTGATGGTGAAGATAGAGAAAAGGGAAAGAAGGGAAATGGCTTCAGAATTGCGTGAAACTCATGTATATGTACAACCGATGAGGGCAATATAAAAATTTTATTGCAAAAAAAAATTGTATCATCCATATTTGATTTAGTCACTACGGATCTTCTTATGATGTGAATTCAATATTAAAGGATGGTTAATTGTGCAGACCCCAAGCGCAAGACGACTTAACACACATGGCCCTCTTGGCTGCATTTTGTACTAAATCTTATTTTGATCCATACATATAAAATTATGATAGTCAACTCTTACACTTTTGGTCAAATCTCATTTTGATCTAAATACATAAAATCATGACAGTAACTCCCTATACTTTTACTCAAATCTCACTTTTATTCCTACACAAGTGTCAATATCCTTATTCGGTTACTTTATTTTTAGACATTTAAAAGAATCTAGTCATGTGACAAAAATGTGACTATGGAATTAGTATAAGAGAGAAAAATCATCCATATTTTCTACCAATACACTAGCTTACGTGATAAACACATGAGAGTTATATAATACAATATATGTATGTGTGGGGGGGTAAAAATTGGGACGAAAATGCAAGAAGGTAGAATTTTTGAAATTAAAAAAAAAATACAACAAAGAAATCAAAGAAAAAGAAGGATGAATAAATAAAGATTATATTACTGTGAAAAACAAAGTTTTGTGATTCCAATTAATGTAAAACCCTAGTTCATCATCTTAATTGTTCATAATTCGCGTTTTGTTTTAACCTAATACAATCATATTTTGATGTAAATTTTGAGATAAAGTGTGTATTAATGAAAAATATAAATGATTTTCCTTTCTTACCCTCATATCATAGTCACATTCTTATCACATGTCTAGATCCTATTAAAAATTTAAACAATTGAGTAACAGAAATAGAACATTAACACTTGTACGGAGATTAAAGTGAAATTTGACCAAAAGTATAGAAGGTTAACTGTCCCAATTTCATGTACAAGGACTTAAGTGGAATTTGATCAGAAGTATAAGGAATTGATTGTCATAATTTTATGTATAGATGCTAAAATGAAATTTGGTGTAAAATGTAATTTACCCACCTCTTGGCGCAAAAATGCAGAGTCCCATTACAAGATTAACCAAAAAAAGGCATCATTGGAAACAAAAGAACTTAATGTGGGTGTTTGAAAAGTAACTGTTTTAGTATATTATTTTAATTTTTTATTATTTTAGTAAGCTAATAATTTTATGTTTGGAAAGATAATTAATTTTTTTTTGTAATTTGATGTGATTTTTATGAGAAAAAAAATTAAAATAATTATAGATTTAATGGGATATTTTGCCTTTTTAACTATTTTAACATATTTTGTCTTTTTGTGAATTTTAACACAAAAAGTCAAAAAATAACCTTTGCCAAACAACCCCAATAGCAACACACTTGCACCAAAAGGCGATCCAGTTATAACCTAAAAACCAACATCAACAACAGCAGCAGCAGCAGCAGCAACAATTATGATCATACAGAGCATAATCTTCAGTGTTCATATAAGAGGTTCATTTTATAAGTAATCTTCAAACTAGAAACTCATGCACCCATTACTTAATGGGAAATGCTAATAAAAAACTGAAAATATGTCGCACAGGGATGAAGTCTACAGCAGAAAACAATGGGTTATCAACTTCCCTGAAATGAAGTTCCTCTCCAATTTTTGGTCACAAAGTCATCAATCATTTGGCATTGGCACCACATCATTAAAAAAAATAGTAGAAGGGAGGGGGGCAGCATGTTTGTCATTTCACCAAAAAACTGGAACAAGGGAAATATACCAATAGTGATTTCAAACACACAACAGGTCCAACTCAAGTCCAGTACGGAAATAACTCGTAAAACAATAACCAAATCTTATATCCCATTGCCTCCCTACTACCTACTTGATGTACTGAGAAACCCACTTGAAGCCATCCCCGTAGCCCATTTTGCGGACAATGCTGCACATGAACACCTCAATTGGACGGACAGCTGAGTCTGCCAAGTTTACCTTCCCCTTCCCTGTGGTGATACCAGTCAGACCCATGCTGTAACGCAACTCGTCTTCGGAAGCAGCATAAGGGATATCAATCTTGTTACCCAAAATTAAGAAGGGAACAGTTGCCAATGACTCATCAGACAAGAGAGCATCTAGTTCCTTTTTCGACTCGGCAAATCTCTCTTTGTCATAAGCATCCACCAAGTACACAACAGCATCAACCTTCACACCCAAAAATAGCACATCAATTACATATAACCAAGTGAATTCACAATTTAGTTGCATTTCTGCCTGCCCAGGGAGGGGGTTGGGGGAAGCTGGCATATTTAATCATATAATAAGACCATAACAGAAATGCCAAATCACATGTTGCAAACGAAACTTAGATCAGAACAAATTGACACAAATTCATGCACCAACACAATGAAAGGAAACCACTGAAAACTAAAAACATTTCCACAAGAAGAACGCATGACGAAAAAATAACTATAGTATAAACTTCCTAGGAGGCTAGGAAACGCAAACAAAAGCAACCAAAACTTTCAACATATCAAACACCTCGGAACAAGTTCTTCCCCTCCCTCTACCCGCTCTTTGTTGATAGAGGGCAGTTAATAGTTTGAAACATGCCAGAAACTTCGGACCATGTGGATGCAGAATTGAATCTCTGATCAAGTCCTTTACCATTCTTCAATTAATAATCATTAAGCACAATCAAGTCCTTCAACAATCTCAAGGTCACAAGCTATAGTAATTAAGAGACCCAAACCAAAATATAAGAGGGAATTTATGTCCCATGTGGAATTTCAAAACCGGTAGAGTACAGAACTTAATCTCCATGCTTACCTGCTATTGATCTGTATGATGTTTCAATGGTTCATATCTGCAATATTTGCCACTATTGACAAGATAACACTAGAAAATGACGACCAAGTTATGGCTGAGAGAAGGGAAACCTATCCAAACACTGTGGGAAACAGAAGAGAAATGAAACTCTGTATCTGTACCTTCTACTACGAACCTCTGTTATCAGAATCTTAAGATTCGCGATTCGATTCGCGATTCGATACGCAATTTTTGCAAAATCGATACGAATCTATGAGTGAATTTATTTTGGAAGTGAATCTCTAGTGAATCGCACGATTCACAATCGATTCACGATTCGATTCACTTTTTACGATTCATGCAATTTTTAAAATTATTGTGTTCGACATATTTTCGACTCATTTTTTTCATCTTTTTAGTGAAAATGACATAATACAACTTCTAATAGTATTTAATACCAAAATAACCAACATATATATATGATTTGTTATTATTTTAGTGATCATGGAGTTTTTTATAGGATCCAATCAGATCAAGTCAGACCTAACATATTTTTAACCTTTCTTCTCATTTTTGTCCCATTCAAAAAATTGTAATATATCTTCTAAAAATGTTTAAAATTAGAGTTACACTATGAATTATCTATTACTATTTTATTAAATTGAATACTACATGTGTGAGGTCAGTTATACCTGTTAAAATGTTTTAGGCTTTAAAATAAAATATCTAAATAATTCTTTCTTATTATTTGCTCACTCTTACTTAGAAAAGTATATATACTTATTGTCCAAATATCAATATCGTTGTTAACTATTGTTACTTTAGAAATTAATAGTTTCTATTTGGTTATTACCTTTATTAAGAATGGTTGATAAAAAAATCTAAAAAAGAAAAAGAAAAAGAAAAGATAAGATGGTGATTTTACATAGGAACCTTTGTTAACTTCTTACCTATTAAATTACGTGATTATCATTCAAAATAACATTTTTGTTGATTTAAGTCTACATATTTTATATTCATAAGATACATTTAACATCTAAATGTGTAGATATATGTTTTTAAGTGATTTAGAAAAAGTGACCAAATCTTTACGATTCGCGATTCGGTACGAGACCATTTCAATTCACGATACGAATCCAGATTTGACAACTATGCTAAGAACTCAAAGTGCTGTCATCTGCGATTCTATACCAACGATTGTACAGATAGATTAACAGACTTTTCCATTGTCAACCAAATTTATTTGTATTCAGAGTCTTCTCTGATGTCTCTGTATAAAGTATGGACTCAATTGATCCAGGGTTATACGCAAAATTTAAGAAAACTTTTTTTTCTTTTTCCTTCCCCCACTCGAACAAGTCCAAGCTTTAGGAACTTAAAAGCATTGGAACATCATATGATTCCCCTTGATGTTTAGGAGGGAATTACGGTGTAATTAGATTATCCCAATTGTAGATTATCCCAATTGATTAACTCACAGCACTTGAAGTGTTTGACATTTAAGAAGCTCACTGATACTTAAATATAAAAAATCATAAAACATTAGCAACTTTACCTGCACCTAGATCAGTTTTTTATTTTTTATTTTTGAACAGCCACCTGGATCAATTAATTTGAGACATAATTAGGCTCAGATCTGACCTGAATTCAACTTATCATCTCCAAGCCTTATCTTTTGTAGTTGTTCTCTTCATTGAAAGTTCATATGCCTTCAATGAAATAGTTCATAAACTTGACAATTAAGACAACATAAAAGAAGGCTACAATTTCCACCTCTTTTTAATGGTTTGAGTGACTTTTTTCTCTCTTCTGTCTCCAAAACACACAGATGAGAGGTCATTTGGGGATGAAGCAAGTACCGGCAAGGATAACTCCCTATTTCACAGCAAGGGATCTACATGCAACATCAAATTACCTAGATTTGCATGAAAGGACATGTGTTTGGCAAGATACTATTAAAACACCCCCTGGAAACAAAAAAGGTGTCATCAGCGAGCTCCCAATGTTAATGTACGCCTTCCATGAATCAGGTAAACACAAAAACGTTTATCTGGGATTATGAAGGCGCAGAAACATCATAAAAGCGTGGAGAGGGAATACAGAATATTCTCCATTCACAAATTCATTTTAAAATTATGCAGCTAGCTGTCATTTTGGTCTTACTTCTAGTTCAAGAAGAAACTTAGACCCAAATACTAGGCAATCCTTGGTTGAGAATTTCTGTTAATTCAACCCAGTAAATGAAGAAACAGGTAGTCCTTCTGGGTACATTGAAAACATGACTTCCCCAAACTAGAAGCAACAAAAATGAGACAACAATTAGAATTGTTTCAAAAAATACATGTATTCCAAGAAAAGATTCTACTTACAATTTTGGCATGTCAAGGTGGAGAAAAATGACAAAGGGTGTCCAAGTCCGAATATGATAAATAGTGTGTGACTTTCAAGATAAAAGTGAGATGTACAAAGCTCAAAATACAAATACTTCCATATACAGTTGCCCACGCAGAGGTTTTTATTTCTCTCTATTTTGTTGGGATTAAGTGACCATATGACCCAAAAACTGGCTCTATAAAACACAATCCACACAATTTTCATAATGCTTGAAAAGATGCCGGCTAAATGTACAACAGGGAAAGAAGGATAAACTGATGTTCTGATGCCATAGTAGTCAGTTTAGACGGCCCATGAACAGAGAACAACTATTTCACCTTTTACAATCAATTACAGCATTCATTCATATAAATTCTATATTTATTAATCTTACACACAATGCTCCGCAAAGAATTAATGCCAAGCTAAACATGTGAGGGACAAAGCTTGTAACATGGCCAACAAACATTACTGCCAACCTTGTCAATAGCATACCCAAAACAAGCAACAAAGCAAAACAAAGTGTAACCACGATTAAAAAATGGTAAGACAAAATTAACATATAATTTGAACCAATGAAAGAATTTTCAATCTATCCCAATTCGAAGTTACGTACCGCCAATATCAGACTGTTAATATTTTGCCAGTGTACTAATGAAATACAAAGAGAATTACACATTAAATGACAATTCATATTTACCTTTGCATAGTAATCTTTCCAAACTCTTCGGGCAATCTGATGGCCACCCAAATCAAAAGCTTTAAACTTGATTTGCCCGATACTAAGTTCCTCCGATGTTGGGTATTGGGTTGGCTGATGCTGAACCAATCTCTGCCAAGATCCCACATCAACAACAAACATATTAGCTCAAAATGCAATAGGCTTCCACCTTTGTTTGGAAATGGAAAAACACTGGGGCTATAGAGGAAATTTAAAAATGAAATCTTCTATATTCCATTGATTCAGAACCCCAACAAACTAAATCCTGCACTAAAACCAATCTTAAATTAGCTATTTTCCTAGTTCTCATCACTGCTCCGTTTATTTTCCTGTAAATTGCAAATTTTGATTGTCATTTTTCTAAAATTAACCACGTTTTTATGTTACCCAGAACGAAAATGAAATCAATATAAAGCAAACAGAACAGAGCAAGAATTAGAAACATATATATCTATATAGCAAAATTGATACACAGAGACAGACCTCGTCTTTCAACATATGAAGCAAAGTGGTCTTGCCGGCATTATCAAGACCTAAGAACAAGATCTTAGCTTCCTTCTGCCAGAGACCGAGTGATGCAAGAATTCCATAGAACCAATCGAACAAAAACATGATCGAAAACGACAAAACCTAACCTCCGATCCAAAACAATTCGGTGAAAAACCAGATCGATGGGGTTGATCTACGAACACAGACGTTCGCAATCTCTCGAATGATTCAACGACAACTAGAGAGACAAAGCGTTACATCCATAAATAGAGAGAGAAAGCAAACCCTAGAGAGAGAAAGCGAGTGCCTTATTATGCCATCGATTTAACAGTGTCTCAGAGTTCTGTCGCTAAGTTTTGTTAATTGGCTAGAATGCAGCAATATCAGGGGCTTGACTTGTAAAATTTGGTGTGCTGAGATGGACACCGATTGACTGGCTAAACCGGTTCATCCAATTTTATTTTAATTTTTTTGTGTGTGTATATGTTTGTGTGCGTTTCTAAGAGCATCTCCAGCAATGCTCATCAAATTAACAATCTAAAATTTCACTTAATTAATTTAGATAACTATGTTTTCAATACACATTTCAACAATACTCTTTACTTTAACTATTCTCTTTAAAATGTTATATTTTTTCAACTTTACTCATATATATATGTATATATATATATATATATATATAAATTTGTAATTAGTTTGATCATCAATGACACATAGGAAAAAAATAATAAAAAAATATATAGCACAACAAGAGTTCCTCGCTTCAGGTAGTTAGCAACTATTGCTTGTATCAAATTGTTGAAGCATCTGATGAGGCTTTTAGAGGTCTTTTTTTATGCTTTAGCTTGTTATTTTGGTTGAAAATATGGTATAAAAATGCTCTTGGAGTGATGAGCATTCCATACCATGTGAATGTGGTTTTTTTGAAGTCAAGAATGAAGGTTACAGAAGTTTTTTTTTTCAACTTAGGGTGGTTGTGTATTAAGCTTGCCATCTATGTTTATGGTTGATGGTTCTCGTTTGTGTATAAAATGGGAAGAGGTGAGCTGAGTTAGATCATCAGAAATAGAAAGAACACAGAGTGTGTGTTTGAATGAGAGTGCTATAGAGAGAGTGTGAGCTGTGAGTATTGTAAACTCCCTTCGGGAAAATTCTATATTGGATATCTCTCCTGTGGACGTAAGCAATTGTCGAACTACGTAAATATCTTATGTCTTTTCTGTGTGTGATTGATTTTTGGTGTGCCTTAATCCTAACACGTGGTATCAGAGCCTCGTTGGTCGATTTTCAGAAAAAACAGGGTGTGTTTTTTCGAAATTGCTAGAAATCAAGTTACTTGAAATTCACTTTTGAGCATACTGAAAGGAAGCTCTCAACGAGATAAGTCCAAAACTGCAAAGCTGAGCCCCAGACAAGCTTCTATGCACTCTCACGCGCCACCTAAAGAAGGCGCGTGAGTCTCAGTCTCAGACACACGTGGCATATGCCGTTGACGGTATCGACGCATTACACCAGTCTCAAGCACACGCCCGATGCGCGTGCGAAAGAAAGAAGAAGAGTGGTGTGTGTATGTTCATGACGTCATTGCCACGTCACACGCTATCTGGCAGTCACGTCAACACCACATCACCGACACGTGTCAACCACGTCAACTCCACATGTCAGTCACGTAACCAGTCAACTTGTCGGGTTGACCCGATCCGACCCAAAAGCAGAGGGATTATCCGGTGCTACGCGGCTAAGGTACATCCGTAAATCTGAACCATCGAACTTATTTTGGCTAGATCTAAGCCATTTGAAGTTCGATTTTGGTGATCCAATAGTTGTTTCCAACTATTTGGAGTATTCCGGAGAGATCGTACAGTCAGATTTTTGAATCAAATTTCTGTGAAAAGTAAGAAGACGATGGAGGAATCCACTTCAACTTTAAGATCCATGAACAAGTTAAATCCTTCTAATTATGCAATCTGGAAGCCGCGGATGGAAGACATCCTATATTATAAAGGCTTGTTACCCTATTGCTCTAAAAGGGGTTAAACCGGAAGAAGTGAAGAATGAAGACTGGATAAAGATAAACTGGAAGACTGTCGGTTATATCAGACAATGGATAGACCACAATGTGTTCCACCACATTGCCTAGGAGACAGATGCATATGTCCTCTAGACAATGTTAGAAGAAATGTACCAGTTAAAAACCGTCCAGAACAAAGCCTTGGCGATGAGAAGGCTTGTAAATCTAAAGTTGAAGAATGGTGTGTCTGTCGCTAAGCACACCAATGAATTCAAGAATCTGGTGAATCAACTTGCAACCGTCAAGATACCCTTGGACGATGAAATGCAAGCCGTATTACTGCTCAGTTTTTCACCAGACAGTTGGGAGACGTTGGTGGTTTCTCTCAGTAACTCTGTACCAGAGGGGAAGCTGACAATAGGCATGGTCATAGACGCCATGCACAATGAAGAGACAAAGAGAAAAGACGTGGGAGGTAATCGGTCTCATGTTCTTGTCACAGAAGATAGAAGCAGAGACAGAAGTAGTGGAGAGAGGCAGAGGAAGAAGTAAGAGTAGAGGCAGATAAAACAACAAGAGTAAATCCAGAGACAGTAAAAATTAAGGTGACTCTAGCTTCACTTGGTTTCACTGTGGCTAAGAGGGTCACATAAAGAGGAACTGCCCAAGCCAGAAAGATAAAGACCAAAGTAGTAAGTCAAAGGAAGATGAGAACACGATAGCCACAACAACTGATGAAATACTTCTTACAGTTGGTGAAGAGGAGGATTGCCTTCACGTGGCTAACCACAGCTGTACAGAGTGGGTGATAGACACAGCTGCATCCTATCACGCCACTTCCTACAGAGAACTCTTCAGCTCGTACAACGCTGGAGATTTTAGCACTGTTCGAATAGAGAATTCTAACTATTCGAAGATTATGGGTATTGGAGACATTAGTATTCAAACTAATGTTAGACACAAGCTGGTTCTCAAATATGTGAGGCATGTTTCAGATTTGCTCATCAATCTTATCTCCGGAAGCGCCCTGGACTGACAAGGCTATACAAGTACATTCGAAAATAGCCGTTGGAAGCTGACAAGAGGAGCTTTGACAATCGCCAGAGGAGAGATGTCTTCAACACTATACAAGACTCAAACGAAGATCTGTTTGGGAAGTCTTAATACAGCAGAAGATAAGGAGTCGCCAGACTTATGGCACAAAAGGCTGGCTCACATAAGTGAGAAGGGATTACATCTGTTAGCAAAGCAATCCAAGATACCCTTATCTAAAGGGAGTGCCTTGAAGTCGTGTGATCATTGCCTTTATGGCAAGTAGCATCGAGTATCATTTAGTTCAACCAGCAAGAAGAAAACAAAAGTGCTCAGTATGGTACGCTCGGATGTTTGTGGTTCAATCAAAGTGGAGTCACTTGGCGGCCGCAAGTATTTTTTGACATTCATTGATGATGTATCAAGGAAATTGTAGGTATATTTCCTGAAGATGAAGGATGAGGTATTCCAGCACTTTCAGGAGTTCTATGCAATGGTAGAAAAAGAGACCAGGAAAAAGTTGAAGTGTCTTCGCACAGACAATGGTGACGAGTACATTTCCAATGCTTTTGAAGCATATTGTGCTAGCAGAGGTATCCGGCACAAGACAATAGTTCCTAGTACCCCAGAACACAATGGTATGGTAAAAATAATGAACTGCACTATTGTTGAAAGAGTCAAATGTATACTCAAAATGGTAAAGTTGCCAAAGTCATTCTAGGCTGAAGCCGCCCGTACAGCCTGTTATCTCATCAACAGGTCGCCTTTAGTCCCATTGAATTTTGTGATGCCTGAGAAAGTCTGGTCCAGAAGAAATATATCATATTCTCACTTGAGAGTCTTCAGTGTAAAGCGTTCGCACACATCTCCAAGGAAAACAGACAAAAGCTTAATGACAAGTCCACTCCATGCATATTGTGGGCTATTTAAATGCAACATTTGGGTACAAGTTGTCGGATCCAGTGAACAGGAAGATGTTCATGAGCAGAGATGTTGTGTTCCAAAAAGACCAAACAATAGCAGATTTTGAGAAGTCTGCAAAGTCTAGAGATGTCATCACTACAGACTTATTCTCATTTCCTGAGCCATCACAAAATGCTAGATGTGATGATGTGCAACAAGAAGTGCCAGAGTTGCAGGATCTTACGCTAGAAATTGAAGATCAGAAAAAAAGAGATGAAGACCCAGATGAAGAGAGTATTGAGCAGGGGGGGCAACCCCCTCAACCAGAGGCAACTGGGCCTCAGTTGTGGAGATCTGGAAGAGTTTCCATGCCA
Source organism: Camellia sinensis (assembly GCF_004153795.1). NCBI lineage: Eukaryota > Viridiplantae > Streptophyta > Magnoliopsida > Ericales > Theaceae > Camellia > Camellia sinensis. Next base: position 905,233 of record NW_021025502.1, read on the forward strand.
TCAACCAGATATCCCGCTTCTCAATATATTCTGATTACTGATGAGGGAGAGCTCGAGAGTTTTCAGAAACAAAGAGTCATACAGAGAAAGATTACTCGATACAAGCCATGAAGGAGGAGATGAGTTCATTGCAGAAGAACCACACTTATGAGCTTGTTTCATTTCTAAAGGGCAGAAAGGCATTGAAAAACAAATGGACGTACAAATTGAAAAAAGATGGCAACGGTAAAATACTACAGCATAGAGCTCACTTGGCGGTCAAAGGTTTTAGACAGAAGAAAGATATTGATTTTGATGAGATCTTCTCCCCAGTTGTGAAGATGATTTCCATTCAAGTAGCTCTGGGATTAGCAGCTCGCTTGAATTTGGAGGTAGAACAGATGGATGTCAAAACTGCCTTTTTTCTTGGTGATTTGAAAGAAGAGATTTACATGGAGCAATCAGAAGGATTTGAAGTTAAAGGGAAACAGAACCTAGTCTTCAAACTGAATAAGAGTCTCTATAGCCTAAAGCAGGCGCCGAGACAATGGTACAAGAAGTTTGATTCATTCATGGTGGATCATGAGTACACAAGAACAATAGCTGACCAGTGTGTATATTTCTGAAGGTTTTCGGATGAAAACTTCATCATCCTACTGTTGTATGTCAATGATATGCTGATCATTAGACATGATATTGCTATGATCAACAAGTTAAAAAATGACTTGTTGTAGTATTTTGACATAAAGAATTTAGGCCCAGCACAACAGATTTTGGGCATGAAGATTGTTCGTGACAGGAAAGCCAAGAAGATATGGCTGTCACAGGAGAAATATGTTGAACGGGTGATTGAAAGGTTCAACATGAAAGATGCCAAGCCAGTCAGCACACCACTGGCCAACCATTTCAAGGTGACAAAGCGTTCGTGTCCCACGACCAGCTCTGAAATGAAAGAAATTAAGGCAATCCCCTATTCCTATGCAGTAAGAAGTTTGATGTATGCAATAGTGTGTACTCGGCCAGATATAGCTCATGTAGTTGGCGTTGTGAGCAGATTCCTCACCAATCCAGGAAAGGAGCATTGAGAGGCAGTCAAATGGATTCTTCAGTACTTGAAGGGAACTTCAAAGATGTGTCTATGTTTTGGGGGAGCTGAACCAATTTTGGAGGGTTTTACAGATGTCGATACAGCGGGTGATCTTGATGGTAGAAAATCTACATCAGAATTTCTGTTCACCTTTGCAGAAGGAGCTGTTTTATGGCAGTCCAAACTACAAAAGTGTGTTGCTTTATATACAACAGAGAAAGTACATTGCTGCCGCAAATGCTGGAAATGAAATGTTGTAGTTAAAGTGGTTTCTCTAAGAATTGGGTCTACAGTAGGAAGAGTACAAGGTACATTGTGATAGTCAGAGTGCAATTGATCTGAGCAAGAATTCCATGTACCACTCACGTACAAAGCACATTGATATTCTGTATCATTGGATACGTGAAGTGATGGAAAAGTAGTTATTGGAACTAGTCAAGATCCACACAGATAAGAATCCAGTCGACATGCTTACAAAGGTGGTCTCGAGAGACAAACTAGAAGAATGCAAAGACATTGTTGGGATGGACTTCCAGTAATGATTATACTTCTCATAGGTGTGGAGGGGGAGAATTGATGAGCATTCCACACCATGTGAAGGTGGTTTTTTGGAAGTGAAGAATGGAGGCTACAAAAGTTTTTTTTTTCAATTTAGGGTGGTTATGTATTAAGCTTGCCATTTATGTTTATGGTTGATGGTTGGCAAGTAAAGGTCGAACTTTGGCACTCCTGTTTGTATATAAAATGGGAAGAGGTGAGCTGAGTTAGATCATTAGAAATAGAAAGAACACAGAGTTTGTGTTTGAGTGAGAGTGCTATAGAGAGAGAGTGACGTGTGAGTATTGTAAACTCCTTCTGGGAAAATTCTATAGTGGATATTTCTCTCGTGGACGTAGGCAATTGCCGATATGTTGTGTCTTTTCTGTGTGTAATTGATTTCTAGTGTGCCTTAATCCTAACATGGAGATGCTCTGAGGACGGTTTTTTTCTAGTTGAATTTTCAACTGGATCAGGTAGTTGAGATTTTTTATCGTAAGAATCATTAGATGAAAATTTTGTTAAAGTCTATGAAAATATGACTTAGTTAAAAAAAAATTTAAAAATTCTTACTGGTAAGAAACCTCCATTTAATGAGTCTTACCGGTAAAAAACTTCCGTTTAATAACTCTTATCAGTAAGAAACCTCAAATGTTTGATTCAGTTGAAAGTTCAACAGGAGAGAAGGTATTCTTTTTTTGTAATCTACCTTACGATCTAAAACATAATAATAATAATTAATATTCAAATGTGTACTTGTTTCAAAAAAAAATATTTTTTCATTTTTTGATCTAGTACTTAGATTCTTTTTTTTTTTTTCAAAAAAAAGTGCATTAAAACTTTTCTTTTAAAAGTCACAAAAAAATAGTCACTAAAATAAATGAATAATATTATATGTACCAATTAGTATATTAATTAGTGTATCAGTTGATGATATAACATAATTTAAGAGGTTTTTTATATTTGTAATTTGTATAATGAGTGTGGTCAATAATAATGTCATAACTAGTGTGAGTATACCAGTTAGTAAACTAATTGGTGTATGTAGCACCATCAAAAATAAGAAATATGATTAAGAGCTCTAATAAAGGACCTCTAATGGGAGTGGACCCCATTTTGATGTAATGTTTAGGCCTTGATTTTATTTTTTTATTTGTTTTTATTCTCTACCACATCATTAGAGCTCAATTAGAACTCCAAAATTAGAGGGATGTATCATTGCTCTGAAAACAAATAGGAGTTGTTATTCATAGTTCACTTTACTCCAAATACATTTATTTCTTTGTCTTTATTATACGTAATTAAATTAATATTATTTTTACTTTTGCACATATACATCAATTGCCCTTTATTAAAGGATATTAATGTAACTATTTATAATAAAGATAAAAAAAAAAAGAAAAGAAAGTGTATTTAGAGCAAAGTGGAGTGGGAATAGCGACTCCCAAATAAATTTGACGTTAAAATTAATGGTAAATTATAAATACACCATTTGAAGTGTGTTTAAAATACAAATAGTTCAATGTGGTTATAAAAATTATATCTTGTCCCTTCAAAAATCTAATTGCATAACAATTAATTTCTTTCATTAATCAATTATTAAATCAATTAATAATCTTTAATAATATTAATAATATATTTCAATTAACAATTTCGGTAAGAAAAATGATATAAAACTCTATTTTTTTGACTCAGTTTCTAGACTCAGTGATATGTAAGTGAGATGATTAGTTTATAGGGTGAAGCACCAATAAATTTCAAATAATGATCTTATGAATTATTTGATTCTTTTTTTTTTCTTTTTCTTTTTATATAGACTCAAATGTCTCATCTTAGTGTGAATTACATAAAGAGCCAAGTATAAATGCGCGCGTGTCATGTGTTGAAGAACAAATGTGGATGTTGAAATTACTAAACACTCCAAAAAAAATTCTTAATATACTTTTCCCAAACGTAATACTCCAGTGTAACACTCCAAAAAACGTAATATTCTAATGTAACACATTAAAAAACTCCTTAGTGTAATACTCCAATCAATATAACACGCAAAAACTCTTTAACATACTTTTCTCAAACTTAATACTCTAAGGTAACACACTAAAAAGCTCCTTAATAATATTTCAATTGATGAAACACACAAAAACTTTTGAGTATACTTTTCTCAAATGTAGCATTCCAATGTAATATACTAAAAAGCTCCTTAATGTACTTTTCTCAAACGTAATAATGTAACATTCCAAAAAAAAAATTTAGTATATTTTTTTTAAACATAATATTCCAATCAATGTAACAAACAAAAACTCCTTCATGTACTTTTTCCAAACGTAGCACTTTGATATAACACCAAAAAATCACACTAAAAATATGTAAATTTTTATACTCGACAACTAACACTTCAGCCACCAATCCTCCTCAAAAAGAATCTTCTACACCTCACATTTCCATTCACATCCCAAAAATGAATCAGAAAAATTGAAAAAATGAATCACAAAAGGGCATTCACTTAAACTCAAATGACAGTAAATCAAATGAATACAACTTTTTATAACAAAAAAGACTAATTGGTTCATAAAAAACTCATAGGACTAAATAGATTAACATTCCTCCATATGGCTAAATTTTCCTAGTTAATAATTAGAGAAAATATGAGAGAGAATTGTCTTAGATATTTTAATAGATTACCATATTATTGGGTTTGAAAAGTGTATCTAATATTTTGGTCTAATTAGTATCACCCTTCTGGTAATTTCATTGTTAGATAGGAGAATAATTAGAAATTTTATTTTTTCTGTTAATTCTGTTAAATGAATTTTTTTGACAAAAGGGTACTTATTGTTTAGTTTAACTCACTTTTTATAAAATTGATTTTTTTTTTTTTGGGAAAATTAGTCTAAGATTCTTCTCCTATTTTTAGTAATGGAAGAGATCCATCATATTAATTTATAACATGTAAGGCCCTCAACTCTAAACCCGCACTTTCTCTCTTTTATATGGACTCAAGTCTCTCTGCAAAATTCCAGTATATCCCTAATCTCCCTACACTTTCTTTATCCTATTGCTCTCTCCTATTCCATTTCAATTCTTTCCCAAACAGTATCTGGGATTTAGCCACAATGTAAGGCCATGAGGCCATCATTGTTGGAGAAGTACCACGCAATGGCACTAGATTTTTCAATTTACCATTCTGTCTCTTCTCCGGCATTCAGATCAGACTACATCTTCGCCGCCTCTTCGGCATTCTCTGATGCTCCAACAATGGTGACTCAACTTCGACGAAGAGCTTCAGAAGAAGAAGTTTCAAGTGCAATTCGAGACAAAGTCCGGCGTGGATGAGATCTGAGATGAGGGATGCGAAGGCGGGTTTAAGAGAAGTTGAGGCTTCGAAGAGTTGGATGACGCGGGTGTAAGAGAGGACGTCGGTGTTCTCGAAGCCAAGAGAGAGGCCATGGTTGGAGCTGTTGAAGAAGATTTCAAGGAGGCGGATGGAGGAGGTGGGTGGGATTGATTGTTGGAGTTTGATGATGTTGAGTGTGCTGCTACAGCATTCACCGAAAAAAAAGAGTGTGCTGCTACAGTTGCTTAGTTGATGTAGAAAGAAGAAGAAAAAGATGATGATGATGATGATGATGATGATGAAGGCTATCAAAGAATTTCTTTGGAGAAAGAATTTTTCTGGAGTGGTTTAAATTTTCTCTAGATTAGGTAAGAACAAAGTAGAGAAATTTTAAATTTCTCTGGAGTGGTTTGAATTTTTTCTAGATCAGCTAAGAACAAAGCAAAGATATTTTGAATTTCTCTAGAGTGCTTTGAATTTTCTCTGGATTAGGTAAGAAAAAAGCAAAGAAATTTTGAAGCCTTATAAATAAACTATAGATTTATAGTCCAGAGAATTTCTCAACAATTCAAATTTATAGTCCAGAGAAATTCTCAATAATAATGAAGTCTTGTGAACCAAAATTTCTCTGTGAAGTCCAGAGAAAATTCGTCCAGAGAAATTCTATGTGAACCAGAATTTCTCTGGTTTCTCTATAAAGTCCAGAGAAATTCTCTGGATCGAATTTTTTCTGAATCGATATTGAGGAATCTTAAACATTATGAAAATATTAAGTGTCCTTTATGTTATAAAATTTTAATACCAAGGAGCTTAAAAAAAATTTCCTTTTTTTTTTGTTTTGAATGATTTTTTTTTATTTTATATTTTTGAACATTTTTTTTTTCTTTTTAGAAGTATGCAACCTAACCTAGATATATTTAAAAAATATATTTGTAAAAAAAATTCTTTAAAAATTCACTAAATAAAAAAAATATATAAAAATTCAGTATATTTTCTTATTTTTGTGTACTTATTGCATTTTAAAAATATTTTTTCACAAATATTTTATTTTTTATGTGCATTTGGGTTAGGTGCATTTAAAAAATAAAAAAAATATGTAAAATATTTAAAGAATTCACTAAAAATAAAAAATAAAAAATTCAATTTTCAAAAAATCAATTAAAACCAAACATTTCTAAAATCACATAAGATAATTTGTATTTTAAAAACGATTGCGATACATGCACCCATTAGTATACTAATTAGTGTACCAACACTAGTTATGACATTATTATTGATCACATTCATTAATCACATTACAAATATAAAAAATGTCTTAAATTATACCACATTATCAATTGATACATTAATTAATACATTAATTGGTGTATATAATATTATTCTTTTAAAAAACTCTCACATGATATATTTACAATTTATCCTAAAATCAATATTTTGTAACATGTGTCATCTTGTATGGTGTACACCTAATAAAATGATAAAATTAAAATTCATCTTATAAGAATTAGACTATTTAAATTAAAATAATAAGAATTAAATGAAAATTAAATCAAATTGGAAAGGTTAAAAGTTTAATTTATCGGCTGGCTTTTCTTGCAAGTGGGTGTGGGTTGGAGTTACCGGGAACCGGGATTGAAGGTTGGAATACGATGGACCAATCAGAATTTAGGGAAATAAATTTATGGTGTCATTAAGTGAATCTAGGCCGTTGGTTTAGAATAATAACGGCTTGGATTCCATTTAGGACTTAGGATCTGTTCGGTGGAAAATAATTTTCTTATAAATATTTGTTTTGTGTGTGCGTGTAGCACGTGCCAACCTAACCATTAAATATTTGGACTCTCATTGTCTATATATTTTTTTTAGATAAATTACCAATAAATTTTAATATTTAGACTTAATTTTCATCAAATTCTATTGAAAATAAGTTCTAATAAAATCATTGCTAAAAATAATTTAGGGAGAATTATACTAAAGGTCCCTATAGTTTGGGTCTTATGTCATTTTAGTCTCTGACTTTTCAATTGTGACGTATTTGGCCATAAATTTTGAATATTGTTGCAAATAAGGACAATTGAATATATCATTGCTCAATCTCAAGGGCAAAGTCTTCAATTTGATAAAATGTAAACTAATTTGACAAAAATAAATGTCAAAAAATATTTTTTATTTTTTAAAAATTATTTCTACCAACCAAAGATAAAATTATGTAAAATTGATTAATATTTTACACATTTATTTATTTTTTATCAAATTAATTTTTATTATGTGTTTTGATGATGATCATATAATATGTGGTTGTTTTTATTTTTATTAAATTAGTTTTTGTTTTTTCAAAAGTCAAATATGACGACAACTTTAATATTATTATTAAACTAATCCATTAAATCAAAAAATCAAAAATCAAAAAAATTTCATATATTAAATATACCGATTATACATTAAAAGTTTAACAACTACCCATTACATGATCATCATCCAAATACATAACAAAAATTAATTTGGTAAAAAAAGAAATAAATGTATAAAAGATTTATCAATTTTACATAATTTTATCTTTGATAGGTAGAAATAATTTTTAAAAATTCAAAAAAAAAATTGATATTTATTTTTATCAAATTAGTTTATATTTCATCAAATTGACAACTTTACCCTTAAAATTAAATAATAGTATCTTCAATTGTTCTTATTTGGAATAAGATTAAAATTCATGGTCAAATGTGTTATAATTGAAAAGTTAGGGATCAAAGTGACACAAGCCCCTAATTATAGAGGCTACTAGTGTAATTTGCTCAATAATTTATTAAAACGATTTTTTGCATATGTCGTTAAAAATTGACAATTATTAGTAACTTTTTTTATCGCTATTTTTATAAATTTCGCTAAAACTTACAATTAGTAATATTTTCTGTGATGAATTTTTTAAATTATCACTAAAAGTTAAAAATCAAATGACATATTTTTGTGTCGATTTTTTTAAACTGTTACTAAAAGTTATAATTAGTAACATTTTTTTTGTAAAATTTTTAAACTATTGTTAAAAATTAGCAATTAGTAACGTTTTTTAATAGTATTAAATGAAAAACATCATTAATTTTCACAAAATCTATTAGATAATAAATCTATCTAAGATCTATACATTAGTCTCTTATTTTTTCTTTTTCTTTTTTGTTTGGTCCTTGACTTGTACACATAAGGGATTTTTTTTTTTTTTTGAGAATTGTAAATTAAAAGGAAATGAAATAGATAATTATAAATTTATAAATGAGCATGTGAAATGGTTGGTTGTTTTTATATAGTCTCAATTAAGAGGTAGGTCAATCTAATGAGACAATTTTCTTCTCTATTATAAGCTCTTTATTAGTTGTTTGTTTCTTATATTTTAAGTAAAATTAATTTTTAAAAGTCGATGATTAAAGAGAAGTGTCTAAAAAATTTATATACATATGGTCATGACCTTTGTTAATCGACGTGGAATTGTAACATTCCACCATGTTCCACATTCAACCATTTACGCTTAATTATTTATTTCACTTTTTATTGATTTATAATTCTCAAGAAAATATTGGAAAAAAAAAACAGAGAATAAAAATAGTGAAAAAAGAAGGTGAAAGAAGAATATTTTTGATGAAAATACTAATCTATTTTCTTTCTATCTTATAATTTTGTTTAGGTCTTAGTAAAAAATTGAAGTTAAAGTAGATTTTTTTTTTTTAAAAAAAAAACAATTTAAAGCCGGGTTAGAAAAATGAAATGAAAATAAATAAGTATTTATTTAAAAACTTTTTATTTTTTTTTAAATTACCTATAAAAAAATAATGTTTGAAGCTTATAGGTGTACCTACCTAAGAAGAAACTAACTCAACACATAGGTTGAGTTTTCCCCATCCCCATGGGACCATGGGGGACTGAAAATCCCGATCTCACGTATAAAAGTGCAAAGTTGATACTAAAGATTATTGGAACATTTCATTGTCCTTTCTACTTTGAAGGTTAGAATTATAAATTTGAGCTTATTGATTCATTTCACGTTAAATGATGATCAAGTGATTGTGTTGAATTTTTTTTTTTTAATTTTTTATTATTTATCTATTTTTTACTAAAGCTCTTACATAGGTGTGGAATCTACACACCTGTGGATTTGTGTGAGTCTCACACTTATGTGATAGTTTTGGTAGAAAATTTGATAAATTATTTGAGATCTATAACATTTTTCAAATATTAATTGTATATGATAATTAGAATGAAGAAGAAGAGAGAGAAATTGATCGAATGAATAATATAATTATTAATTTGAACAGTACATTACCTCAAAAACTACTTATTACTCATTTGAAACAAAGTACAAGTAAATGAATTGTTGTTAGAGGTAAAGAGATTACAAAACTGATAAAGAAAGTATTGCGAAGGAAACTATATAACTAAGAACAAAAAAATAAATTAATTAAAATATAAGTTGGATTAGATGATTTGGTTGGGGCTATTTATAAGCACCTTAACATCTTTTGAGCTTTCTAATTGTTACGATAATTGTATGGAGAGAGAAGAGAAAAGAGAGAGAAAAAAGAATATTTATATATTAAATAATGTTAAATAATATTGTTAATGAACTATTTCAAAAGGTAGCCTATATGTAGTACTTATATAGAGTGCTAATCAAGAAATCATTAGAAAAAGGAAACTAATAGAAATATGAAAACCTAATAAAGATGAAAAATAACATATTCTAAATATGCTTTAACAATCTCCCTCAAACTCAAGTAGATAAACTAACTTTAGGTAAACTAACTTGAGTTTGGAAGAACAAAACACAAAAAATAAATGAGAGTTTTGATGTGTACGGTAAACGAAAGAGTCTGCTAGGAGTGATTGAGAAGGGTTTGCTATTAGGGCAAACGATAAGGACTTACTAGGGGTGATTGAGAAGAGTCTAATGTTACGGCAAACGAAAAGGGCCTACTATAGAGGCAATGTTGACTGGTGTGTTCACTGTGAGAAGCGCTTGCTAGGGGTGACTGATGTGATGTGTAACAATCTATCCTGGGAGACCGCTCGAGCGGTCAATCAGTCGCACAAGCAGTAATGCAAAGCTCCTGGTATCTTGCATGTTTGCAGATGAGACCACTCAAATGGTTAAATGGTCGCTCGAGCATAGAAATGAAGCCCCTAATATTTTCATTGTAGCTCTGCAAAACTTTTATAACCTTGCGCATACTGCTGGAGTGGTGGAAAGTTTGTTTGAGTGATCTCTTTGATTTTGAGCACTCCGCTTGAACGCTGGTCTGTTCAAGACAACACATTTAAAAGTCGATCTAAACTCATTCTCTTTCACTTATTTTCACATCTATTCTCTCTCTAACATCCATTTCCAAAACCCTAACCTTAAAACACTTGATTTCCCTTAGTTTTACCCTAGATCCACCTTAGATCTTCCAAAGGAATTGAAAAACAAGCTTGATTTTAAAGTTTTACTAATTATTTCTCGTTTTCTTGAAGTTCGAAGTTGGGTTTTTATTCCTTATCTTCAATCTTGAGGTAGGGATACTTTTAACTTATTATATCTTTGATTTGAGACTCATGTGGTATTTTCATTAGATATCAAGTTATATGATATGTATTATGCTATAAAATGGTTTAATAAACAAAAGTGGCTTATACCTAATATTTTTGGAAGAGATTCTTAATGTTTCTTGTTGATTACTGTTACAGATGATGGATATTGACTCTTAAAGTATAGAGGAAGGAAAAGCTCCAATTATCTTAAAATCCTAATTTTAAATTTGATTTAATAATAGTGCTTGGTTCAATTGACTCTTGAATATTGGAATTGGGTGAATGATTATGACAAAAGTGTTGAGACATGAGGTTTTGAATTATCTTGGACATTTGAACGTATTAATTCGTAAATGTGAGATTGTGGAAATTGTGGAATTAAATACTATTGTTGCTCATATTATATTTTGTTGCGTTGAATTGAACAAACCCTAGGGAAATTGAATTTGAAAAACTCATGCACCATGTGTATCATAATTTCTCTCGTGATCCTACAATTTTGTGGAAGTTGGGAAAGGTTAAAAGGAGGTAAATAGTGTATGAGTCCGGATAGTTAAGTTGGGTTTGAGTAATGGGTTGTGTTTTGTATTTGGTACCCGCGAGGAAAATCAATGCCCAATTGCCCTATCTTGTGCATATCGCCAAGCGAATATAGAAAAGATTTTTTAGATGTCCATGAGCCTATTGTTTATAGAGTCAGCTAATGTGAAAAACTTAATTTTAGGTGTCCACGAGCCCGCCGTTTTATGAGCCAACAAATATGAAGAAGGAAAAGTCTTGGGTGTCCATTGTCCCGCCGTTTTGAGAGCGGACAAATGTGGAGATTATTTTTTGTATATAAATCTATATATGTGTATATATTTGGTTGGTACTCGGCCTTGTATCGGAACGTTATAGCGTATTTACATCCCATGATTTTGGTTATAATCAGTTGTTGTGATCGAGCATTTCGCATCATGATTTTATAAAGAAAGAGGCTTTGGTTTTTCTCATCTCTAGCATGGCATAATCATATGTATTTCGATTAATTATATAACTTGATAATGATATTTCCTGCTGGGTAATTGCTCACCCAAAAAACTAACAACCTTTGAGAAAATGATGCTATTGTGCTGTCAAAGTGAGTTGGCTAAAGAGAGGTTTTTTGGATGGGAGCAGGTATGAATGTTTTCTGTCGAAGCCTTGGGCTATTTTGTACTGAAGACAGAACTCCGTCTTTTGTGTATTCAACGAAAATCCTTGAAAAAATTGTAAGCCTGTAGGGCATTATATTTTGTATTTATCTCTTGCATTTTAAACTATTTATTCTATTGATTAATGTACTTGACAATGATATAATCACTCGAATAGTTCAACGGGGAAGAGATAATGTTTGGAACTTATGAAATGGATTTATTAATGGTCTAACTTGTTCTTATAAATTATATTGCTGGGAACTAATGTTGTGAAAAGATGATAATATCAGGGCATTACAAATTGGTATAGCGAGCAACCTTGTTTTTGTTTTATTATCAATTTTTTTATTTCTCAAATACAACATTTCCTCCCATTACAAAAACTTAACAACTCAAATACTATGGAGAGTAAAATATCCCTTAAACAAACAATAACTAATATACCCATACAAGTCTATTGCGAAAAAAAGAAATTGGGAACCTCTGTAATGTGAATGACACAAAATTGAGGAAACAATAAACCAAGAAAAGCAGAAACTACTCTTCCTAATATAGTTATGCTTCTGTGCTAATTTGCTTCTCATCTTTAGAGACAATGTGCAGCTTCGTATGGAAATCCCAGCAAAATTATACATCTCAATAAATTATACCTTGCTGAGAAGCTTAGACAGCAACTGGTTCACCAACAGAACTAGAACTGTCAACTTTAACCTGCATCGTGAGAGGCAACCGTAAATAAAAATGTATTATTCACCATATCATACATTTATTTTTCTCAAAAGGTGCAAAAGACGACATGGAAAAGAAAATATGTGTTGTTCAATGTTATTTGGGTGAAATGGGTGATCTAATGTACCAGTGCAAAATGACAGAGTATCTCAGTTCAGGACCTAAGGAGGCTTTCCTCCTTACCTGCAATTCGTACATGCACAGATGTAAGGGGCCTATAAGCATTTGGCCGTCTCACCTAAGATTTCCAAACTAGAGATTGAGAGCACGTGTGTTGCTTTTGCTTAATTAGTTGGCCGACTAACTAATCAATCCACAAAAAGCAAATTTTGAGTACTTTTGCGTCAGAAATACAGTTTGTGATTTTCAATTCTGACGTATGTTGTTGATGAGGAAACTAGACTACATATCATATGTTTCAACCTTACTGAGTTGCTGTAAATCCTCCATCACAAGGAATAAAGAGCTTCTTACCTTGGCTGACTTGAAGAGCTCATCAAGTACTTCAGACAATGTTGGATGTGCATGAACAGCATACCTGATGTCCTGCAGGATGTAAGTGTTGCAAACTATTGATATAGAACGAACAAATATTGAATGGATAATATTTTAATGAAGGTACTACATTAAGATTATGTAGAGGATAACTTTTATTCCATAAATGGCTACAATTGTTATTATATTATTCCCAATGTGTGACACATGCCGTGCATGTGGCGAGATTCTGATGTCCTGCAGGATGTAAGTGTTGCAAACTATTGATATAGAACGAACAAATATTGAATGGATAATATTTTAATGAAGGTACTACATTATATATATATATATATGTAGTAATAATTTATAAGATAGGAAGTAGTAAAGGAGAGACTATTGAACATCCCAACAGAATTAAGCGATTCAACCATCATCTGGAAAACTGATAAAAAAATAATAAAACTTGTCGTAAGAGCATTTCTCATTATTTAACTTTCAAAACAGGTAAATTGATTAAATGATTTTATGGCAGATTATGTAGAGGATAACTTTTATTCCATAAATGGCTACAATTGTTATTATATTATTCCCAATGTGTGACACAAGCCGTGCATGTGGCGAGATTTGATTATCAGAACACACTGAGATGGTAGAGAAACATAAATAACTCCAGTTAACAAGATATCTTGCTAAGTTTGAAAGTCCACCTTCTAAATTTTATTTTATTTTTGGAAAAAACAAATAGATTATGTGGGCCTCTGTCATTTTTTTCTTTTTCTTATATGTTTTATATAAGTCTCGACTCGAACATCATTTAGTCCTTCAAAATTTGGAAAATTTCCAAGCAATGTTCAAACACCTCCCTTGTCCCAGGGTTCTTAAAATTAGACCACATATCTTTGGAAAGTTGTTAAAGCTATTGCTACATGGAACTTATATATTTTAGTTAGTAATTTAAGAGTTACCATTCTATTTGAAGATATTCATATAGAGCCTACTAATTTATGTGCTAAAAATGCACATGGAAGGGGGGAAAAAGTATACTTGTATCCGGGTTCCCAGAGCTATTGCATTGGATGCTTCATGTATGAGGTCTGCAGCATGCAATCCAAAGATATGCACTCCTAGAATCTCTCCATTGTCAGGTCTGTAAATCAACTGCATAAAACCAATAGACTTCAGTAAACATGCAACCTAATTGTATCTTCGAACAATGAGAAAACTTGCAACAGTTCCCAATGAGGATAAAAGGAAAAGCAGATCTTTAAACATGCCACACCACACTCCTAGAAGCTAATGGAATTATGTATATTACCTTAGCAAGTCCTTCCCCTTCATTTTCGGCAAGAGCTTTTGTGTTAGCTTTGAAACTAGTCTTGGCAACACTGACTTCAAATCCCTCTTTTTCAGCTTTTTCCCTTGCTTGAGGCTGCAACATTTGAAAACAGTGAACCAAAACTGGAAAAAGAGCAAACTCTTTTATGATTTTCAGTATTATGTTGAAATGAACTTCTTCATACGAGACCATGCTAGGAAAATTAGGAATGTTTTATAATTGTTTCTTGAATTCAAGACAGAAACTCTGCTGAGGTAAACTGAAAAATTACGAGGAGAAAAAAAAACTCATCTAAGGGAGGGACTACAGATGAAGACTTAACTTTTGTTTATCTCCTCAGTATAAAACTAAACTATACAAGGCCAAACTATCATCAACTCTTATTACTTTTGCTCTTTAGGTTCGACTTGCATAATTTACTAGTGAACCATACAAAAAGTTGTTTATAGATCCTGCAGGGACAAGTTACCTAAAATGCACTTCACTGTCAGCCTGGGAAAACTAAGAACCCACATTATTAGCTGAAAATATTTCTGGTTGCCAAAGGCAAAGGGGAAGGCTCATTAAAGTATTAGAGATCACTGAAAAATAGAGTTGAATGTCCTGTGCTATGCAGGATGAGAGTGCTTAAGTTTTGATCGTTTGACAAAGCGTATATGATCTGAATTTTAGCATAGTAGATACTCTTCTACGACTAACCTGATTATACACCTTTCTTGAACTTCAGTCATTTTTTATCCCCACGGTTGAAAGTATGGTATACATCCAAAATAGTCTTAGCAAAGCTGGGAGCATTAACTCTTGTATTACACAAAACTAAAGTAAAAATCTTTTGATTTTCCACCATAATTGAACAGCTGATGTAAAAGTAACTTGATGAGAACTTGTTGATGGAGGACATGATACCAAACTTGTGCCAGAACCTTCAATACTAAACTTGTGCCTGATAGCCAGCCAACTAATGTAGGAGCAGGACAGCACTTGGTCTAAAAAGTGTGGTTCTCTTTAATCAAAGAACATTGGAATAGGCAAGGCAGTAAATGGGACAACAATGGTAGAGAATGGAAACAGTAGAGGAATAAGGGACAATTTTTAGGCAACGGACCTCAATATTATCAAGAAGAATCACATTTCTTGATCTAGATGAAGGAAATGCCTAGGCAGTCATACCTAGCTTCTTGGGCAATCACACTTAAAGAAGAAAAAGAAAAACAGAGAAATTTCTAGGTAACCATATCTAACAGAAGATGAATCACACATCAGGAATAATAAGCTTCGAAGACAACTTCATTCACTCGTTGAATAAGATAATTAAATCCCTATCACTAGGGGACCTTAGGACCCTACTTCATAGCCAAGTACCTAACAGGGAACTATCCTATTACGTGCCTAAGGTTTAGATACGTTCTAGATGCAAAAACTAAAATTAGTAAATGCACACAACAATAAAACTTATTATATAGATCTTAACCAACATCTCGCAACAATGCTTTATTAATTCATGTAACTTCAAGGAAATCTGTGTTTCTAAATGAACCAATTTTCCAAAAGTCTCTTCAAAGTTCAAACCTTCTCTTCTGTGTCTTTGTCCTTCCATAGTTAACATCAGTTGTAAAACTTCAAAACTAAACACAAATTAATCACTTCAAGTAGTGTTAAAATGGCTATATCACATTCAGAAGCCTCTCCATCCAAAGCTCATGTCAATGTGATAGTAGCTGCTCTGGAAAGAAAGGAAGGGGCGAAAATAGTGTATGCCTTTTCTCAATTAGAATGATACAAGGGAATTGGAGGGAAAGGGAGCTATCTTTTCTTCCTCCAGAACCAACTTGGTTTCTTCCAAAAGTGGGAGGAAATAGGACATAGCAACTTATTTCTGGGTTAGGGAAGGAAAACATTTCTAGCAAAGAAACAATTTTCTCCTGGTACACAAATTCTCTTAGGTTTTTTTAATAGACTTCAAATATCAGCAAAATAATACTCACCGCAAATATTCTCCCCACTGGCCACGCCACCTATATTAACTAATCATGTGCTAGTAAACACAAGATGCATCTAAAGAAACACATAACACCCACACACACACACATAAAATGATTAAAACAAGGACTCGTGTTTTTAATAAATAGTTAAAAGATTATTACCTATTTACAATGACCATTTTGAATTTTTAAAGAGTCGGTTCTGTGAAACAATAATGTAACATACATTCTGGGAAACAAAATAATACACAGGCAGAAGAAGCAAAGTTGCAAAGGCACAACTTACCTCTGTTAATCCAACCATACTGATTTCAGGATGAGTGAAGCATGCCGCTGGGATACTCAAATGATTCAGCACATGATCCTTCCCACAGACTTGTTCAACAACTATGTTAAGGAAGCAATGCCACAAGTCATATAAGTCTATATACAACTGGACAACAAATACTATATGGTTGATGAAGTAGAGAATGAGGTTGTTACCAGAAATTCCTTGTGCACTTGCAGCATGAGCAAGCATCATTTTCCCATTTGCATCACCAATGCAATACAAGTTAGGGACCTAATTATTCCAGATCTGAGTCAATAAAACAAGATATAACCAAACACTACATACAAATGAACAAAACTCATGACTGACCAATTTTCCATTTGCATCGATTACACGCATGCGCTCATCAACAGGGACAAATCCACGTTGAGTTTCTACATTGATCTGCAAATGAAAAAGGTGTATTAGATTACTCAATTTAGTACTTGTAAAAGTGATGTTCCATTAGTAGTTGAGATGTGTTATTTTCCTAATCTACTAACATTTTCCAAGCCAAGCCCTTTTGTATGTGGAGCCCTTCCAGTCGCAATGAGAGCAGCATCCACCTGCAGAGTACATAACATAGTTCAAAGTTATGCTAGGATGGCGACAAGATGATTATGATTCATCAATTTATCATAAGAGAATAGAACACTAAAGGAAACAACTGTAGATATAGGGAACAGTCTCACTTTTGCAACTCATTTCCTTGTTAATAAAGCCATAATAATCAACTGGTAATGACGATAACAAAATTCACAAAATGCAAGAGCAAAAACTTGAGTAGTGGCTGTGTGAATTAATAGCCTTTTCTCCAACAGTTTATGCTGACATTAACAGTTCAACACATTCCCTGAGCTCAAGTATGCATTTCATGTGCACTGCTAGACTTCAACTAAAGGGTACAGAACAATGTTCAAATACCAACTATTTGGTTGGGAGCAATAAGAAAAGCTCATACAAAGTTCACAGCATTGTTTGGAATAGTGTTAGACCACAATACAATGCCAAAGTTTATGAGCCACAAAACCTAAATTGTAGAGACAACCAAAATTAGAATAACTTCTACATATATTTGAACAATATGAACAAGGTGCTATAGCATTATCATATTAGTAGTATAAAATTGGCTCAGGACTGAGGTTTTGTTCGACCTTCTTTCATTAATCAAGAGAACCAAATTGTGAGATGAAGTGTCTCTGCTTACACTCACCTCAAAAGGGAGAAAGGAAATAAAAATGTGGTGAAACAGAGAATTAATCTTAGTTGATAAAGATGGACTGCAACTTGATTTCTTCTGTTGCCTACTGAAATAGTTGACAATTTAAAGTATTCCTATGTAGTTGTTTATTATAGCAGAGATATGCTATATTTGACACCAAAGCATTGCTCCATCACATACACATATGCAACATTGTGTAGGAGCCTCGAATGTTTGCTTAGACAAGATGCTTGCAACTTACCTCAAGAGTATCCTTTGGTTCCTTTGTCTTAGCATCAATAAGCTCAATCATTACAGGCTTTCCATCCTTTGCTGGAGTAATCTGTTAACAACATTTACCATACAAGGGGAAAAAATTAAAACAAAAAGAAAAGGAAAAAAAAAATGGAATATATTTTTTGGGATATTGCCAATGCAAATAAAAAACATGTAAGTTCATGGTAAGCCACAAAGCACCTTGCTTGCAAATACACCAGTGTGATAATCAATTTTTCGAGGATTTACAAGAACCCGCTGTGCCAGTTTACCAATCTCAGGATCAAAACCAGGCATAAGCTGATCTAGTGCTTCAACAAATGTGACCTGCAATATAGTGCTGTTGTTACTTTGGTGACTTGGGTAAATCTTACTGCATTTATAATGATCAATGGGAAAAGACAGAGATATCACTCATTTAACTTCGTGATACAAAATCTAGACGACAATCCAAAGTAGTGACTTAACTCTGGATGGAATGTCAGAGGGAGGTGGGGGAAACTCTGGGTGGATGTGGGAGTCCTCTGGGTGGATGTGGGAGTCAAGTGGGGGAAATCTCCGTTGGAGAGCTTGATATGCATTGTTATGTCACTTTCCCACTTGCTTAAGCTTTTAAAACTAGTGGTGATCTACCATGGAATTAGAGCTCGGGTTAGAAAGGTCTTGGGTTCAAGTACTGGGGAGAGGTGGACTGAGTACAAACACATCTGTCCTAACTCAGACAGTTAATGCAAAGCTTACGGGAATTAAGTTGGGAAAACACTTAAATTCTAATTTTCTGGCAAAACATTTAGCTATTTCATTTACTACTAATACAATATATAGCCTTCGTAAGAATACATGTTCATCATTTAATTATCAGAAGCTACTCCATAGATACTTTTTTTCTATTTTTAATGAAATTAACTTCACACAAAGTTCTTCAGATAGTATAAACCATGCCTACCTCACTTCCAAGTGCTGTATACACATCACTGAATTCAAGACCAATATAACCACTTCCTATGATGGCAATCCATTCAGGAACAGATTCCAGTTTGAGTGCATGATCACTGGTTATTACAGTCTTACCTGCAAGCCATTATCCAGAAGAGCTTAGTGGTGTCATGAACCAAAGAAAGGTAGTATATTTTCATATTAAAACCAAAGGGAAATTCCATAAACAGACACCGGAAGTTATGACCCAAAACATGGAAAAAAATTCAGCCAAAAAAAACGCTCTACTACTAAGCTAAGCGTACCACTAAACTATATTCCACGTAATATCAGAAAATACTTGGTAATACCGATTCATAGAGCCAATTAGTATTGGTATTATGCAATACTAAGTATGCTCAAAAGTATGTCACAATATGTGCACAGCTATCCTAATGTGACAGACAAAGAGTACGAAAATACCAGTTTATCCTATCAAGTAATGCACATATTCTTACCATGTTGTTTGTCATTCAGGGAGCTCTTTAACTGTTAAGAGTGATGAATTGAAAAGCATGTTACCTCACAAGAACTTCCTAACAATTTCATGATCTGCAAAAACATATTCACTCTACATCTTAACTAGAAAGTCTAGATAGTAGTAGAAGGATGACAAAACAAGCACTAACCATCAACTTCAATTCCCTTCGGCACAAGAGGTACTGAACCAGTAGCAATGATTATGTCTTTTGCAGTTATTACGTTGTCTGCCCCATATTTCACTTTTTGTGGACCCTGATTTATACATGAAAGATTAACACCATCATTTATAGATACTCATTTTAAGCACCATTAATCAAATGACAATTATAAATTGAATCATAATTATTCTATTGAATTTATAGCATCTTTTTACTGAACCCAAATTTCAGCATATCCAACATACCAAAATTGTACCAACACCAGTCAATATATCAACACCAAGAGCTTTCATTGAATTGGTCAAGTTACTTCGTATTTTTGAGGCAAGATTACTTGCATGATCAGCAACCGCCTGTCTGTCATAACCAGCAGCTGCAACCTGTTGTCAAGTTTTAGACAGCAGCACTGCGTTTAAGGTGCACAGAAGGAAAACAAAACAATACTAAACCCACACCAAAGAGCATAGACACAAAGTATAAGGATGCCATAAATCATAAGCTATAAGCGCATGCCAAATCAACCCATACTACATCAGCTATGAAGTCAACATGACATGGGCTCAGAAAATATACGACCCACAAGTAGAAAATAATTACCGAGTATTCTAAAAAGAAATATGCATGGAAAATCAGGGCACATATTTTAAAAGTTTGGGATTTTGTAGAATTGGAAAAACATCTAGACAGATGTATTTGCAGGTTCCCCAAAAGTTGGAAAGTGATTAAACATCTAGGTTGAAATCCACATGCATAATAATTTATTCTCCATTGAATATAACCACCACCTTACAGTTGACAGTGGACAATGTTGCAACATTAGCTACTCTTAGACAATGACTATATATGCACTGGGATGAAGCAATGATGTCTTCAAATAGGTTGGTTTCATCCATCTTGAAGAGTACCAAATCAATTATACAAACATTTTACTGCTCTCCCTTAAAAGCTTATGCACTAAGTGAAGTTGATTGTTAACATGGTATCGAACCACATCAAAAAGAAATGTGGATTTCTTTTCTTTATAAAGATGAACACAGAGCATAAGTTTTGCTGATATTCAAATGATTGCTTAGCAACTGGATAGGAAAGAACTTTCAATAATATAAGATTTTTTCTTCAGATAAGATCAATGTAATTTATAAGCTTATTTGCATGACAAAAGTACATATCTTCAACAGTTATGCATCCATTAGTCAATGTCTGAGGATTGTTATTATTTTGAAATGTTTCTTGTTGTGCGCTTCTTTTCTGAATGAATGCAAAAAACCCATGAACCTTATACAGGTAGTCACAAGTCCATTTCTTGGTGATTCCCCAAAATGCCTCACATAAAGAAGCCATAACATAACCCACAAAATGCTCAAGAAAAAAAAAGGTGGTGATGTGCTATTAAATTTTTACCTTAATAGCAAAGTCATTTAATAAAATGATGGTTCACTACCTCATGTATCCAAACCACATTATTCTTATGTGAATTCCTTCCCCAGCCATTACCGACTGATTTAATGGTGGTGATTCTGACACAATAATTTAAAAAATTACGTGAATCGTAAAAAGTGAATTGAATTATGAATCGATTGTGAATCATGCGACTCACTAGAGATTTACTTCCAAAATAGATTCACCCATAATTCGTATCGATTTTGCAAAAAATTCGAATCGAATTGTGAATCGAATCGCGAATCGTAAGATTCTGATAACAGAGATTTCTTGGTGATTCCCCAAAATGCCTCACATAAAGAAGCCATAACATAACCCACAAAATGCTCAAGAAAAAAAAAGGTGGTGATGTGCTATTAAATTTTTACCTTAATAGCAAAGTCATTTAATAAAATGATGGTTCACTACCTCATGTATCCAAACCACATTATTCTTATGTGAATTCCTTCCCCAGCCATTACCGACTGATTTAATGGTGGTGATTCTGTTGTACTCCAGTAGGTACTATAAGTATTATAAGTGCATCTTTGAGAAGCTTAAGTGTAATAGGGCATCAGTGTTACTGTAGTATTTTCTTAGAATTGTGTGGTTGTTAAAAATGGAAATCACTTCTCAAACTTATATTATATAAACTCGTGTAATATTTTGGCTCATGAGGCGCAATCATGCACTGTATATTTGGTAAATGATC
Source organism: Camellia sinensis (assembly GCF_004153795.1). Taxonomy (NCBI): domain Eukaryota; kingdom Viridiplantae; phylum Streptophyta; class Magnoliopsida; order Ericales; family Theaceae; genus Camellia; species Camellia sinensis. Next base: position 926,956 of record NW_021025502.1, read on the forward strand.
ATACACCTGTTTAGATGCTAGACAAGAAAGCCACTGAAGAAAGTTGGCAGGAACCCCTATATGGGGGCCCAGTCTTAGCAGATCTCGTAGAACAGGCCGCTGCACATGTGGAAATCATGACTTGAACCCAAACATTGAGTGAGGAATGATGAACACCCAACGCAAGTAATTGCAAAGTAGAGCACAATTTTAATCAAAGCAATAAAAGTTATAATGTCGTGATAGATAAATGAAATTTGAAAGTTAGCATGAGATTCGAACATCTTATAAACAAGAGGTTACGACACTCTTATTCACCTGTAAACCAAAAGCCTTCATGTGTTGTTCATTCTGAAGCTCCCGCATGCGGCCACTTACAGCAAGGAGCGCTTTGGAAGGAACACAACCTCGATTTACACATGTTCCTCCAACTACATCCCCCTCAATGATGGCAGTTTTTAAGCCCTGCAACGGTTGTATGTATTCATAAATTTACCTCAATGCCATCAAAAACAGAATATAGAAAAGCAACAAAAAGAACTCAATACTCCTTGTGCACTTATTTAGGCAACATACACTGCCCCTTTTTGAAAAGATAGTAATAAACAATGTCACTGTGTTTATTTTGCTCAACTACCGATGTGATGCACTATATTGCATGCCATTACATATGTAAGTAATATACAATTGATACATACGAGGTGAAAATACGAGTACAAACAAGTAAATGGTCACAATGAAAAAAAAAAAGAAGGTGTTCATCAAAATAAGTTTTGCAAAATATTAAAAAAGAGGAATTAGAATAAACTAACCAGCAATAGAGACTCTGTAGTTTTCAGTTTTCTCAGTCTTAGCTCATAATAATACTTACAATTAAAAAACAACGAGAACAACACAGAATCAAGTTCTAAATGATTAATGATGTAAACTATGGCAAAGTACTCAACTGCTATTTTTAAGCTTTACAAAAATGATGATCACCAAGGGCGGATTTATAAAGGCACAAGTGAGGGCAATTGTCCCCATATTGACTCTTGAAAATTTTCATTTGTACATATTGCTTTAAAATCAATATTGCCCCCACTGGAATTGGAAATTATTAATTTGCACTTCTACTGCAAAAAAAATTCAATTTGCCCCACCCCACTACACAAAAATCCAGGCTATTCAGCTGACGTCAGCAATTCAAATTTCTATATTTTTTTTTTGCACACAATTACATTTTAGAAAATTCACAATCAAAACAAATTCAAATTGAACAAATTCAGCTGATGTCAGCAATTCAAATTTCTATATTTCTTTTTTTCCACATAATTACATTTTAGAAAATTCACAATCAAAACAAATTCAAATTGAACAAATTCAGCTGACATCAGCAATTCAATTCAAATTTCGATCTTTCTCTTCTTTTTTTTTTTCCACATAATTACATTTTAGCAAATTCACAATCAAAACAAATTCAAATTGAACAAATTCAGCCGACGTCAGCAATTCAAATTTCTATCCTTTTTTTTCACATAATTACATTTTAGCAAATTCACAATCAAAACAAGTCAAATTGAACAAATTCAGCTGACATCAGCAATTCAATTCAAATTTCTATCTTCTTCTTTTCTTTTCTTTTTCTTTTTTTTTTCTTCCCCATATAATTACATTTTAGCAAATTCACAATCAAAACAAATCAAATTGAACAAATTCAGCTGACATCAGAAATTCAATTCGAACTTCTATCTTTTTTTTCTTCACATAATTGCATTTTAGCAAATTCACAATCAGAACAAATCAAATTCAATGCAATTTACGCAATGAACCTTGAATCACATATAAATCGCATTACCTTCTCGACAGCATGGAGAGCGGCGCCGTGACCGCCAACGCCGGCCCCAATTATAACCAAATCGTAGTCGAATCCTTTCGACGGGGAGCCATTGCCAGACAACGACGCCGATACCTTGTTCAAGTTCCTCTGCTTCGCAACGAGCCGAGCTGAATTGGAAGATCGGAGTCCGAAAACTTCCCTTCTGAAGCCGCAGAATCGAAGCGAGCGCGGCACGAGGGAGCCGGAGCCGGCGAAGAAGATGTTGTCGGCGACGACAGTGCGATCGGATCTGGAAATGGAAGAAGGGGGAGAGAGAGAAAGAGAGAGTGAGGATTGCATTTTGTGAGAGAGAGAGAGAGAGAGAGAGAGAGAGAGAGGGTTTGGAAATGGTGGGGGGTTGAGGAGAGAGAAGAGAGAAGTGGGAGGGTTTTTGAAGTGAGAGAGAGCTTTGTGAGGTCAGTTGGAGGGGCGGAGCTACCAAAGAAGTGAGTGCGTTTGTTTTTCTACGTGTTTGTGAGTTTGATCAACGACTGTTGCCAATTCACTACCAACTCATATAATATTTCTTGGTTATATTCGGCAGTTTTTGGCGCTCTTTGTATAATAGGGCTTTAATGGGTTGGACACACTTTTATGAGCCGTTTTGACAGTTGGGGAGTAGATTAGTATGATCATGGCCCAAGCCCACTTCTGATAATTTCAAGAAAATTGAAAGCATAAATCATAGGGAGTGGTTCTGATAATTTTCATACAATGATGATCTAGAGCTCTAAAAGCAAAGTTTTAAACAAAGTTATACTGAACTAGCAGGTTCTAAAAAAGTAAAAAAAACAAAAATTTAAGCTAAAATATCGCATTAAGGTAATCCCCACATAACTGTCATATCATTAGAGTATGCTTTAGAGCTCTTGCTCTAGAGCTAAGCATTTTTCATTTTCATATCCATTAAGGTTCGATTTTGATTTTCATACCTTATACTCCACTTAATTTATTTGAATTAATAGACTTTCTTAATTTTGAGTTTGCTTTTACTTGCACCAAATAGAAACCTAGACCTCATTTGGGAATATGCTTTTTTAATAACTTTTTAACTTTTTGAATAAAATATGATGTAAAAAAATTAATATGTTTGGAATGACTTTTTAATTTTTTACGAAAAGATGTGTAAAAAGTACAGAGAAAATAGAATCTTTGACTTTTTAGTATAGGTTGTTGGCTTTTTGATTTTTTTAGTAACTTTGACTTTTTGGATAAAAAAGTTATTTGCCAAACGAGACCTTAGTACGTCAAATTTCTCAGTACTCTCTAGCACTATTTAGTATAAACTAAACAAGTTCACTTAATTAGATAAGTGCACGTATTTATATCACATTATTTTTCTATTTTTCTATACATCTGTTGGCTTTTTGGCTTTGTTGGCTTTTTGATTTTTTTAGTAACTTTGACTTTTTGGATAAAAAAGTTATTTGCCAAACGAGACCTTAGTACGTCAAATTTCTCAGTACTCTCTAGCACTATTTAGTATAAACTAAACAAGTTCACTTAATTAGATAAGTGCACGTATTTATATCACATCATTTTTCTATTTTTTTATACATCTTTTCGTAAAAAATCAAAATATACTTATTTAGATCATCCAAATTAAATTATTTAGGATTATAATGGGGAATTTTTTTTAAGGTCCCTGGTATTAAAATTTTACAGTATAAAGGACACTCAATATTTTCATAATGTCTAAGGTCCCTCAAGTTGATCCAGAGAAAATTGATCTAGAGAAAATTGGTCCAAAGAAATTTCACTCTAGAGAAATTCTGGAAATTTCTTTGGACTTCGGAATTTCTCTCCAGAGAAATTTTGGATTTATCTCCAGAGAAATTCTGAATTTCTCTGACTTCGGAATGTGTTTTAACCAAATTTCTCTAACTTCGAAATTTATCAAATGTGTTTTCATAATGTGTTTTAACCAAATTTCTCTGACGATGTTGTTTCTCATGATATCAAATGTGTTTATCAAATGTGTTTTCATAATGTGTTTTAACCAAATTTCTCTGAAGATGCTGAAAGAAGCTTTAGCAAAGTGCAACAGTGAATTGCAAGCTTCTAGGAGTATTTGGCAATGGAACTGAATTTTCTCTAGATTGATAATTTCTCTGGTAATTTAGCTCACAGAACGTCTATTTCGATTATTTTTTTTCATTTGAACTAAATTTTCTCTGGGTTGAGAATTTCTCTGGAGAAAATTCAGTTCAAATGAAAAAAAATAATCGAAATAGATATTCAAAATAAAGAGAGAAAAAGCTCCCCCTGGTAATGGTGTTCTGTTATCTCCTTCTCCTCATCTATGAGTGAGATTGAGCATGTGAGTTTGTTCTTTCGTAGGTTCATCTTCTCGCTTTTGAAGTTTTGGACCCGATTAAGAGGCAAAGAGATAGAGTTCTGCTTGGTTTTACTTGCTTTGAGTTTTGTTGGTGTTGTAATGGTGTTACCATTTTTGAGGGTGCTCTGGGCTGTGTATGGAGGTATCTTTCAAGCAGCTGCAATATCACTCCAGTTATGAGGTGCCGCTGGTATTTGTATGGAGGATATTGCAGGTCTGGACAATGGCCGAGATTAGTCCATCTCTGTTCCAGGGCCGAAGTTATACACGTCCGAGGTGGGTCTATTGCTCTTCTTGCGCTATGATGTGAAGAGTGGAACCAAGCAGACAAATCGTTCGCAGAGTTCATACGCTGTTACTTGTAAGTGGATTCTCTTGTGTCTATCATCAAGCAAGCATATATATATATATATATATATGTATGTATGTATGTATGTATGTATGTTACATGTATCCTTGATTCTGCAAAATTTAGGGTTCAAAAGTCTTCAAATTTGAGTTCTAAATCTATCTCAGGTTCTATATCAATCTGTTTATCACTTGCAAGCAAGGTTTTGTAAGAGATTGATTGAGAATGGCAACTGAACCTAAGGCAGCAACTGAAGAGTCAAAAATCGACCAATTCGAAAACAAATTTCTTTGATATATGTTTAGGGATCTTAGACATCAAAAAATAATGTTGTGGATTTCTTCTATTACGAAAAGTGGGATAGGGAGCCTAGACTAATTTTCCCTATAATTTATTCTCAGCGCACCCTATATTTTTTCACAAATTACTTTCAAGATAAAATTATAATTTATGGTACACCCAAATAATAAACAAATCAAAAATTTTAAATTATACCATTTTTAAAAATCCTTAAACAAATTTCTCATGCAAAAACGAGGCACTGGCAAAGGACAACGATGAAGGAGAATGACATCGGCAAATCTCCCAGCCCCATTGTTGGTTCTCGTCGCGTTCGCATTCAGCGACTTGTCTGCTGTGTCGTAGCCCTAGAGGAACTTAAGTATAAATCAACGAATCTGGAATCTATGTTTGGTTTAGTGGAAGAAAGATAAGGTACTTGGAAAAGAAAAGATAAATAAATGTTGATAGAATGGGATGAGATGAAATTTTAAGCTCATAAAGTTTGGATTTATTAAGCAACTGGTTGTTGTGAGACTATTCCTTGATAATTGATGCAGGTCTGAGATTTCTCTGTAATTACTTATCCGAAGATCTTTGATAGAAACATCTAGAAATACTTCATGATGATAATGATGAATTTTAGTGGAATAGATTTGAGTTTTGGAGTAATGAAGAAGATAAAGAAAAAATTATTAAAATTTGAGAAAGAAGATGATGAGACTTAAATATAAAGAATAAGTGATTAGGGTGTACTATGATAAAATAATAATAATAATAACAATTTATTTTAAGGTTTAATATGTATTGTCCTTATTAGTAAATTTATATTAGGGGATAATAGGAACTAAAATTTCAAAATTTTAGCAGGACGTACTGAGTTACTATTTGGGTACAAATAAAATCAACCATCGTGTTGGAAATTCAACTTGAGAGAGTATTTTGGCTTAATGAGCCCATTATAAACTCAATCTTGGTGATCCAAATTGTTCACTTTTTAGAACTCATTGAGAAGAATATTCATGTAAAAAATTAAGATGATTGAATTTCGGTAGCTTTCTTTGCAGAGTGCAAAGAATTGTTCCTCCATTTCTGCTTCTGCAAGTATTCCCTGCCAGAGTTCGTCTCTGTTTTTCGAGGAACTTTTTCCCTAAGATGAAAATTTTCCACATTCTATGAAATCGCTTCCTTTCTGTATATACTGTACGTTCAGAATATTCCTCGATATATTAAGAAGACTAAGAGGGGAGTAAGGAAGTTACAATTGTACGATGAACAATTAAGGGACGTTAAATTTGATAATAAAGGTGTAGCGAGATTGTTGAATGGTATTGAGTTGGATAATAAGAGATGTGACCATCAATCAGACAAGATCATCGTTAAGGGTATAAAATTAATTAGGAATGTTCAATTGGGATAAAAAGCTAAAGAGGAAGCTGTGGTCCACGACGTTTTGTTTTTCGTCATAAGTAATAATAGTCTGTCAGATTCCGTCCCCACACTTGACAAGATATTTACTGGAGTTGATGAGGATAATCCTAACCAGTCCGACAGGTTTTGGATGTTAAAGAAAATGAAATTCAAGCTCAATGGTGGTAAGGACAAAGAGTATGTTCGTCACGAAATAGTGGTTGTGGACTGATTCTTTCCTGTTGATGCTTGGACGGACAACAAAGATACGCTGTTGGGAAATGTTAGAAATATTCAGAAGGGTGCCATATATTTAGTGGTTGCTACTGTTAGTGAAAAAGAATGCAACATCACGTTAAGTAGTCAAATGTACTTTAAAATTGTTTACAATTATAATTTTATATATTTTTATTCATAATGTTTAGGCTAATGGAGATGGACGATATAAAAACTGGTGTTGTTGAAGGTGTTTTAGCAAGTGATTTCAGTTGTGTTGAACTTGCGTTGCCTAATTTATTTTCTCAGTTGAAGTTAAGATACAAACAAAAGAGTATTAAGGTTGATAAAATATTGATAGAATATTCCCCCTTTGCGTACCCAATGCCAGTGGGTTGGTCAGAGTAAATGTGTATGATAAGAGGTTAGATGGTAATGACAGTTTGCAGGCGTACTTTATTTTTCCCGTGGACTGCTAGTGCGAATTAGTTTATTATGGGAATGGTTATTATTCCATTAACGACAAACAGGTGCCATGAATGGTGAAGTATCGACTTGAAAATTCGAACATTAAAAGGGGTATTACTTATTGTAAAATGAAGGAGTATTTGAAGTATTCTACGAGTGAAATGCCAGAACTATATGTTTGAATCATATTTGTTTTTAAAAATGGACGGTTATCTTTGAAATTATATTTTTCGTCCATTTTTTAAGACAAATGTGATCAAAACGTATAACTATCAAAATTCAATCATCTTGATTTTTTTTACATTAATATTTTTCTCAACGACTACTAAAAAGTGAACAATTTGGATTATCGAAATTAGATTCACAATGGGCCCACTAACTCCAAATGCTCTTTCCAGTTAGATTGTAAACATGAGAGAAGTCAAACCCTTTAACTTTAGATCTCGTTTGTTTGGTAGATTAGATTAGATAGGGTTACAAGTAGGGATGTAAGAAAAATTGAAAAAACCAACCGAACTGGTTGAATCGAATCGAACTAGTTATTTTTTGTCAGTTTTTCAATATGAATCGATCTGCACTATTTCTAAAACTTTTTTTTAATTTTTTATTTTCGATTCACTCATATGTGCTTGAGTCAAGTTTTGCTACTACTATGTTTTTTTAGCTATAGCAGATATTTATGTTGTTTTCAAATTTTTTTTTGTTTTGATTCTACCTGATAGACTTATAATTTAGCCTTATGAGATGATGGTTTTGAACTTTGGTGTCAAGACTTTGATTTTCAGATTATATTTTGTTTCTAATTCTACTTCAAAATTTATATAAATTATTTAATATACTACAAATTTAAAAAGTAACTCAAATTTGAAAGGCCCTAAACCGATTAAACCGCATTGAGCTGAATCATTTGAATTGGTACGATTTAGTGAAAAATTCAATCTGTATCAGTTCTCAATATAATTGAATCGACATTATCGGTTTGGTGTAAAATTTCACTTAAATACCAGCCGTTTCAAACCGATTACATCCCTAATTACGAGTACAGTGAAATTAAGTGAAGAGATTAGTAATAATGCGGGATTAAGTTAGAAACGTAAGATAAAAAATATTTTTATTTGTACATTACTGGATTAATAATTCCATAGCAATAATTTTTATTTTAATTAGTAATATATAAAATATCAAATGCCACTGATATTTCGCCAATCTTTGCAAATGAAATGGAGGAGTGAAGAAAAGATGATTGATATAGGGCAAAGGGGCTAAACACTCGTTTCCAATATTAATTCTATTGGACTATTTTTTTTAATCTCACTTCTCATCCAACCAAGCTAATTCCACTCCTCAATGTAAGAGGGATTTTATTTGCACTTAAAAAATTATTAAGTACACTTAATTTCTCATTGTATACTTTATTAAATTATTTAAAATTATAATTTATTCTCAATACATTCTATATCTTTTTTAAATTATCTTTCAAGATACATTCAAATAATAAACAAATCAAAAATTTCAAATTATACCATTTAAAAAACTTTAGTGCTTATTAATATTTTAGAGAGTGATGTTAGGAATTCCAAATAATATACTAATTTTTTTTATCAAATCTCTCATATGGATGTGGAACACACACACATGGGTTTGTATGAATTTCATACCTATGTAAAAGATTTGATAAAAAATTTAGGGTTGGTTTGGGATGTTCTAAAAAAGTATACTTTTTGACTTATTGGCTTATATGGGTTGAGTTTGGGTTGGGTTCGATGTGATGTGTTAGAGAAGTGATGTGATTTAAACAAGATGATGTGACTTAAATAAGATAGTAACTTTTTGACTTTTTGTATTATTTAGTAGATGCCAAACTTAACCTTAATAAATTATTTGGATCTATAACATTTTCCTATTTTAGAAGGTGACTTTTTCAATGTTCTTAAAGCAATTCAAACAATTAATCTTGACCACTCTTATGTTGGGCTATTGCTGCCGATGTGCCAGAAAATTTGTCTGGTTTTCTGGCGACAAAATGCACCCATGTGTTGATGACTGGCTGGCAAAGCACTTCATGTGAATAATTTCCATGCTTAGGTGGAAGAGGTTCCTTCGAAAATTCATAAATTTATAGTCTCGAATATTCCAGTTGCTAGTTGATTCTGTTTTCCTTAAGGCTATCAAAAAAATAATGGGCAAATTACATATATGCCTCGAGGATTAACTAAATTATAGATACTCCCGACGTTTGAGAAATTACAGATATCCTTTAAAGGTTATATTTATATAACAAATTAGAGGACAATTTGTTATGAAAATATAAAGCTCAGGGGTATCTGTAATTTTCGAAACTTCAGAAAGATATCTGTAATTTAGTTAAATCTCGAAGGGGTATATGTAATTTGCCCAAAAATAAAATATAAAAAAGATTGTTGGTTTTTTTGGATGTCATGGGATGCACAGTGAAACATTGATATGAAAATTTATCAACTTCAAAGTCATGGATACTAAAAGATAAAAATAAAATATTTATATAATAATGATATTGATAATAGTAGTGAATTTTGGTGAGGTGAATTAGGTCAAGTTTGGCTATTCTAAATAAGTACACACTTTTTATCTTTTTATCTTTTTTCCATCACATCATCTCTCTACTTTTCTTGACATCTTTTCATAAAAAGACAAAAAGTGCACTTATTTAGGCCATCCCAAACAACCACTAAATTTTTGAAGTGAGAAAAAAAATGAAAAAAAAAAATTGAAATTTAAAGAAGAAGATGAAGAGAGATCATTTTGAAGAATACGTATAAGGAAAAAAAATAATATTTTTTTTCAGAATTTAATGTCTATTGTCTTTATTAATAAATTTACTTTAGAATATAATAAAAGTTAAAATTTTAAAATTTTAATTAAGCGTAGTCACTTATTATTTAAGGATAATCAGAATCACCTTCAATGGGATTACAAAACTAGAATACCAATCCCCATGCTCATTTCACGACCAAACAAGTCAGAGTAGGGCCCAAGTCCATCCAACTCCAATCCTGTCTTTCATGCGGGAAAACAAATGACCCCTAATACATAATATTTTATTTAAGTTATAATTATCTTATTTTTGTTACATTATTTCTTTATTATATCACTTTAAATTTAATTCATATTTTACGTTTTTTCATAAAAAGTCAAAAAATATATTTATTTAGATCATCTCAAATACCTTTGGTATCATAATTTTGGTTAAGTAAATTATACTTTCCTCTTTTTATGTTTAATCATTTTTTTAATATATTTTAACTCTTAAAGTTTTTTCCCCTCATTTCAACCCTTCATATTTTCAATTTTTTTTATAATTTATTTCTTAGAATTAATTTATGTTCAAAATTAGATAGAAAATATATGTTTGCTGCCACATAACAGATAAAATATATTATTATATTGAGATATGAGATTGTGTCAGAGGTGTGGGTAATATAATAAAATATTTTTATTTCATATGATTGTCAAAGTGTCATTTTTTATCTAATTTTGGATATAAGTTAGTTTTTGGATTAAAATGAGAAAAAACTCAAAACATGAAAGATCAAAATGAAAAAAAAAAAAATTAAGGACCAAAGTGAAAAAATAGTCAAACATAAATATATAAAAAAAATATTATCATATGACTTATATATGACATTTAAAATATTGTGAAATGCCTAAAAGAATATTATTTTGAGAAAATATCATATCAGCCGGAGTTGAAAGAGTAATTATAAACCAATGAAAAATAAATATTAATAATTAAATTTATACATATATATATATATTTTTATCAATATATACTTTTTTTTCCCTCACATCATTGAGATGTAGTAACCCCTATTATTTTTTGCAATAACTTGCCTCCAGTTCACCATTTGAACTGAAGGGTTCAATCTAACTCATTGGTCTCATTTTTAGGTTATTTTTCGATAATTCGAATCGTTTATATTTTAAAATTTATTGAATATATTATTCCTGTAAAACATCACATCGATCAGATAACGGATATTATGTATTCAGATCATTTTTCTATGAACCATTAATTTGTTAACCGTCCATTTTTTTCCAGATAAAAGTGATACGAATATATAGTATTCGTTATCCGATCGATATGATTTTTTACAGGAATAATATATTTAATAAACCTTAAGATATAACAGTTCAAATTATCGATAAAAAGTTCAAAAATAAACCCATTAGACCGAACTGAAGTGAACTGTCCTAGATCTCCCATTATGTTTTTTGCTCCTCCCTTTCTTCTACTCAAGGCAGCAAGAATAATAGTTGCAGTGTAGGTAGTTGTAGTTGTAGTTGTTGATGTGAATGATACAAACGAGACAAAGAAGATAGAGAAAATAATGGAAAGAAAAGATTAAAAATTTGGGATAAATTATCAATAAGTCTTAATAGTTAGATTTAATTTCTATGAAATCGTATTGAAAATAAGTTATAGTAAAATCATCGCTAAAAATAATTTTTTGTAACAATTTTTTGTATATGTCGCTAAAAACTGATAATTAGTGACTTTTTTATCAATATTTTTATAAATTGTCGCTAAAACTTACTATTAGTGACTTTTTTGTGACGAATTCTTCAAACTATCGTTGAAAGTTGAAAATCAGTAATTTTTTTTGTTACAAATTTTTTAAACTATCACTAAAACTTATGATTAGTGATATTTTTGTGACAATTTTCAAATTGCCATTGAAAATTTACAATTAGTGAAATTTTTTAATAGTATTTAATGAAAAACGTCATTAATTCTCATAAGACCTATTAGGCCTATGTTTGGGAAGTGGGTTTTGTGGAGTTTTTTTTGGCTAAAATAGCCACAAAAAATAAAATAGACTTTTTAGTCCAAATAAGACAAAACATTGCATGCAACTCATAATCATTACATTTTTTCTCTCACAAAAAAATCAAAAAAACTAAAAACCCTTCCAAAATCAGGCTTTTTAGAACCAGGCTAAAATAGTAAAAAAAGTTAAAAAGTCAAAAAGCCAACCCACTTCCCAAAGGAAGCCTAGACTATGGCTAAAATATGAGATAAAAAAAACTAGTATGTTTAGGATGACTTTTTAAATTTTTACGAAAAGATGTGCAAAAAGTAGAAAGAAAAAAAAAATTGATTTTTTGGAATAAGTTGTTGGCTTTTTGATTTTTTAATAAGTTTTTGACTTTTAGGCTAAAACAGTCATTATCAAACGAGGTCCAACTATTAGGACTTACATGTAAGTTCCTCAAATTTATTTAAAGCAATTTACAAAATTTGAGATATCATATACAAGTATAATTTTTATCCATTTATATAACGGATTTTTATGTAGCACTTTTTAGGTCAAGTTTGGCATCTCCAAAAAGATAAAAAACTAAAAAATTACTCAAAAAGTTAAAAAATTATCATTATTCACAAAAAAATATATTAAAAAATTAATTTTCCACACAAAAGTACAACTCAACAATCATGTACGTTCAGCGCTGTGCAGAGTTTGTTAAGAAAAATTGCACAGTTTTGGTGCAATTTTCACACACTGCTGTTTGGCCCATGGGGGCACATCACGGGTCCCGTTTTGATAATCTGAACCGTTGTAGAATTCGTCGAGTACTATATGTCTGTAAAAAATCACATTGATCGGATATCGATAACTATATGATCAATCAGTTTTGTATAAAAAAATAGATGGTGTTATAATTAACGATTGAAAAAAAATAAATCTGATCTGATAGTTATCGATATTCGATCAACGTGATTTTTTTATAAGCAGATAGTACTCGACGAGTTCTATACATTGAACGGTTCAGATTATCAAAATGGGACTCGTGATGGCCCCCACGGGCCGAACAAAACCGTCCAGTACAATGTCCAAAAAGTAGTCAATAATTTCTTACCATCAATTCAGCTGTGCAGATTGTACCACACACATCTTTAATATTCTCTTACATACTTTATACAATTTTTTAATATATATTTTTTCATAAAAAGTCAAAAAGTTAACTTAAGCATCCATATTTTTTTTCTTAACTCTTTAATCTAAAAAATAAAAAGTACATTTATTTAAGAAATCCCAAATAATCCCTTAGTCTATGGAAGTAAATTGATGTAATAGTTGAAGAGAATAAAGTGTAATTAGGGTTATGACTAAAAATAGTATCATGAAGTCCAAACTGCCAAAAAAAACAAAAAAAATGACAAAAAAAAGGGTTAAGTGCTATAATTTTAGTTCAGAAGGATAAAGTGACGTTGGACAATAATTGAGGGGTTAAAGTGTAATTTATCTTATTTTTATTAAAAATTTTATATAAATAATAAATGTACGCATACATATATTACGCTAACCTTATAAAATTTATGAATAAATTACCAATAAATTTTCTAATATTTGTTTAATACATTTCAAAACACTATATATTTTCAAGTACTAATTTGTAACATACTAATTTTTAAAATAAATTATAAATACATATCCCATGAGATTTACTTAAAAAACATATTGCTTCATGTTGTTTTGAAAATTATAAATACCCATTTTCATTTAATAAAATTAACAAAAAATATAAAAATTTTAACTAGTCTCCTACGCAACAATAAAATTATCATTAAAAATTATTAATTGACTTAATAATTTATTAATAAAATGGATCATTTGTTATGCAATTAAAACTCTGAAGAAGCGAGATGTAATTTTCAAAATCACACAAGATAATTCATCTTTTAAACAAATCTCTAGATGTGTATTTGTAATTTACCAAAACTTTATTATATTATGTGTTTGGCATCCAACTAAAAGAGTTTTATTTTCATTTTATTTTTTTATCTTTAATTATTTTATTTCAAAACTTTCAATTTTTTTACTTTTCAAGTCTATCTTATATACACGAATCTATCCAAAAAAAAAAAAAAAAAATTACACAAAATCCAAATTTTTTACTAAAAAAAGGGGGGGGGATAATTTACCAATACAACTTTTGAAATTTGTTTAAAATATGGATTTTCAGAATTTGTCACCTAACAAAGTTAATAAAAAGAATTAAAATTTTCAACTACCTTCCTATAGAAATAATAAAATTATCAGAACTATTAATTAAAAAATATTTTTGATATCATTAAAAATTGTTAATTAACTTAAGTTGATTAATGAAAGGGAATCATTTGTTTATAAATTTTAAAGGGTTGACTTAATGGTTAATTAACTTAATTTCTATAGGGGCCATTAACATTTTAAGGAAACTTCAATGGTGCATTTGTAATTTATCAAAAAAGATGACCAAAAACAAATTGTTCAATATTTAACTTTTTCTAGTGGATCAGAACTTAAAAGTGTAAATTTTTTTGATTTTTTAAAAAAATTTATTAAAGACAAAAATAAACCCATAAATTTTTTTTAAAAGAAATAAATAAAAAAAAAAACTAAAAAACCGACCCCAAAATTTACCAACAATCTAAAAAATCATCAATATAATTTACAAAAATGATTGGGAGTTCTAATAAAGGAATTCTAATGAGCTATAATGGAGTGAACCTTACTGTAATGTGATGTTTTGATCTTATTTTTATTTTTATTTATTTTCTGTCACATTATTAGAGTTCAATTAGAGTTTTAAAATTAAGAAATGTATCATTGCTTTATAATTTATTTATGAAATGTTAGAAATCAATACTTTTAAACACATTAATTCATCCATAATGATGATAAAGAAATTAAATCCAATATTATTGGTATCTAATAAATTAAAAATTTACATTTGTTATTTTACAAGTGAAATTGTCAAAGGTTTTTAGCAATCTTTAACCTTTTCTATCTTATCCTAAACAAAATCCAATAAGATGGCCCCAAAATCTCAAATACCAGTCAAATTGTCAGAGATTTTTAGCAATCTTTAACATTTTCTAATGTATCCTAAACAAAACCCAATATGGGTCTAAGACGCCCCCAAAATCTGAAATACCATCAAACCTAAAAACCACCCACAATCTCAAATACCATTCGATACAATTTATCCCAAAGAAAACCATACAGGGGTCTAAAATCAGGTAGCCTATTGAGGGTGGGTGATTATTCATAACTCTATCGTAGTGCAATGGGTTACTTTATAATATTATAATTGATAAAAAATAAAAAATATTGATTATTTATATTAAGTGATTAAAAAATATAAAAAGATATAATGAATGATAATTGATAAGAGAGTTTGATCACATGGTATTTTAAAATTATTGTATAATTTTTCAACATTATATATTATTGAAAAAGAATAATTTACCCAAGGGCTCTCTACATTATTGAAAATATCATTTCGACCCCTTAAGTTATAAAAACTTGCATCTCATAAACTATTAAGAAGTATTATTTTGACCTATTAAATTATAAAAGCGTACAAATAAATTATCTAAACTATTGACATATTTCATTTTTACTCCTTCCATTACTGCATTAACATTTTTTAGATAAAAATACCCTTCAACATTCTATATAACACACCCAATAACACTTCTTCTCAATTTTCTTCATTTTCTGTTTTATTATTGTTTTTTAAAATATTATTTTTGCAAACTATATTTACAAAGAATATTTTAAAAAATAATAATAATGAATGAATGCTTTTATGGTTAATTTTTTTTTAAAAAAAATAATAAAATTGTAAATATATAAAGCGCTTAAGAATATTTTCGTCTAAAAAATAGTTAAAAGTTTGGTTTAACCACGGTACAGTAATGGAAAAGATTAAAGTGGAACTTACTAATAATTTAGAGAGTTTATTTGTACGATTTTATAATTTAGAAAGTCAAATTAAATAATATTTCTTAATAGTTTAAGAAGTTTATTTTTACGTTTTTATAATTTAAAAAATTAAATTAATATTTTTCAATAATTTAAGGGATTATGTGTAATAAATGAATAAATAAATAAAAAACCACTGCTTTCAAAACCACCAAACACATACTAGAAACTGCCAACAGATTTTCCTTTTACTTTAAGCCCATCATCATCATCATCACAAATCACTATACTAAAACCACCTTCTTCAATCGCACCAAACAGACTGCTCCCAAGACACAAAAACACGTTTCCTCAAAGGAAAAAAAAACACAAAAACACAATAGAAGTGTATAAGTAAGCATTTCCAAATTCCAACCACAAGTTCAATCTTAAAAAAAAATGGCAGAGTGTGAAGCAAAGGAGAGGAAGATATTGGTGGGCGTAGATGAAGGAGAAGAGAGCATGTATGCTCTCTCATGGTGTCTCAACAACATCCTCGTCTCTCAAAATTCCAAAGATACCCTCATCCTTCTCTATGCCAAACCACCTCGGCCCTTCTACATGGCCCTCGACGGAACAAACAGGAGAGAAGTCCGAGGTAATTTTATTTTGGACAAACTATACTTATAAAATTGCTTAGTTTGACTTTCGTGTCAATTTAATTTTTATAATTTATTGTTTAATTTTTTGTCAATATAATTCAATTAATACGACTTATTTGAAAATGTATAAACCATTTTAAATAGATGTCAATTTCTAAACCGCTGAATAAATTATTTTGTCCCTATTTTCAAACTAATTTTTGAACTGGTGTTATTTGTTGGATCCCCTTACCCTTCCCCTTCTCCCTCTTTTAAATTAGGAGTTCTTCCCTTGGATCGATCACAACTTATTTTTATGATATGAAATTTCATGTTATAGACCTTAAGGCGGTCATTGTGAATCTTAAGACAATTGTTGTTGCAAAATAGAAATGTTTAGAGTTGTATAGAATACTAATACAGGAGTTCTTTATATATATATATATATATATATATAGAGAGAGAGAGAGAGAGAGAGAGGGGGGAGAGAGGGGGAAAAAATTGACTCAATTTTTAAATTATTTGAGAAATTAATCTAGTTTTTAAAATTACATTTTAAAAGTACGATTTTAAAATTGAAATTACATTTTTAAAATTGAAATTATATTTTTAACATGTAATTTCACTTTCAAAACGGATGTTAAAAATGTAATATATCTTAGTGAAATTTATGTCATTCAAAACAGATGTTAAAAATGTAATATATCTTAGTGAAGTTTATGTCATCACAAATTATATTTTTAATATGTGATTTCAAAGTGAAATTACATATTAAAAATATAATTTTAATTTAAAATTATATTTTTTAAATGTAATTTTAAAAACAAGTTAATTTCTCAAATAGTTTGAAAAGTGAATTAATTTTTTAAATTGTTTTTTTATTTAAAATATTAAAAAAAAAACAAACAAACAAACTCATACTCCCTCCGTCCCAAAATATTAGTCTCTTATTCCATTTTTCATTGTCCCAAAATATTAGTCCCTCTTCAAAAATCAAGTACAAAAATAATATAAATTTCCTATTTTGCCCTTCTCTTAAATTAATAAACAATACAAAAAGTACAATTATAATATTGATATTCTCAAAAAATGTACTCTCAAAAGGATAATTTTGGAAAATCAACCTTTTTCAAATGCAATAATTGTACTATCAAAAAAAGTTGAATTCCCCAAAAGGGGCCATTATTTTGGGACGGAGGGAGTATAAGATATGAAAAATACTTCAGACCCCACTGGGAGTCGACCCCAATGAAATGGCGCGCCGTGAATAGACAAAAAAAAATTATTTTATTTATTTATTTATTTATTTTTTTATTTTCAGTCGGTAGAAACTTACCACCTCATTGGGGTGCGACCCCCACTGGGGTCTACAGCAGCTCTCTATAAGATATATATATCTCCAATTTGGTGCTTATGTTCCTAGATTTTTCCTTGATTGAGTCATGAAATGGTCCCACACAAATGTGAAATTGACCAATAGAGGAGTGTATTTTATTCACACTATGTCAAAAATTGTGTTTAGGACTAGGGATGATTTGGAATGTTTTGAATAAAATATGTAAAAAAAATAGAGAAAGTGAGTAAAAAAATAAAAAATAAATGTTAATTGATGTGACTCAAATAAATATATTTATGTAAAAAAAAAATACATTTTTGTTAGTGGATATCAAACACCTACTTATACAGTGTTATTCCCCATACCATATTACTCCCTCCGTCCCATATTAATAATCCCTTTTGAAAATTTTAAATTTTTTAAGGAAGGATAATCATTATATTTTGAATTTAAATTTTAAAGAGTTAATTTTAAAAATATCTTTTTATTTTTATTTTTAAATATATTTATAATTACTTTCAAGGGGTAATTTTGAAAACATTTAAATTTAAAATTTTGACTTTTCAAAATAAATATCACAAAAAATGAAATAATGGACTAAGTCCTGATTTGGATATCATTTTAGGATTAAAAAAAAAGCATAAAATGACAAAATAAACTAAATAAGTTAAGAAAACAAAATATCATATTAAACTTATAATCATTATATTTTTTCTTTTACAAAATTAAAAAAGTCAAAAAAATTTAAACCAAACGAGACTAAAACAGTCAAGTTAAAAATATCTCAACAAAAAAAAAAAGGGCTATATTTGCCAATGGCAAATTAAGCTTAATAGAATGAGACGGAAAAAGTACTTATTAATATCTAATAGTAGGAGTTTTTCTTTAAAATATTCCCAAAAAAAAATAATTCAGAGAATTGGCTCACTATTTAAAGTATTTAGAAAATTAATTTTTTTTTAAAATATTAAAGAAAAAACTCATAATATCTTATATTGGGTGAGTCTAACATGTAAACTCCATAACATGTCAGATATATATCTCATTCTGTGTTTACGTTTCTAACATTGCTCTTAAATCAATAAAGGAGTTTGTTTTAAGTTATACACTATTAAACGTACCCACGAAAGGTTTTAAAAAAACAAAACTAAAAAATGTTGAAAAAGGTCCACTATTTTTTAGAAAAAATTATAAAGAAATCTTAATGTTTAAATCTTATAACAAAATATATCTCGTTTTTTTAATTATGTCAATTTAAATTTTAATCTTTTTATTTATTTTCATCTAAATCATTTATCTATTTTTATTAAGTAAAATTGACGAAAAAAAATAATATTTCATTCATTGAACTTCATAAATAAAAATATTTTATATACCTATATTGATTATAATGACTAAAATATTATTTTTTTTTTGTCAATTTTTATTAGACGAAAATAAGTAAATATTTTAAATTGAAAATAAACTAATGATTATGATTTAAATTGACAATCAAAAATTAATAATTTATTTTGTTATAAGACTCAAACCTTAGATTTTTTTTTTCATTTTATAGTTTTCCCTTTTTTTTTAAGTGAATATTTTTAGATTTTATTAAAAAACTTTTACTTTATAGAGATCCTTGTCGGTTAGATGGATTTGAAAAGGTAAAACTGACACAAATTTACAAAAGAAATACAAAAAACAAAAAATTTAGAACAAAATATGACTTTTTTTTTAGTGTGATTCCAAACTCATTCTAAATTAACACAATAGTAAAATTACAATATCATGAGTGTAATTTGTCTTTTTATTTTAATCTTTTTAATCTTGAGATTGAGTGGTGTCTTGATAAATTGTAATTATTTTAGGGCACATGTTCTCAACTAACGTAATGGCGACTATGGACAAGTATACCAACGAACTGGCTGAGGCTAACATAATGGCGACCATGGACAAGTATACCGATGAGCTGGCTGAGTCTGTGATAGAGAAAGCGAAGAGGCTTTGCAAAGAGATTCATCATCTTGATGTGTGTACTCTTTTCTTTCTTGTTTGTTTTAGTATTTTTGTTGTGTTGTGAAGGGTAAAATAGTCATGTTAAATAAGTGTTTTTATGGATTGTGTGTGCGCTTGCATTGTAGGTTAAGGTGGAGACGAGGGTGGAGACGGGAGATCCAAGGGATGTGATCTGTCAAACGGTGGAGAAATCAGGTGTCGACATGGTGGTGTTGGGAAGCCACGGCTACAGTCTCATCACGAGGTGGTTCACTCTCATCTTTAAACTTATTGATTTTTTTTTTATTTGAACCAATCACATTTTGCAAAATTGGATTATTTTCAATCTGAAATAATGTTTGTTCTATTTGATTTTGACATTTAAAATTTTGTTTGTGTTTTTTAAAATTTATTTTTAGTGATTTTTTAAATATTTTAATCATTTTTAAAAAACTTTTTAGATCTATTTGATCTAAATGCACTTAAAAAGTAACATATATGTGGAAAAAAAATTCACAAAATACCAAAAAAAAAAAAAAAAAATACCTAATCTACATATTGATATTTTGTAATTTTTTTCATTTTTTTTTCTATTTGGTAAAAAAATTAAGATCGTTGTGACAAATTTTAAATTATTTATTGATAAAATTGTGTGATTATAATTATTAAATTAATTTTTTTTTTTAGTAAATTACAAATACAAACCCATAAGATTTGCCTTAAATACAGATTTGTCTTATGTGATTATGAAAATTATAAATAGCTTCTTTTCAAAGTTTGTCATTTAACAGAAAAAATGAAATTCCTTGACAAAGAGCCATTGTATTTTAAACAGATTTTAAGAAATGAATTGATAATTTACTTTTTTTTTATGATTAAATAATTTGCACATATGAGCTTATAAAATAAACAAAATTAATGCATTGATTTAATGAACTTCACCTAATCTATAAAAGCTAGATCATTTGTATCAAAAGGGTTTTTTTTGTTAATAGCATATTACTATTTTGAAAAAAATAATGAATAAGATTATACGAATCAATTGACTTTTTTTTTGTAGCTAGTGAATATGAGTTGAGCCAAAATGCCTAATCATATGCCTAGTGCATTGGAATTGAAAAAAGTGAATCACACTAGGCATTTTAACTCACAAGTATTATATGCCTAGTGCATTGGAGATGCTCTAAGCAGATTTTAAGAAATGAATTGATACTTTACTTTTTTTTATTATTAAATAATTTGCACATATGAGCTTATAAAATAAACAAAATAAATGCATTGATTTAATGAACTTCACCTAATCTAAAAGCTAGATCATTTATATCAAAAGCGTTTTTTTGTTAATAGCATATTACCATTTTGAAAAAAATAATGAATAAGATTATACGTATCAATTGATTAACTTTTTTTCTTCTTTTTTTTTGTGTGTTTAATTTAAATGACAGGGTTTTTTTAGGAAGTGTGAGTAGTCATTGTGCGCAGAAGGTAAAGTGTCCTGTTCTAATTGTGAAAAGGCCCCAGTCAACATCGCCCAGCAAATAATAACAATGACGTTAATTTTACTTCTGTCAATTATTATTTTTTTATTTCTATTTTGGTTTAATGTTGTTTTGCTTTTGTTTTGCTTTGTTGCATAAATTTTCATGAATGTCTTTCAACAATTTTTTCGGCGAAGCTAAATTTCACAATATATACAAATTTTCACGAATAACTTATGTTTCTTTTTTTTCTTTTTTTAATTTTATGGTAACTTTTTTTTTTCTTTTTGAACGATGAGACCAATCCATTAACAAGCTCCAAGTCAATTTACAAGAGCCGAAGGAGGATTTGACACCCAATCTAAGGGTAAAACCTCGTCTAAGCAGGCCCGAGCTATCCAGTGGGCAACCCCGTTAGCTACTCTGGGTCACCAAAAGAAAGATAGCTCTTGAAGCCGAGCAAGAACTCTAATATCTTCGGCAATAACACTACAATCCCAGGGAGGAACTATGACAGAATTACAAAAATAGGATGATGGCCTGATTATCTCCAAATATTTCCACCGAAGCCAGGTTGAGAGAGTTTGCAAGACAACACGCAAGTCTGATTGCCAACGTCTCGCCTTGCAAAACAGAGGACATCATGACTTTCTTGGCAACTCCATCCACCATTCTGCCTTTTGCATCTCGAAGCACAACTGCAACAGCACCCTTTCCAGTCCCAGAATTGGTAGCTGCATCACAGAAAATTCGCCACCAACTCGAGGAAGGCAGAACTCCATCCCTACCCTTGGTCATTCCACTAGCCACCCTTGGTCGCTGAATGGGGAGCCCTGCACTAGGTCCAACAAACTCAGTCTCCTCCCTTCTAGCTTTCTCGATGGTAATAAACGGGTTCATTTCTCTAGGTCTCAGGTTCGAATAAGTCTGATTGCCAACGTCTCGCCTTGCAAAACAGAGGACATCATGACTTTCTTGGCAACTCCATCCACCATTCTGCCTTTTGCATCTCGAAGCACAACTGCAACAGCACCCTTTCCAGTCCCAGAATTGGTAGCTGCATCACAGAAAATTCGCCACCATCTCGAGGAAGGCAGAACTCCATCCCTACCCTTGGTTATTCCACTAGCCACCCTTGGTAGCTGAATGGGGAGCCCTGCACTAGGTCCAACAAACTCAGTCTCCTCCCTTCTAGCTTTCTCGATGGTAATAAACGGGTTTTTTTGCGCATGGTTTGTTACTGGCACATGATTAAATATACACTCATTCTGAGTCTTCCAAATCTGCCACATCACCCAGGTCACAACCATCTTGCACTCCTGAGAAAATCCAAGACACCTGAAAATTTCACCTAGCCACTTACACACCGAATCTACTGAAAAAAGATCGACTTTATGCCCCAGCCCACTATCGAACCATACCACATTGGTCCATCCACATCCAAAAAATAAGTGTTCAACTGACTCAGGCTCATTAAAACAAATTTGACACACAGCATTAGAAACGCACCTCCTAAAATAGAGGTTCTGCCGAGATGCAAGTCCATTAGTACAAACTCGCCACAAAAAATGTTTTTGTTTCAATGGGATGCTAAGATTCCACACAAACTTCCATTCCTTCGTATTCCACCCAGACGATGATGGTGACGATGGTGTGCCTAAATCTCCCCCTCTAACTGCAGATAAAGCATTGTGATAACCAGATTTGACGCTATACTCCCCTTTCGACTCATGCCAAACTACTTGGTCCTCCCTTCCTCAATTGATAGAGGAATGGCAAGTATAGTTTCGTACTCTGACTTTGAGACCATCGCCTTGAGCTTTGTTTTGTCCCAAACTCTAAGCGACGGAATGACTACATTCTGCACTTTCTGAACTGACACTCCCGGCGTAGGAGCAGACCACACCTTGAAACGGCCGATAGATGGGATCCATTTGTGGGTAAACTAGACTAGACTAGTACTTCACGGCCGATCAGTAAACTAGACTAGGCCCACGAGGCATGGAGCGCCCCTTGAAGCATGGAGGAAGTCCGAAGCATGGAGGAAGTCCGAATGTGGGTAGTAAATTCCTTTCATCATACGGCAAAAAAAGAGTTGGGGTTCTTGGCGAGCCTCCACCCTGGGCGGGCTAGCAAAGCTCTGTTGAGCACTCTAAGGTCCAGAAAACCCATCCCCCCATTACACTTAGCCATAGTCATCCTCCCCCAATTGGCCTAATGGATTCCCCTACCTTCTGGGTCCCTTTCCACCAAAAAATTCCGAATGTACGAGCTAAGCTTATCACAAATTTTATTTGGAAGCAGAAAACAAGCCATGGCATGAGAAGGCACAGCCTGTGCCACTGCTTTGATAAGAGTCTCCTTACCTGCTTGCGACAAAAGATGGGCCTTCCACCCTTGAAGTTTCCCAGGGACCCTCTCACATAAGAAATTATAGGCCTCTGCTTTAGAACGACCCCAGCATGATGGTAACCCCAAATATGTAGCCTTGGCCTTGACTTCGGTAATGCCCAACACACCACACACCACATTGTTCTGCACCAAATCTACATTTCCCGAGAACTGAATTCCAGATTTATCAAAGTTAATGGACTGTCCCAATGCCTCCCCGCAAAGATTAAGAATGCTAAGCACCTCCCAACACTGACTCTCCTTCGCTTTGAAGAAAAAGAGTGCATCATCCGCAATGAAAAGATGCGAGAGGATTGGGCAAGCTCTCCGAATTCTCAGTCCATGGAGCCGCTGCTCGGGTACGCTCTTACCAGTCAATTTGGACAGCACATCAATGACAATGATAAATAAATATGGTGACAAAGGATCACCTTGTCTGAGGCCACTGCTCGGTTTGAAGCTGGTTCTCTTAGCCCCATTCACAGACATTGAGAACGTAACCATCGTAACACACTCCATCACCCACCCAATCCAAGTCAAATGAAACCCCAACTTAGTCAAGACTGCCCTCAAAATAATCCCTATGAACTCTGTCATAAGCTTTATTGAAATCTAATTAGAGCCACATCATTTGCTTTACCCCTGCAAGTCCGGAGTGAATGAAACGCCTTACGAGCTATGATGATATTATCTTGAATAAGGCGGCCTGAAACAAACGCTGACTAATTGGGAGATATGACCTGTCCAAGCACCATCTGCAACCTATTGGCAAGAATTTTTGTAATAACCTTTATATGGAAATTGTTGGACAATCTTCACTGTATTTAATTAAGTTAAATTCTGTTGTTTACAAAACACCAACAAGAATATAAAGAAATAAAGAAAATGAGAGAATTTGTTTGATTACAAAAATCAAACTCGAAATAATAAATAAATAAATAAAACCACAAATTTTATTTTGTTACAAAAATAAAAACAAAATCTGATTAAATAAACAAATAAAAACAGAATAAAATTAAACAACTTACTTGGTTAATTTATTTGAATAACTTTTCTGATCAAGTCCAGTGTTTAATACTGTGTCCTTAAGACAGATTTGTCCTGTCCACGGTGCTTTCAGAATGTGGACGTCTATCTCCCAGGATAAAATGATCTTATCAACGAATAAAAGCAGCACTATAATTTAATCGTTCGTCGAACACACAAAGTGTTTACACTCTTTCTTTCAGAAATAAAATGCAGCAAAATGCAGAGATTTAAAGCAGAGGATGGTGTACGAAATTTCTGAATGAAAAACATCAAATGAGGGTGGTCCTATTTATAGATGTAAAGGTGGCTCTTGGTTTTAAATTGAACAGGTATGATACCTGTTGGTTTTGAATTCAAACAGATAGCAAAACGGGAAGGGCTCTGTTTGGATGAGCAATAAATCCAAACCAGTTTAATTCTGTTTGTTTGGATGAACAGTAAATCCAAACCAGTTTAATTCTATTTGAAAACGGGAAGGGCCCTGTTTGGATGAACAGTAAATCCAAACCAGTTTAATTTGAATTCTGGATTTTATTTTAACAAAAATAATATTAAATTCAAATGTTTTTGGCCCAAAAAGATTAGTATTGGGCCGAACAAGCCCAACCCAACCACACACCACGCACCCACGCCCAAGCCCAGCCCGCCCGGACGGCGGCCCGCGTGTGGTGATTTTAGGTGCAATGGGTCTAGCTCATTTTGCCCATAACCTCTCCCTCTAAAACACTTGGGTACTCCTTGGGGCACACCCAAAGTATCTAACCCAAGCCTTATAAACCCTTTCAAAACTTCCCACCAAATCAATGTGGGACAAGCCAATTTACAATCTTAAGGAATTTCCACCAAAACTCCATTTCCATGGAGCACACTTTGGCTTCAATTTCCCATTCACTCGATAATGGTTTTGAGTAACCAAATATACCACGTGAATCACAACGCGGCATAGAACGCGTTATCACTTTAACCCGAGTAAATCGACGCTCGGGGCCCACCTAAAAAATAGACCAAACTTGAGAAAAAATTCTGATTTTACCCAGAATTTTTCTACCATTTCCAACAGAAATTACATAAACTGATGGGCCGAAATTGGGTCAACCTTTCCGGAGCTTTCACTTTCGGGATGAGCACCAAATTGGTGTGGTTCATTTCTTTGAGTAAATTTTCAAAAATTGAATTCTTAATATCATTGTAAACAAGCAACAAATTCAAATGCGAAGACAAAATCTAAATCAACAATACATAACAAAATATTTTTGTTGAGTTTTAAATAAAACTGAATGAAATATTTATATTATTTTACTATAGAGAAATTTCTCTAACATATACTATGCCAAACACAGTGTAATTTGACACTAAATAAAAAATTTCTATTTCTCTGTGAAATTTCATTGAATTGTTTCAGTGATTTTTTTTTTTGTGTTTTGAATTACTCAATTAATTCAATTTAAATTCATTAAGTTTGTTGACGTAATTCATAACTTAGTGAAATTTCACTATCATGATGAACATTAATTGTGCGACATTGAAATCACACTATTTTGGTAGGAAAAAAAATAGAAAGAGAGAGGAGAGAAACAAAGAGAAATAGAGAGATGAATGAAAGAGGATATATATATATACAAATCTAAACAAGCAAACAACGTGGCGATGACAGAATGTTGAAAGCGTAAGTGTTAAACCGGTAATGAACAATAAACAAATGTGGAGATTTGAATATATAAGGCAAGAATGGTGGTGGTTGAGACACAAACAGTGACTTGAAATAGTGAATGATGAATAACGATCCAAATTTGGACCGCCTGAAGTACAAACAATAATAGAGCAACACCAGTGGATGATGATAGAGCATCGTCGGTGGATGACAATTGAGGAGTTGCCGATGAAAGACACTAGAGAATGAATAAAGCAAAGAAGGAGACAGTAGGATGAGAAATAAGTGTTCTAAGACTTTTTATGTTTGTGAGGTTAATTTTTACCATTTATGTTTTAAAAAAATCTTATTCTCTTAAAATTTGAAATCTTAGGGATTTCAACTAATAAACAAACTATTCTAAGAAAAAGAAGAAAAAAATCTCCAAAGATATGTATTTCTAATTTTCTCATAAGAAAATCAAGGTCAAACTACACTAGTAGTTTTTACATTTTGTCTCATATGTTATTTTTGTCCTTAAATTTTTAATTGGTTTAAGTCAATTTAATCCAATTTATCCCTAAAAGCATCAGACATGCTGCTCATGTGTATATTGTTTTATAAAAAATACAAATATTTAAATTAATTAAATCAAATTGAATTAAAATTATAAATTTAAAGTCAAAATTAAACTAATTAAAATCACACAACACTCAAAATATAAGAACTAGTCTACTGATGTAATTTATTCAAAAATCAATGTGCCATCAAAGGATGATAAATGTAAAAGAAAACCCAGGATTGTCTAAAACCAGGTAATCTGTTTGCCTCTCTCGTGGAAAGTTATTCCATGATACAAACATCAGTAGGTTCCACCAATTACAACAATACATAGAGGAAAAAAAAGTTCCATATATTGAGGAATTTTAAAAACTTCCATTTATACACTTTTACGCTGTGTTTGGTTGGAGGATTTGAAGAGGGATTTGGAAAGGAAAAGGGAAAAATTTGGTAAAATGTAAATAAAATATACCTACATTTCACATAGTTTCACACACTTTTTCCCTTTCCTTTTCCAAATCCCTCCCCAAATCCCTCAACCAAACACAGCATTATACTTTAGGGGGGTAAGTTAATAGTTTACAATAACTAATTAGTAGGTCTTCATAACACATTTAAACTTGGTTAAATTATAGTACATTTTTTTGAATTATGATTTATTTAGATTTTGTCTTCTTGAATTTCAAAACTTTACAATTAACTACTTCAAAATATTATTTTGGTACAGTTAACTCCTTCTATTAGATATTTATACAAAATTAGATCATATATAAAACAAGTGACACATTTATTGAATTTTTAAGGCAATAATGTCATTATCTAGTGATCATGTTTATACTTTCACTAAAAGAAAAAACATATTTGGCGACTAAATTTTTAGTCGTCAAAAGTCGGTTTTTAAGTTTCCCCGACTACATTTTTTAGTCGCCGGTTTGGTCGCCGGAAGACGGTCGAGAAAGGTATTGGCAACTAAAAAACTTTTAGTCGCCAAAAAGTAAGTCTTTAGCGACCAAAGCTTTAGTCGCCAATAGTCAATTATATTTTTTAAATTATACATTTACCGACCAATGTTTTAGTCGCTAATACTCAAGGAATCGGCGACCAAACCTTTTAGTCACCAAAAGCTCATTCGTGAAAAAAAAAAAATTTACACTCACTAGCTTCTCATCTACTCTTGTGAAGATCTAATTTGAACCATCAACCTCTCATAACACGCTCTTTCCACTACGCCTCTATAACACCATATGATTATATATGCAACATATATTATTTATATAGTACATAGACCTGTATTAATATAAAAGTAAATATATAAAGATAATTATTTTTTATTGAACATAATTTATGTAAAAAATAAATTATTTACTAGAAAAAAAAGAGACCACTTTTGGCGACTAAACATAATTTTAGTTGCCAATTCTATACTTTTGGCTACTAATTATTTTTTCAATGTCTCACTTTTGGCTACTAAATTTTTTTTAGTCGCCAAAAAGCCTTACTTTTGGCTACTAAAATTTTTTTAGTCGGTAAAAGCTTCACTTTTGGCAACTAAACATCTTTTTAATCGCCCAATGTCTCACTTTTGGCTACTAAATTTTTTTTAGTCGCCAAAAAGCCTTACTTTTAGCTACTAAAATTTTTTTAGTCGGTAAAAGCCATATATCAACGACCAAACAGATTTTTAGTCACCAAAATCTATACTTTTGGCTACTAAATTTTTTTAGTCGCCAAAAATCTTTGCTTTTGGCTACTAATGCTTTTTTAGTTGGCAAAATCTATACTTCCAGTTACCAAAGGTGCTTTTTTAGTCCCCAAATATGCTTTTTCTTGTAGTGTTTGTCACTAAGACAATGAAGATAATGTGTAAATGAGATCACTATATAAGAGTATTATTATCCTAAAAAAATTAATAATGAGTATTTTTGTTCTAAAAAATCAATAAGTGTATAATGAACTTTGACTTGATTTCATTTAAATCCCAAGACATAATTCTAATGAACAGTGTTGAGTGTAATAAGATAATTGTTCGAGATGGTTAATTATTGCATTTTAAAGTTTATGGGGGGCAAAGTGCAAATGAATTACTCTTTCTATCGCAAAATATTAGTTTTTTACTCCATTTTTATTGTCCCAAAATATTAGTTTCTATTAAAAACTCAAAGATTAAAATAGGATGAATTTCTTATTTTGCCCATTCTTTTAAATTCAATAACATTAATATACAAAAAAAATTTGCACTAGTATTTTAATTTTAAATCAAAGGTAGTTTTGAAAAATTAATATTGTTAAAGTGTAATAATTGTACTATTAAAAAAAGTTAGATTACCAAGAAAAGACTAATATTTTGGGACAGAAAGAGTATTGTTTTCAGCAATTTACTGTAATTTACCGGTTAAACTTTTTTTTAAAAAAAAATTCACAAAGTTATTTAAATGGATTTTTTATGTAAAAAATTAAATTCATAAGTCATATATTTGAACACATTTTACTTCAAAAAATAAAATAAAATAAAAAAATAGTCGACTTATTTTTAAAACCATATTTGTCATATATATATATATATATATTTTAAAATAAATGTGTTCAGATTGTGTAATTACAATTGTCTCATCAATGGAATTTTAGAAATAAATAATATTTTTGAAAAACCCTACAAAAGATTAATTTGAATTATTGAGATAGATCCGCAACAAGTTCAAAGAGCATAAATTATTCTGTCTGGTGGTGTAGCACATCATCATATGAATGTAGTGTGTCAAACTAATAAAATTTGGGCGAATTACACTAGTGGTCTCTTTAGTTTATAATTTGTATCACTTTGGTCCTTAACTTTTCAATTATGACACATTTGATCTTGAATTTTGAATCTTGTCCCAAATAAGGACAATTGAAGATATCATGCTTAATTTTAAGGGCAAAATTGTCAATTTTATAAAATATAAACTAATTTGACAAAAATAAATGTCAAAAAAATATTTTTGAATTTCAAAAAATGGTAAATTACAAACACACTCCGTGAGACTTACTTAAATTACAAATTACCCCATTGTGGTTCTAGAAATTACACTGTGCCCCCTAATGTTTCTAATTTCATAACAAATAGGTCATTTTATTAATAAATCATCAAGTTAATTAACAGTTTTTAATAATGTTAAAATTTTATTTCAATTAGTAATTTAAATAATTTTATTATTACATAGGTGAACAGTTAGAAATTTCACTTTTTCAATTAATTCAATTAAATAAAAAATTCTGACAGGAAAGTATTTCAAACCATAGGGGACAATTCGTATTTTAAGTAAATCTCAGGGTTGTAATTTACCCTTTAAAAAATTATTTCTACCTACTAAATATAAAATTATGTAAAATTGATAAATCTCTTACACATTTATTTATTTACCAAATTAATTTTTATTATGTGTTTGGATGATGATAATGTAATGGGTGGTTACTTTTATTTTCATTAAATTAGTTCCTATTTTTTCCAAAAATTAAATATGACAACAATTTTGATATCATTATTAAACTAATCTATCAAATCAAAAAATCTAAAACTAAAAATAATTCATATATTAATATATCGATTACACATTAAAATCCTAACAACCACTCATTATATGATAATCATCCAAATACATAATAAAAATTAATTTGGTAAAAAAAAAGTCCAAAAGATTTATCAATTTTACATAAGTTTTTCTTTGGTTAGTAGAAATAATTTTTAAAAATTTTAAAATATTTTTTTGACATTTATTTTTGTCAAATTAGTTTATATTTTATCAAATTGACAATTTTACTCTTAAAATTATGTAATGATATTTTCAATTGTCTTTATTTGAAACAAAATTCAAAATTCAGGGTCAAATGTGTCACAACTGAAAAGTCAAGGACCAAAATGATACGAGCTCCAAACTATAGGGACTGTTAGTGTAATTCGCCCATAAAATTTTAAAGAAAGTGATAGTTGTTTATTTATATTTTTTGGGTTCTCCTATGGTGTGCATCCTTAAAAATTATGTGCACTCTTATTACAAAATGTGTAATTTTATCATAAAATTTTATAATATCAATCACAAAATACATAATAGCGTCACAAATTGGTATAATAAAAAATGTTATAACCACATCATAATTTTTTACATCAGTCACAAAATTGTGAACATTTTATTGCGTTAATTTGTGATAAGATTACGTATTTTGTGATAAAATACATATGACTTGCACCCCTAAAAACGTGCACACTATAACATTTTTTTTAAAAAATTTAATAACACATTGACAAAGTTTTTATAATTTAAAAAATCTATTTATATATTTTTATAATTTAGAAAGTAAAGTAATACTTTTTAATAATTTAAGAGATATATTTTAATACTTTTTTATTGAATAAATCAAAATAATATTTCTTAATAATTCAAACATCTTCGTATAAATAACCCTTTAAATCAAAGAAATAGAATTCATAGCAAAGCAGCGAATAACATACAATTAGACAAAATCTTAATCCGGATAACTATTCACTTTGTTTAATTTTGATATTTTTAGTATTCAATTTTCAAAAAATAGTATTTTTTCATTTTTCGTATTTTTTGTTTTCACTATTTTTTTAATATTTTAAGCATTTTTTTTTTAAATTTTTAGGCACACCTAATATAAATATATTTAAAAATTATAATATTTGTAAAAAAATCTTTAAAAAATTCACTAAATACCAAAAGTATTCAACAAAAAATAAAAATTTAATATATTTTTCATATTTTTGTATATTTATTAATTTTTTAAAATATTTTTTCACAAATATTTTACTATTTAGATACATCTAAGTAAGGTGCATCTAAAAAAGTAAAAAAAAATTAATTAAAATTTTAAAAATATTAACTAAAAACAAAAAATTTAATTTAAAAAAAATTAAAACCAAACACAGTAATTATTATTAATTTAAATAACTATTAGAGTTATGTTAGGAATCTCAAATAATCTACTAAATTTTCTATCAAACTTATTATATAAGTGTGGAACTCACACATATATAGATTTATATTAATCTCACACTATATAAGAGGTTTGATAAAAAATTTAATAAATTGTATGAGATCATAACATTTTTCTAACTATTACGTACTTAAAACAACTCTGCTACGTAGCTCGAAATATCAACGACTCGAATGGCTTGAAATTCCAAAACGACGTCGTTCTAAGATTTTTTTTTTATTCTTTTACTAGTAAAATAATATTTTCCGTACCATTCAAGTCATTCAAGCTCTACGCGTTCGAACTCTCCCACATTTTCCTGCTTAAAAATGTCCATTGTTTCCAAAACTACCAAAACACCCCGATTCCAAAATCCGCCAACTAGACCAACAAAGACCAAAGCTAGAAACCGCCCATAGATTTTTAATTTTTTCAACTTTAAGCTCATCATCATCATCATCATAAAATGCCTGTGTCCCTTATAATAATACTCTTTTTGAGTGTGTTTAATTGAATGTACTGAATAAAGTGATT
Organism: Camellia sinensis; assembly: GCF_004153795.1. Classification (NCBI taxonomy): domain Eukaryota; kingdom Viridiplantae; phylum Streptophyta; class Magnoliopsida; order Ericales; family Theaceae; genus Camellia; species Camellia sinensis. The sequence continues at coordinate 959,109 of NW_021025502.1, forward strand.
AAAATCTTTCGAGTTACAATTCTAAGGTTGTGAATTCTTTAGACTATTTAGTTAAATTGAATATGCATCTTGTGTTTGTTTTTTTATAGGATTAGATGTCTGAAAAAGACTATTTTTAATAAATTTAATGTTTGGTTGGACTGACTGAATAAAGATAAATATTCAAAAGACTATTTTACCTATGTAATTTATAATTTATATTTTTAATTTAATATATAATTTTAAATTTACAACACTAAAAAAATAATTTTATTAATATATGAATTTAATTTTTTAACAACACTAAAAAAAATTAATTTCCGCCTAAGGAATCATATTCCAACTTCATTCGCCAAACCAACGTAACTTCAAACCTAGAAGTGGCGTTACTCCCACGACGATACTGACCTTACCAGTGAGAGTGAACGTGAACAATTTATGTCATAAAAAATTGTGTCCTGATGAATCCCACTCAACCATAGTAGGAGAGAAGGGAGAGGCCAAGGAATTTTAGGAGATTGTTTGGAATAATTTTAGTAAATATATTTTAAAAAATTAAAATTAAGAGTTGATATGATAAAAAAAAATAAAAAATATTCTATTGTAAGGCATGCCAAACAACCTTAATCCAATAATAACTCCTGTTATGAAATTAGATTGACATATTACGAATTAAATAATCCATTCAGTGATTGAAAAATTAAGACAATTTGAAACAGTCTATTTATTGCCAAATAAACCCCATTATATTGATTGAAGTTGACTCGAAAAATTAACCTAACAAAATTATAAAAAATTATATTTACACAAAATAAAATTTACCCTATAGTTCTCGCCTACCTGTTCCGTCGACACCCTTGCAGACGGGCTGAGGTGGTTTCGCATAGAGAAGGATGGGGTATTTGTGGAATTTTGAGAGAGGATGTTGTTTGAACACCATGAGAGAGCAGAGCATACATGTTCTCTTCTCCTTTATCCACTGCCACCAATATCTTCCTCTCCTTTGCTTCACCCTCTGCGATTTTTTGCGAGATTGATCGGACGGTTTAAAATGCTCGTAGAAGAATACTTATCTACTTCTGCAATAGTTTTTTTTTTTTTTTTGGTCTATCTTTCCATTTTGGTACAGTTTAAATATTTGTCTATTTTTTATTTTGAGTATTGAAATTTTTTAAGATTTTTAAAATTACGCATTTTACACTAGTACAAACGCATTTTAAATTTAAAATTTAAAAGTATTGCGATAAAAATATTTTAAATTTTAAAATTGAGATTATAACAATTATTTGTCTTCTTAATAAATTAGATTCTTTAAAATGAACAAATAAATTGAGACAAAAAGGGTGCATTTGATTGGGAGGATTAGGGAGTGACTATTTACTGTTCGGATTTTAATCCATTGAAGGCTTTATATCCGGCGTTGTTTTTTTTTAATCTGCTGTACATGGAGTCCGGCCAGATTCCTTATCCCCCATATGTTGCTACTAAACAATCCTAAGGGAGAGGTGAGATTATTTCCATGGAATTGGTATCTCACGGACTAATGTGTAAAATGTCCATTTTATCCTCATGTTATTACTTACAAAACAATTAAAAAATGATAAATAGTCTTTTGACCATTTATAAATTATTTTTTTAGTTTTTGTTAATTTAAAATTATATTATTAATAAAAAATATAATTACAATTATAAATTTAATTTAATTAAAATAATAAACTAAAAATTATGGCCTTATAAATTAAATTTTTTGTGTTGTTAAAAAATACTAAAAAATTTAATTTATATATTAAATAAAATTATTTTTTAGTGTTGTTAATTTAAAATTATTATTTAAATAAAATTATAAATTTTATTTAATTAAAATAATAAATTTATAAAATTATGGCCTGTAC
>NW_021025502.1:963094-1030202 GCF_004153795.1 Camellia sinensis
CACTTCTCTAACACATCACATCAAACCCAACACAAACCCGACTCATATAAGCCAATAAGTCAAAAAGTGCACTTTTTTAGAACATCCCAAACCCACCCTAAATTAACACAATAGTCAAATGACAAACCTCATGTGTGTAATTTGTCTTTTTATTTTAATCTCTCTTCTTGAGGGGCAACTATTTGAGTGGTGTTTTGATAAATTATGATTATTTTCAGGGTACATATTGATGCCTGATGTAATGGAGACCATGGATAGGTACAACAACGAGCTTGCTGAGTCTAGGATGGAGAAAGCGAAGAGGCTTTGTAAGGAAGTTCATAATCTTGATGTGTGTACTCTTTTTTTCTGATTTATTTTTGTATTTTTGGTGTGTTGTGAAGGGTAAAATAGTCATGTTAAATAAGTGTTGTGGATTGTATGTGGGCATCCATCGCAAGTTAAGGTGGAGACAGTGACAGAAAGTGGTAATCCAAGAGATGTGATCTATCAAACAACAGAGAAGTTGGGTGTTGATATGGTGGTGTTGGGAAGCCACGGTCATGGCATCATCAAGAGATGGGTCCACTCTCACTTTTCAACCTCAATTTTTTTATGTTTTTTGAATTGAACCAGATATATTTTGCGCCATCGGATTATTTTCTATTTGAATTTTTTATTTTTGTATTTTTGTATTTTAAATATTTTTTATATAATTTAATAAATTTTTTTTTAAAACTATTTAGAGCCACATAATTTCGATTCACTTTGTTAGCACAATTAGACAACACCACCCACCGTTACCACTTTTCACTACTGTCTTCCGCTGCCACTTGCCACCACTTGCCATTTCTTACTCTTTTTTATACTTTTAAATTTTTCTAAACATTTTATCAATTACCAAACGCATTTGTATTTTATATTTTTCTAAAAATAAACAAAAAATAAATAAAAATCAATTTATAAAATTTTTATAAATATAAATTGAAAACGTAAACGTTATCAAACAGGCAGATAATAATTTTTTAGAAATATCACAAAGTGATAATTTTCCCTACTTTTATATGTTCTCGCCTGATGTAATGGCGAGCACGGACCCGTACACCCAGGGACGGAGCCATCTAAAGTCCAGGGGATTCACGTACACTTTATCAGGGTTTGGGTTGGTTGCTGTGTAATAAAATGGCGTCATTTTGATAATACGAATTATTCATATTTTAGAATATATTAAATATAATATATTTATAAAAAATTAAATTAATCAGACATCGTTTACCAATTAATCAACTCACATTTAGATCTACAAAAATAAATAATAATTGTGATTTAAAGAATTATCATGTATACAAATGTAAGTGGATGAATGAGTAAATGATATCAGATTAACTTGATTTTTTACACATGTTTTACCTGATGTATTCTAAATATGAATGATTCGAATTATCGAAATGAGCCTCGAAATGAGCCCATTTTACTGCCCCGCACAACAGTTATCCCAAACCCCTAAACTTTCAATATCTATACTATTATCCATATATATAAAGATTATGTATTGTTTATTCCTTATAAAATTATAATATTGTCCCTCCTTAAATCATGTAAAACTTTTTATATTTTTTAAACTTTAAAGATGCTCTATCCTATTTTTTTGGTTCTTCATGTACGCTTTTAATTAAAAAGTGCAGGCAAGAATTGAATTAATTTATAATTCATTTCTCATTTGGGGTCTATTTAGTTGTTTGTTTCTTTTCATTGTGAGGCTCTTTAGTTAATATGATTGAACTTATTGATTGTAAATGTAGTTATTTGTTTGCCCATATTGTTGGATTAATAGAATTTTAGTTATTGATTGTGAATTTATAAGTCATGTTATTGTAAATTTCTAGATGATTATAATATTATACTTCACGAATTGACAAAAAAAATAAAAATAAAAATGTATAGGTTTAATAAAATGTCATTGTTACTTGCATGGGAAAAAAAAATTCAGTGCTATGATTAATATGCGGCTACATTGAATTTTTGGCTTTGTCACTGAGTACACCAACGAGCTAGTTGAGTCTCTGATGAAGAAAGCAAACAGGCTTTGCAAGGACATTCATGATCTTGATTCGTATACCTTTTTCTCTTTTGTTTGTTTCAATATATTTTGGCGAAATTACAGTAAACCTTTTTAAACTATGACTTATTTATATTTTGCTTTCTTGAATTTTAAAACTCAAAAGTTAACCATCTCAAAGTATTATCTTATTGCAACTAATCTTTTTTTTTTGTTAGGAATCTGTTAGAAATTTACACAAAATCAAATGATATACAAAGCACATGAAACATTTTTTAGGTCAATTCTACATTTATCTGATGATCCGGTTTACAATTTGTCATTAAGATAAAGGAGACAAAGTGCAAATAAGATCACAAAATAAGAATATTATTGTCGGAAAAAAATCAATGATGGATATTATTATTTTAAAAAAAAATCAATAAGTGTGTCATTTGCTTCATACATGATCTCATTCCCTTTAAATTCTTAACAAAATATAACAGAAAATGTTAGATACCCTTTAAATTCTTAACAAAATATAACAGAAAATGTTAGATAATAGTTCAAGATGGTTAACTGTTGAGTTTTAAAATTCAAAGGCACAAAGTCTAAATGAGTTATAGTTTGAAGGAGTTTACTATAATTTATCCTTGTATTTTTTGTGCGTTGTGAAGGATAAAATAGTCATGTTAAATAAGTGTTGTGGATTGTATGTGGGCATCCATCGCAAGTTAAGGTGGAGATGGTGGCAGAAACTGGTAATCCAAGAGATGTGATCTATCAAACAGGAGAGAAGTTGGGTGTTGATATGGTGGTGTTGGGAAGCCAGGGTCATGGCATCATCAAGAGATGGGTCCACTCTCACTTTTCAACCTTAATTTTTTTTATGTTTTTTGAATTGAACCAGTTATATTTTATGCCATTGGATTATTTTCTATTTGAATTTTTTTTGTTTTTTTGTATCTTTTATTTTTAATATTTTTTATATAATTTAATAATTTTTTTTTAAAACTATTTAGAGCCACATAATTTCGATTCACTTTGTTAGCACAATTAGACAAATAGAAGAGTATATTGAATAATATTATGTGTATCTGATACAATACAATGAAGGCGCATATATATAAGCAAGAAGAAAAAAGAGAATCCTAATCCTACTATATAATGTAATCCTAATCCAATATATATTACTAACACACTTAAAAAAATAACATATTTGCAAATATTAAAAAAAGAAAAAAACAAATGACCAAATACAAAACATACCACATGAATGGGTCATTTCATCGATTTAAAGGGTCTTACTACTAATATTTGTCATTGCATTATTGTTTCCATAGTGAGGGTAATCCATTTCCTTTCACGAGAGTAATCCATCTCAATTTATCTTTCTTTTTGGGTCTCGTGTTCAAAATTTAGGGGTTGTTTGGAATGACCTAAATAAATGTACTTTTTATCTTTTTACGAAAAGATGTACAGAAAAATAGAAAAATAATGTGATGAAAAAAAATAAAAAATAAAAAGATAAATTATTTTATGTATGCCAAACTTGATCTTATAATCCCTTATCTTATGCGCCTCTTCAATATCGTACAACGTGAGCATCTCAAATCAGCGAAATTTTGAGGCACGATTGTATAATTACAAGTGCTCCACGGACATGGAATAAGCATTTTGGAGACAAATTGTGTCATAATGATCTAGTGATCAAATATATAGAAACTAGTGTATAGCTGTACCTAAAGGAACGGTATAATTAATAATGAGATTAAAATATAATTGAATATAAAATTATTAAGTTAAAATGTAATTTATCAAATTTGTTGCCAAAAATTAGAGGTGCAAATATAAATACAGGTCTGATTAGTTATTCGGAAATAAAAATATGTTATCTTTGCTATTGAGGTGAGTTTTTTTAGTTTTTAAACAAATCACACCATCTCCATTATCTCTCTTATCTCTCTTTGTAAAAAGATTAAAACTAAACCATTTTTTTGTTAAAAGAACCCAATTTAAATTTTAAATTTAAATTTGTTCACCAAAGACAAAAATATTTTCCAAAAAAATGTCTTCCAATTATATTTTGACCTCATCATTAAACATAAATATTTCTAATGATATTTCGTCCCTTAATAACCAAGTAACTTTAATTTTTTTTTATTTATTTAAATTTTGAATTCAACTTTGTAACCTAAAAAAAAAAATTCCACAAACATTTTTTTAACATGACCATAATCAAACCAAGCAGCACTAGCCAGCACACAAAGCAAATGCAAATGCAAATGCCAAAAAAAAAAAAAAGGGACCAATTTCACATACCCTTTGCCTCAATATCCCTCTTCCCCGTACTCTTCACTTTTAAGAGCATAAAACACACAAACCTATAAATTTAGGGCATGCTTGGGTTGTAGAAAAAAAATAAAAATAATGTTTGGTTTCTCACTCCTCTTCATTTTTCTCTCTACCTCTCTCTTTCAACCCGTCCAATTCCAAACCCTTCTCCTACAATTTCTTCCAAAACCACAGTACCTCTCATAGACAACAACCCAAGATTCAAAAACCCTCATTGCCGATTAGAATCCGAAATCACCATTTTCGTATAGTTACACCACTCTCACCGACAACAACCCTTTCGAAAACCACAATCACTGCCACCCCAAAATGCATTTTCCACTCCGCCTCCAACGTGACTCCATAGGGCCAAAACTTTATCCGCGGTTATCTACGGCAACACTACCACCGGCTACAACTTCAACAGGTATTGTACAACGACGGTTCGTTTGGATCCAGTGCTTCCCATGTTGAAAATGCTACACTCGGGCTGACCCGATCTTCGATCTAACCAAATTGACTCGCCAGGCTACCATAACCATTAGACGTGTCTCTACCAAGTATTGTATGGTGACGATTCGTTCACGGTGGGCAATTTCTGAACCGAAATGTTGACGTTTCGGAGGACTAGAGTCCCTAACATTGCTCTCGGATGCGGTCACAATAACAAAGACATGTTCGTCGACGTCGCCGGGTTGTTGGGTTTGGGCCGAGGGAAGTGAGCTTTGAAATTGGAAAGTGAGGCTGAAAGCCTTAAGAGAGCTTAGAGAGAGAGAGTGTGAGAAGAGCATGAGTGAGTGAATGTGTGTTTTTAAATTTAAAATCTGAAAAGTGAGGCTAAGAGAAACAGAGATACGAAAGTGTAGAGAGAGAATGAAGTGAGACATGAGAGAGAAAGAGCAAGTGTGGGTGGGTGCAAAGTTTTAGATGGTGACATTGGATGTGAAGATGCTATTGTGCATAAAGCACAACAGCAATTGCTGCTCATTGTACGGTGTCGTTTTGTTTCTTTTTTGTTCTTTGTGGCAAAATGTTTCATTAATTTTCTTAAAGAAAAAACCTTTGACCAAAATATTACTGATTTTCTTATTGGTTATTAAAAAATATTATACTTACAACCCATCTCTGAGTATTTGTTCAAAATTAAATAATGTTAGAAAATTTTAAAATTTTAATACATATTTAAAAATATATATATAAATATATAAAATGTGTATTAAAATTTTAAAATTTGAACATTATTTAATTTTTAACAATTCGTAGCCTAGTTTTTTTTTAAATACAACCAATAAGAAAATCAATAATAATTTGGTTAAATTTTTTGGGGAAATTATAAAAAAGAAAAAAAAATCCTAGGATTTGAGCCTTATAACAAAACCGTAATATTTTGATTTGTTTCCAATCTAAACTGTTTATCTATTTATATTAAGTAAAACTAATGAAAAATTGGTATTTTAGCCATTAAACTAAATATATATATATATATATATATTTAAAACATTTTATGTATACCTACATCAAGTTTAATGGCTAAAATACATTTGTTATATCGGTTTTATTTAATAAAAATAGACAAATAATTTAAATTAAAAAAAAATAAGGGTTTCAATTAAAAAAAATTAAAACCACAAGATTTATTTTATTACCATGGTCAAACTCTGAAATTTTTTTTTGTTGTGATTTGTCCAAATTTTTTTTTTTAAAAGTGCAGCCAAACTTTGTCCCAAGGGATACTTTTAAAAGTTCAACACCATTTTATACACAAATAAATAAATAAACAAAACAAAACAAACAAAAAAAAAACAAAATTAAAAAACAAACCAAAGACTCATTCCCGAAGAAAACAATTGCATTGGAGAAAATAGTACACCACACTTGAAATTTGAGAAAAAAATTAAAAAAAAAAGAAAAGAAAGAGGGAGGGAGGGTGGGTGGATGGTGTTGAGAGTCATCACTAACTCTCCTCACTCTCTAGAATCTTCTCTTTAGAATTAATGATACAGTTTGTTCCAGTGAATGGATCGGACTGGTCCAAGCTCCTCAAGCCCACGTCCAAATGATCAAGCCCACCGGATAACCTGCAAACAAGTTCAATGGGGAACTGGGTAGTTTCCCAGTGAACCCTCCGACGAGCAAGTTAGGAAGAGAAGTAGAGTACAGAGGGAGGGATTAGAGATAGAAAAGCTTAACCTTCTTCTTGTCTTTAACGTTTGCTTATATCCTTTGGTAATCATTTCGCTGTCCTTTCCGACCTGCCCTCCTCGCCGAAAGTCTATGCTGTAGCTTACCTTGTTCAGGGTAAGGGGGTCCTGTTCCGACGGAGAGGTGTTGTCGTAATAAATGCTGTGATGGGCTGCATTAATGGTGATGTGCAGTGGCAATAACTTTGCAGATCTTTGTCTGCTGATGTGGCTCGTCCTTCACCTGCCATGTGTCTGAATGTCATTGGCTCTTTATGCCATGTTGGATTCCAACTGTCTCGGACCTCACCAACTGGGTTATGTATTGGGCTCCAAGTGATGGGCTTGAGTTGTTCATAGTGATTCGTGGCCTTTATAGGCTTATACACGTCAGTAGTCCCCCATTCCCGAGTGCAGCTTTAGTCCAACGAAGGGAATACTAATGAAGAAGATGAGGGTGTTAGGGATTGGCAGGATGGAGGTCGACCGGCAGGGGTGACTAAGAGGGTGAACCGACCGGGAGGTGGTCTGATCGTGCAGGGTGAGCGAGTGGAAGGGTCGACTACGAGGAGGGCCGACCGTAAAGGTTGGCCAAGTGGGAGGGTCTACCACGAGGAGGACCAACCGCGAAGGGGGCCGACCACGGAGGTTGGCCGAGTGGGAGGGTCGACCACGAGAAGGGTCGACCGCAAAGGGTGAGGTGGAGGGGCGTAGGGCTCGAGAGGCGGCGTGTCATGTGGTGATTTGAAGTGGAAAAGACAAGGTAAGGGGAGGAGACAGTGGATCGTGGTCGTACACGTAGCAACATCCCGCGGGAGGGGGAGGTGGGAGAGATTAGGCGTTAGATCAGAAATGAAACGATAGGTCATTATGGGTGTTGAAAAGACAGTTTTGGCGGATGATTTGAAAAGTTTTCAAACTGGCGAAAATTAATTGGGATCCTTGGAATACGGGCAAACCGTGGGCTTTTGGCGTTATTCGATTCACCTACTTGTTTACGAAAAATCAAAATATTCCAAGTGTGAATTCCTATGTTGCTCACAATACACCTCTGCAACACTTTTTTAATTTCCTTGCACCTGCATCCGAAGCGATTCGCAGACATACCATAGAAATGGCCCAAGAAGAAGCTGCGAATGTCAGGGTGGATCCACTTGGTGATGATGATGCAGTGGAGTTAGCACAGCAATATAGGATGGAGAGAGTGGGGGAGTCGGTGGTACGATCCCATGGTTCCACCATGATGGCAGCTCCAAAGCCAATCAACCAGGCAGAACCAGATCACTGGCATACAAAGGCAGATAGATCAACGGTTACTGCAGCGGATTTGGAGGCTATTCACGAAAAATACCAAGTGCCTGCTGAAATAGAGTTATTGTTGCCGATGTCAACGAAGAGGCCATCCGACGCCAGGCCAGGGGAGTTTGCCCTTTATGAGGAAGCATTGAAGGGAGGACTGAGGCTGCCCCTGCCGCAAGTGGTGGTAGATGTCCTGAATCGTTTGGAGGTAGCACCGGGCCAACTAATGCCCAATGCGTGGAAGATCTCACTGGCCTGTGCAAGTGCGTGGCCGAAGGCGAACGAAGGGACGACCATGACAGTAAACGAATTCTTCGCATGTTACAAGGCCTCAGGGCAACAAGAGACTTGGGTCACTCTACAGGCAGCAGCAGGGAAAGGGTTGGTGGCGGGGCTGTCGTCGTCGATCAAGGGGTGGAGACCACGATGGTTCTATATGTCTGCCAGTGGAAGGGTTGGAGTGCGCACCATTTGGAAAGTGCCCACCAAGTCTGTGGAGCCAAAGCTGGGAGCAGCAGTAAAGGAGAGGGTGAAGAGGGTAAAGGAATGGAGGGAGAAGGAAGGGGCCAGATGAGACGAGCTCGTTCAGCCGTCGGCTTTGTTTGAGGCAGGGTTGGGTCCACAGCCGAGTGGTGGGGACCTCGACCGAACGGAGTTGGAAGCAAGGAGAAAGGCTCAAGAGGCGGAGGACTAGACCATCTTTGCCAAAGCCTAAAAATTCAAAGAGTCGTAGGCAGACCGACCGCCAAAGCCGGTTGCGAGGGAGAGGATCCGACCTCGCCCCAAACCCTTGGGGGAAAAAGACTTAAGTGAATTTGTGCCACGACTGCCCCCAACAGATCCCTTGAAGGAGAGGGCTTTGAAGAAGATGGAGGTGGGGGGCATAGTGAAGAAGAAGATGAGAGTGAGGAGAAGTGAAGAAGAGCCTGCCTTGAAGAGAAGGAGGGAAGTGAGGACAGAAGAGACTAGTGTGGCCAAGGAGGCAGAGAGGGGGGGGGGAGTGGAGGAGACCTAGGAAGGGTGGTCGTCCCAGAAGTGGTGGACATCGCGTCGGAGGGGATGAAGGTCGTCCCAGTAGTGGTGGGGATCGCCACAGAGGTAGCGAGGGCCGCCCCTGAAGTGCAAGTAGAAGGTAAGGCAACTGGCCCTGAGCTAAGGAGGGGAGAACAGCCCCAGGGGGGTCTTGCACCCCAAGGAGGGGGAGTCAGTCTGACTACTACGATCTACCACGCTCGTGCAGTGGCTGGGCGGCTGGAGGGAGAAGAAGGCCTAGCCAGGACAGGGCAGATCGCCTTGTGGGGATTGTGGAAGAGGCAGCCTTACGCTCAGCAGCCAGATTCAATGAGGCTGAGCTGCTGAGGGGGTTATGCTCCGCTCAAATAGAGGTAACCACCTTAACAGGGGCTCTGCTGAGAAAAGCGAGGGTTGTAAAACTCAAGGCAGATGAGGCCAAGGCTCAACTTGCAAGGTTGAAGAAGGAGAGTGTAAGCTGGGAGAGTGCCCATGATGAGCTGTGAGCGGTCAAGTTGGAGCTGGAGAACGAACGCCGCCAGGTTGTGTAGCTCGAGTTCCAGCTGGTTGGCGAGCAGAGGAAACTGGAGGAGGCCCAAAAAGCCTGCGCGGTCGCGCTCAAACGGCATGAAGAGGCGATGACCAGTAATGAAGAGCTAGTTAAACAGAAGGATGAGGCAGACGTGAAGATTGACGGTCTGCAGAGGGAGCTGGAGGGAGAGCGCGCGAAGGCAATAGAGGAGAGGGACGGCCTGCAAAAGGAGTTGGAAGAGGAGAGGGCCAAGGCATCTGCTGGGAGGGCGAGCGTGCAGAGGGAGTTGGCTGAAGAGAGGGCCAAGGCAGCCTCTGAAAGGGCGACCCTGCAGAAGCAATTGGAGGAAGAAAGGGCTAAAGCGGCCTCTAAAAGGGCAACCCTGCAGAAGGATCTGGACGAAGAGAGGGCCAAGGCAGCCTCTGAAAGGGCGGCATACCCCGATCTGTGCGTTGCAGCAGTGGATCAGTTCAAGGGGTCTGCTGAATTTCAAATGGCAGTTGATGCCGTGGTCGCCAGCAGCTTGGCGAGAGAGGAGTCTGGGGAGGCGGGCCCATCGAAGACGACCGCTGGGGGCAGGACTGAGTCGGAAGTGATTGAGAGCTTCCAGCGGTCAGACTTTTATAAACACGAAATGGCTAAGTTCTGGGACAGTGGTTGGAAGATGTTCAAGTGTAAAGCTGAGGAGCTGTTCCCAGACTTGGACCTAAGTAGTGTGAAAATCGACGACGACGATGTGGCCCAGACCCCCCTGGATGAGGGTATTGAAAAAGAAGACCTTATGTCCAGCGAAGAGGAGTAATTGAAGAAAAAGAAGAAGATCTTGCACAGACATTGTGTGGTTGTTTTTGTTTTGTTTTGTTTGTTTGTTTTTTTTTTTGAATTGCTGTAATGAACTTATGTACAAAGTTGTGAATAAATAAAATTTCAGTTGTGTTTTGCATTAAATTGTTTTTGCTTGTGCATCTGAAATGGATGAGAATGGTGGCTTGTGTGTGGAGCTTGTATATGAATCATTGTGAAGTGTAGAGTGGAGTTAGACTTGTAATAAAAACTGAATTTAGGAATTCCTCAAGACAAAGTGGGATTGAAGTTGTAATAAAAACTCAATGCAGAGTGAAATTGAACTTGTAATAAAAACTCAATGCAGAGTAAAGTTAGGAACTCCTCAATACAGAGTGAAATTGAAGTTGTAATAAAAACTCAATGTAGAGTAAAGTTAGGAACTCCTCAATGCAAAGTGAAATTTAAAATGTAATAAAATTATAAGTTGGTGTTTGCCACGCTGCTCAAGTAGGTTAGTGGTTTATGGAGTGAGGCTTTGCTTGTAAGGAAAGAGGCTGACTTGTAAGAGTTTGATTGAGAAGAAAATACACTGACTTGTAAAGAAAACGTGTAAGAACGTCTTTGGAATTTGACTGAGCAAAGAGTGGTGTAAAGACTTGAAGCTGGAATTGTAACTAAGTATGTCTACTAATTCCACAAGCATGAAGTTTGCATGGGTGGCCTTGACCGAGCCCTGCATGCGTGTTCGGTTGGGGCTAAGCTATGATTCACTGACGTTGTAAGTAACTCAGTCTGAACCTGAAATTGTGGCGTTTGGTCTTGGCGGAGACTTGTTATGCTTAGGCTGGCGGAGGTTTGGTCTGGCCAAGTGCTTCATGCTCAGTCAGGCTGAGACTTTTTGGCGCTCGTTTGGACGAGGCTGTTGGTGCTCAATCTGGCTGAGGCTTGTGGTGCTCAGACTGGCTGAGGCTTTTTGGTGCTCAGTTTTGCTGAGGCTTCTGGTGTTCAGTCTGGCTGAGGCTTTTTGTGCTCAGTCTGGCTGAGGCTTGTTGTGCTTAGTCTGGCTGAGGCTTGTTTTGCTCAGTTTGGCTGAGGCTTTTTGTGCTCAGTCTGACTGAGGCTTGTTGTGCTCAGTCTGGTTGAGGCTTTTAGTGCACAGTCTAGCTGAGGCTTCTGGTGCTCAGTCTGGCTGAGGCTGTTAATAAATGCTGCAAATGAAAATGTTATTGAGACAACACACAGATAGCTGAGATATAAAATTGTTGTCATGGACAGTGTAGTCCAGTCGATCAAAGTTTACATTATGCATCAAAAAGAAAATACAACAACTGAGCAATACAACAGTAAGAATTTATTGAAAGTAGCGCTTCAAGTGTTCAGCGTTCCAGGGGTGGGGAAGGTCTCGACCTTCCATATCCTGAAGTCGGTAGGTGCCCGGACGTGGTCGGGCTTGCACAACGTAAGGTCCCTCCCATTTGGCTGCCAGTTTACCCTTAGTCGGATTTTTAGTGGCAAGAGTTACTTCTCTCAAGACAAGGTCCCCTACAGCGAACTCCCTTGGTTGGACTTTGCGGTTGTAGTGTGTTCTCATTTTCTGTCGGTATGAGGCCAGTTTGACAGCAGTGGTCTCTCTGAGTTCTTCAATTAGATCCAGGTCTGCCCGACGGAGCTCTTCCGTTAGTGCTGGATCTGGATGTAAAAACCTAGGAGTAGGCAGACCGACTTCCACCGGAATAACCGCCTCAGCGCCGTATGTTAAGCGGAAAGGGGTTTCCCCAGTGGGAGTCTGAGCTGTAGTTCGGTAAGCCTAGAGTACATTTGGTAGTTCCTCAGCCCAAAATCCCTTAGCAGCTTCTAGCTTGGTTTTGACGATCTTCAGAAGAGAACGGTTTGTGACCTCAACTTGGCCATTGGCTTGGGGATGACCGGAGGAAGAGAAACATGGTTGAATCTGGAGGTTTGCACAAAACTTCCTGTACTTGGCGTTGTCGAATTGTTTGCCGTTGTCGGAGACGATGGCCTGGGAGATGCCAAACCTGCAAACGATCGACTGCCAGATGAACTTGGTTGTGTTCCACTCGGTAATGGTGGCAAGGGGTTCTGCCTCTACCCACTTAGTGAAATAATCAATGGCGACAATGGAAAATTTGGTCTGGCCTCGGCCGGTGGGTAAAGGACCAACTAGGTTGATCCCCCATTTGGCGAACGGGTAGAGGCTGCAAAGTGTGATCAATTCAGTAGGAGGAGCATGGGGGATGTTGGCAAAACGCTGACACTTATCACATTTGAGCACGAAGTCAGTCGCATCTTGGTTGAGAGTAGGCCAGAAATATCCAGTGCGAAGTATCTTGTGGGCCAGGGACCTGCCGCCTGAGTGATTGCCGCAGATACCGTCATGAATTTCTTGCATCACATAGGTTGCTTGAGCCGGATTGAGGCACCGCAGATAGAGGCGTGAGAAATCACGTTTGTACAAAATGCCGCTGACGAGGATGTAATTGGACGACCGGGCCCTGACTTTGGCGGCTACTGTTGGTCGTCTGGAAGTTCCCCCGTTGTCAGAAATAGCAAGATGTCCGACGCCCAAGAGATGGGCTCATTTTGGAGGAATTGTATTTCGTGCGGGTCGGGGGAAATGGCGGGGTGGGATAGGTATTCGAGGCGGACATCACAGCTGAGGTCGGACTGGTCTGCGGAAGCCAACTGAGCCATCTCATTTGCCTTAGAGTTTTCTGCCCGAGGAATGTGCTTGATGTGGAAGGTATTGAAGAGGCGAATAAGGGGAAGTGCAATGTCCCTGTAAGCCCGCATTGTGTCCTTCTTGGCATCGAATTCTCCCATGATTTGTCCGACGATGAGCTAGGAGTCGCTGAACACGCGGATGTGGTTGACAGCAATATCCCTAGCTAGGCGAAGACCTGCTATCAATGCCTCGTATTCGGCCTCATTGTTACTGGTTTCAAACAAGAAACGGAGAGCACATTTGAAATAACCACCCTTAGGGGCAGTGAGGATAAGGCCAGCCCCACTACCTTCTCTACGAGATGATCCGTCGACGTTGAGAGTCCAAGAATGCTGGTCTTCTGGCTCGGTAGGGATTGGTGGGGGTGGAGGGGCAGTGGTTGGGGTAGGATTAGTGAATTCTAGGATGAAATCCGCGACAGCCTGTCCCTTAATTGCTGTTCGAGGCTGGTAGGAGATGTCAAACTGACTGAGTTCCACTGACCACTGCATGAGTCTGCCGGAAAGTTCTGGTTGTTGCATGACCTTCTTCAAGGGTTGGTCGGTGAGAACCACTATGAAATGGGCCTGGAAGTAAGGACGGAGTCGTCTGGAGGCGATGACCAAGGCTAAGGACAATTTTTGTAACAGCGGGTAATTCTGCTCTACTTCCCTGAGAGCCCGACTGATGTAGTAGACCGGCCGTTGGATAGAGTCGTCTTTCTTGATAAGAGCTGCACTGACTGCGGTGCTTGATACGGCTAAATAGAGGAAGAGGGGCTCGCCCGTAATTGCTTGTGAAATGAGGGGGGGATTGGCCATGCACTGCTTCAACTGCTGAAAAGCCTCTTCAGATTCAGTTGTCTATTCAAAAGTTTGCCGAAGAACTTTGAAGAATGGTAGGCACTTATCTGTTGCGCGGGAAATGAAGCGGTTGAGGGCCGCAACTCGGCCAGTGAGCCTTTGAACCTCCTTAACTGTTCTGGGTGACTGCATCTCAATCAAGGCCTTGATATTTTCAGGGTTAGCTTCAATGCCCCGCTGACTGACCATAAAACCCCAAAACTTCCCAGATCCTACACCGAAGGCGCACTTCTCTGGGTTGAGCTTCATTTGGTACTTGCGTAGGGTGGCGAAGGTCTCTCGCAGGTCGGTCAGATGATCAATAGAGAGTTTGCTCTTGACTAGCATGTCGTCAACATATACTTCCATATTCTGACCTATCTGATGATGGAAAATGGCATTGACCAACCGTTGGTAGGCGGCCCCAGTATTCTTCATCCCGAATGGCATCACGCGGTAGTGGTAGGTACCTCGGTCGGTAATGAAGGATGTATGTTCCCGATCGGACGGGTGCATCAGGATTTGGTTGTACCCAGAGAAAGCATCCATGAAGCTGAGCATTTGATGACCGGCCGTGGCGTCGACCAGTAGATCTATGCAGGGAAGAGGATAGCTGTCTTTGGGGCAAGCTCGGTTTAGGTCAGAGTAATCGACACAGAGTCGCCATTTGCCATTGTTCTTGAGGACTAGGACCACGTTTGACAACCATTTAGGGTAATCCATGTTTTTGATGAATTGGGCCTCAAGGAGTTTGTCAACCTTTGCGGCTACAAGAGTATTGCGCTCTGGATGAAAGATGCGCTGCTTCTGGCGGTAAGGTCGGAAATGGGGTTCGATGCTGAGGCGGTGAGTTATGAAAGAGGGGTTAATGCCCGACATGTCTGAATGGGTCCAGACAAATACATCATTGTGCTCGATCAGAAGGGCGCTAAGGTCAGCCTTTGCTTGGGGGGATAGTTGGCTGCCGATCTTGGCAATTTTCATTGGGTTGGTGGGATTGATGGGAATCTCAACGAGCTCCTCCACCGGTTCTCCTCTGACCAACTCGTCCTCATCTCGGACGTCAAGTCCTTCAATGATCATGGCCTCCTTCAGCTTGACTTCCTTGAGTGAGGCGACATAACATTCCCTGGCTACGGTGTGCTCTCCCCTTACTGTCCCGACGCCCAGGTCGGTAGGGAACTTTATGGCGAGGTGGTAGGTTGAAGTGATAGCTTGGAAAGCGTTGAGGGCGGTGCGACCAAGGATGATGTTGTAGGCAGAGGGACAGTCAACCACAAGGAAAGTGAGCAACTTGGGAGTCTGCCGTGGGTATTCTCCGATGGTGAGGGGGAGATTGATGGAGCCGATGGAGGTCACCCGGTCGCTAGTGAAACCGACCAAAGGGGTTTGGAGGGGAGACAAACTTTCCTCCCCAATCTTGAGCTGGCGGAAGCAGTTGAGGAGTATGATGTCGGAAGAACTGCCGTTATCGATGAGAACCCGTCTGACCTTATAGTTAGAGAGGAGGGTAGAAATGACGAGAGGGTCATCATGAGGATAACAGATGCCTGTACAGTCGACGTCCGTGAAGGTGATGGGCTCTGTCCACTGCTTGGGCTGTTTGGAGGGTCGGTCTACCGTAGCAACTGCTTTGTCTGAGCCTTGCCTTATTTTTCTAAGTTCTACCCTCTGAGCCGAGCGGGATGGT
The DNA here is from genome assembly GCF_004153795.1 of Camellia sinensis. Classification (NCBI taxonomy): domain Eukaryota; kingdom Viridiplantae; phylum Streptophyta; class Magnoliopsida; order Ericales; family Theaceae; genus Camellia; species Camellia sinensis. The sequence goes on from NW_021025502.1 coordinate 978,508, forward strand.
CCCCTACAAGCAAGGCCACCTGAAATGACTCGGATTTCACCAACTGGCGGAGGGGGATTACCTGGCGGCCGAGGCTGTTGTGGGGGGCGATCATGGCCTTGGTTAGGTTGGGCTGGCTGCTAGGGTGGGGTGCACCGGCGGTTGTTTCTAAGGGGCTCGGTTCTTTGCCTCTGATGTGGACGGGTGTTCGTGAACCAGCTGAGACGTCCTTGACGTATTAGGGTCTCGACCTGATCCTTGAGGTTGATGCAGTCATCAGTGTTATGGCCATGATCCTGGTGGAAACGACAATATTTGGACTGGTCTTTTCGATTGGAAGGGGTCCGTGAAGGTAGGGGCCATTTGAGGGGGTAGTCCCGTTAGATCTGGTTGAGGACTTGTTCCATAGGAGAATCAAGGGGGGTGTACCGCTCGAACCGACCGGACGGTCGGGCTGGTGCCGACCGGTCAGTGCGGGGGGGTCAGTCTGTATAGTGGGGTGTTTGGCTATTATACAGGGTGTTTCAGGGTTCTGAGTCTTTTCTCTTTTCTATAGGGGTCGGGTTTTTAGCTATTGGATCCTGCCGAGCAGCTAGTGAATCTTCAGCATTTATGTATTTCTGGGCTTTGGAGAGTAGGGCTGCCATGGAGGTCGGGGGGTTTTTGGAGAGGGAGAAGAGGAAATCGGACGATCGTAGCCCGGCCATGAAAGCCGTGAGGATGACCTTGTCTTCCGCTACTTGCAGGGCTTCGGTGTTGAAGCGGATAACGAAACTGCGTAGCGACTCCCCCTCGGTCTGACGGATGTTGAGGAGTTGGGTTGTCCCCCTCGGTCTGACGGATGTTGAGGAGTTGGGTTGTCGGGCGGCGTTGGCGCTGGGCTCCAATGAAATAGCCAAGGAAGGAGTCGCTGAGGTGCTGGAAAGTGGAGACAGAGTTTGCTGGTAACTGGCTGAACCACAGTCGAGCTGACCCCTTCAGTGTCACGGGAAAAACCCGACACATGATCTCGTCAGGGAAGGCATTGAAGATCATGAGGGTTCGGTAGGTCTCCAGATGGTCGACTGGGTCCGTGGTACCGTCAAAAGAGTCAATGGTGGGCATCTTAAACTTGGCGGGCAGAGGTTTGTCCCGGATGGAGGCAACAAATGGTGAGTTTTCCATGGTAGAGGGTTTATGCTAAATGTTCTGCATGACCTTTTGGAGTTGGAGCTTCATTGCTCGGAGTTCAGTGTCCCGCAGGGAAATGTTGTCACCACGGTCAGTCAATGGGGGCTGGACGCTGCTGGCTTTCCCTTCAGGGGCTGGTGCCACGACTGACGGGTGTGGAGGTGGAGGTGGTAGATTTATATGTGGGGGAGGAGGTTACAAACCTTCCAAGTTGGGTGGATAGGGTTGCGGAACAGTATGGCTTGGGGCTCTTTCTTGGTTGGGTGGAATATCTGGAGGTGGTGGAGGAGGCATCGGAAGGTTTCTTTGGAGTAAAGCATTTATCAGGGCCTGGTTTTGCTTGGCCATGCGGTTAATGCTGTTGGTAAGCTCGATAAAATACTGCTGTGGGTTGTTTAGATTGGGGGGGTCGGCCTGATGGTCGGCAGCATTATTGTGAGAAGCCATGGATCTAGTCGTGACCATACACTTTGATGGGTAGGAGGAAGAGGTTGTTGGGATAGGGTCTCCGGCGACAATAAGCACAACTGGCGCGGGGAGCAAAGTCTTTCCCACAGACAGCGCCAACTGATGATACAGTTTGTTCCAGTGAATGGATCGGACTGGTCCAAGCTCCTCAAGCCCACGTCCAAATGATCAAGCCCACCGGATAACCTGCAAACAAGTTCAACGGGGAACAGGGTAGTCCCCCAGTGAACCCTCCAACGAGCAAGTTAGGAAGAGAAGTAGAGTGCAGAGGGAGGGATTAGAGATAGAAAAGCTTAACCTTCTTCTTGTCTTCAACGTTTGCTTATATCCTTTGGTAATCATTTCGCTGTCCCTTCCGACCTGCCCTCATCGCCGAAAGTTTATGCTGTAGCTTACCTTGTTTAGGTAAGGGGGTTCTGTTCCGACGGAGAGGTGTTGTCGTAATAAATGCTGTGATGGGCTGCATTAATGGTGATGTGCAGTGGCAATAACTTTGCAGATCTTTGTCTGCTGATGTGGCTCGTCCTTCACCTGCCATGTGTCTGAATGCCATTGGCTCTTTATGCCATGTTGGATTCCAACTGTCCTGGACCTCACCAGCTGGGTTATGTATTAGGCTCCAAGTGATGGGCTTGGGTTGTTTATAGTGATTCATGGCCTTTATGGGCTTATACACGTCAAGAATATTCTAGAAGTTTCTACAGGAATCTAGAATACTCCAAAAAGATCTAAAAGATTCTGAAAAGATCTAGAGAAATCTGGAAGATTTTAGAATATCCTAGAAGGTTTCGGAACATTAAAGAAGTTTGGAGAAAACTAGAGAGATCTAGAAAGTTTCGGAAGATTCTAAAATATTTTAGAGAAGTATAGAAAGCCTTAATGTATACTAGAGTAATCTAGATTGTTCTACAGTGTAAGAAAAGCATGAGTGTATTCTAGAAAGTTCTTCAACTAGTATAAATATGAGATGAGTGCATGTACTAAGCAATTGGACAAGTGAAAGAAGAGTGCGTCCAGAGTGAGTCCAAAGTGAGTGGTCAAACACTATCTAGTGTGAGGTGTCTCAAAGTCTTGTGTGAGGAAGACACAAAATGTGAGTGCTTGAATGTATGTGTGAGTAGATAAGTGAAGTGTATTAGTGTGTGATTGTGTAAAAGTGTTTGGTGTACTAGAGTGTTATCAATGAAGGTTGTATTTTCTGGTCCATTCGTGTGTCAAACTCAACAGGTAGGTGGATGGATAGGTGAAAAGACTCAAAAAATGAGAGAAATAGATATATATTTTGGGGGGGAAAAAACGAAAGTAAAGAAATCATTTTGACCCTTCAATTGTTAGATGAAATAATCTGAACCGTTAATTCAAAATGTATTTCTAATACATTTTGAGATATTTTCAAAATCTATCCTGCCGTATTATATAGATTATTTGATGCGGCATAATATACTGATTTAATGAAATTAACCTAATTGAAAAGCTAGGTCGTTTGGTATCCAAATTTACCATTTCCTTTTTAGAAAAAAAGAAATAATTAACTTAATTTTTTTTGTGATTAATTTACATGGTAGGGTTTTTATAGGAAGTGTGAGCAATCATTGTGCACAAAAAGCAAAGTGCTTTGTTCTAATTGTAAAAAGGCCCAAATCAACTGCTCCCAGCAAATAAAAATAATGACTTTAATTGCTACTTTTGTCAATTTTATTTTTTAATTTCTATTTTAGTTGAGGTTGTTTTGCTGTGTTGTAGAAATTTTCATGAATGTTTTATGTATCTTTTTCCGGAATGCTTTTTTTTCCCTTTGTATGTTTTCAATATTGTCGGCTAGAGCTTGTTTTTACTGTAAAAAATAATTTAAGTGAACATGTTTGGTTGAGGACAATTTTCCAATGACCCCATTGGTTGCCAAAGATTTTTTTCCTTGTAACTCTCCCACATGATTTTTCAACAACTTTTTTTGGTGAAGTAAAATTTCACTCTTAATATCACCCTAAACAAACAAAAGCAACAAATTCAAACGCGAAGACAAAATACAAAACAAAATATTTCAGCACAAGAAATTTCTTTGACATATTCTATGCCAAACACAGTGCAATTTAACACTAATCCAATGAAAATTTTCTATTTCTCTATGAAATTTATTGACTTGTTTCAGTGAAATTTCTGTGTGTTTTAAATTACTCAATTAATTCAATTAAAATTCATTAAGTGTATTTATGTAATTAATAACTTGGTGAAATTTCAATTGTCAAGGTGGAAATCCACAATTATAGAGTGAAAACAGTGAAATTTCACTATCACAACGACTATTAACTGTGCGACAATGAAATCTCAATATTTTGATAGGAAAAAAAAATAATATAGAAAGAGAAAGAAAATAGAAAAAAAGATATATATATATATATATCTAGATATATAGAAATATATACTAATCTAAAATGGCAAATAAGATGGTAGTGATAGAATGTTGGAAGCATAGGTGATGGAATCGGTGATGAATGTTGAACAACGATGGAGGCTTGGACTGACAAGGAATGACCGGAGGTGGTTGAGGCACACATGGTGGTTTGAAACAATAAATAAATGGCGAATAACGATCCATATTTGGATGCGTGAGGTACGAACGATTATAGAGCAACATCGGTGGATAGCGATTGATGTGTCATTGGTAAAAAATACTAGTGAATGAATAGAGCATAGAGGGAAATGGTAGAAAGAGAGAGTCATTCAAAAAAAAAAAAAAAAAAAATGGTAGAAAGAGAAAAAAGTATTCTAGGACTTTTTTTGTTTGCAAGGCTATTTTTGACTATTTACGTCAAAAAAATTTCTTTTTCTTTTAAAATTGCAATTTTAGAGTTTTCAACTAATAAGCAAATTTTTGGTGAATTAAACTCTAACGAAAAAAACTCCAAAGAGATGTATCCCTAATTTTTTCATAAAAGAACTAATAATAATAATGTACTATTCATATTTATTTTAGGCCATGGCTTCTGTCCAGTTCGGGATCGGACTGGACTGTGTTGTTGGGCTCGTGTGGGTCCACCACGGGTCCCGTTTTGATAATCTGAACCGTTCAATGTATAGAACTCGTTGAGTACTCTATGCCTGTAAAAAATCATGTTGATCGGATATCGATAGCTATGTGAACAAAACAACTTTTTATCAACCGTTAATTTTTTTACCGTCCATTTTTTTTTTTTATACAAAACTGATTTGATCACATAGCTATCAATATCCAATCAATGTGATTTTTTATAGGCATGTAGTACTCGACGAGTTCTACACATTGAACAGTTCAGATTTTCAAAACGGGACCTGTGGTGGGCCTTCACGAGCCTAACAACACAGTCCAATCCGATCCCGAACTGGACAGAAGCCGGACCCTTTATTTTAAATGCAGACTCCACTATACAATAATAGACCCATGTTAGCAATAAATCTGATTTTTGTAGTCCCTCACATTGTTGAGGTGATGTAGTAATAAAATTATAGTAATTTTTTTTTGATAATTGTTAATTAAAATAATTGTGAATTAAAAATTGATAATTGATAATTATAGTAATTGTTAATTAAAATATATTTTTAATATTATTAAAAATTATTAATTGACTTAATAATTTATTAATAAAATGAGTCATTTACTATACAATTAGAAATCTGAAGGAGCATGATGTAATTTTCAAAATCACATGATATAATCCGTATTTTAAATAAATTTTAAGAGGTGTATGTGTAATTTATTCAAAATTTATTATATTATGTGTTTGGCATCCAACTAAAAGAGTTTTATTTTTATTTTATTTTTTGTCTGTAATTATTTTGTTTTAAATTATGTTAATTTTTTTAATTTTCAAGTCTATCTTGTATAAACGAATCTAAAAGTAAAAAATAAATAAACTTTTTTTTTTACTAAAGACGAAAAAATAGAGATAAATTATAAATACATCTTTTGAGATTTGTTTAAACTATTGATTGTCCAATATGGTTTTGAAAATTATAAATATCCTATTGTCATAATTTATCATTTAACAAATTTAACAGAAAAAATTAAACTTTTTAAGTATACTCTTATAGAAACTATAAAATTATCAGAATTGGTAATTGAAATATAATTATAATATTATTAAAAATTATTAATTGACTTAATAGTTGATTAATGAAAGAAATCATTTATTATGTGATTATAAATTTGAAGGGACGAGATGTAATTTTTATGGGAGCAATTAATATTTTAAGCAAACTTTAATGTTGTATTTGTAATTTATAAAAAAAAAAAACTGTTTTTGGCATTTCTCGGTCCTTTATGGACTTTTTAAAATTTTCTTTTTCAATTTTTAACTTTTTCTAGTCAATTAGAACTCAAAAGTGTAAATTTTTTTTTTTAAATTGTTAAAGATGAAAATAAATCAACAAAAAATTTAAAAAGTAAACAAAACAAAACAAAAAAACCGACCCCAAAATTTACTGACAATATCAAAAGCCATCAATATAATTAGGGTATAGCAAATTAAAAATTAACACTAATTATATCATATCATTGTAAGTCAAATTAGGAGAGATTTTTATGAATATATAACATTTTCTAATTTATCCTAGCAAAAATCCAATTTGGTTTTTGTACGAGTACGAAATAATTCTTCTTGTATAATCCTCTTGATCAAGCTTGCGCTCCTCCAAACAACGTTGCTTTGTCACCTGAGAACACAAACGTGAGCTAACCGGCGGGTGTGTGTCGGAAACCCCTTCGATGCCTAAGTCAGCACAATAGATAATAGACACAAAAGTTTTGTGAATTCAGGAATCAAAGTTGTGTTACCTTTCCTTAGGTGATGTTATGAGCTTTTATAGGTTTCGCGTGGCACAATCCTAGTGTGACTCTTATTCCTTTATGTAGAGTCCTCCTAGGAATCACACTCCTGAAAGATAATGCTTATCCTTCAACACCCCCCTCACTGCTTAAATCAAGTGAGATGGTTTTACCTCGGTAGTATAACAAAACGACCGAGCTATCATAGCCACGCTAAATTGGCTGAAATGACCGAGCTTTAACTAGCTCGGTTCTTCCCTTCATTACATGTACATTGACTTCTCCTGCTAAGACCGTGCTAACCATAACGAGCTTGGACTGAGCTAATCCGTAGCAAGGTCATGAGAAAAGCTCAAAATACCTTGGCTCAGAAGGGTATGGCCAAGCGAACTGCTATCACTTTGACAGTGGTGACCGAGCTAACTACAAGGCTTTTTTGGACCGGGCTAACCTACAAGGCCCATTCACTCAGCCCATCTTACTGTGACCCATAGAACAACCCATTACCCAGCTCGGCCCAATTTATTTATAAATTACCCTCTCAATTGCCCCTTAATTCCATCTATGCAGCATGATTAGGATTACCAGTTCCCAACCGAGCTAAAACCTCTTGTCTTTCAACCGAGCTAAAATGCTGTCAGGCTGCCGATTGGTACGGTTACAAAACGTCTTTTCAGTCGTACTGTAACTGAATCGCTTCCCATTCCATGGCCACGTGGCCAACTATCATTGGTCCAACGTAGCTATTATGTCATCTTCGTACTTCGCGTATTTTGAACAGTCCCGCCCAAAGTTGAGCTCTTTATCAAAAGAAAAACCCTCATTTTCAAACCAACAAACCACTATTTATCTTTTTTCTCTCTTTCTACCTTCTGAGCCTCCGTTGTTCTTTAACCTGCAACTGCAAAGCTCGTGTTTTTCTTCTGGTGCCATTTTCATCTCCAGTTCCTTCCTCTTTGGACTAGTATGTTGCTCAGATCTGTTTCCTTTTCGTTGATTTCGTACTTGTTTTGTAATACATAGCATGCTTATTCGTATGTTTTTCAAAATACATACCATTTTTGCTTCCATTTTTCTGGGAAAAACCCATGCAATAGAACTATTATATTTACGAACAATCTGGAAAACGACACCTTTGATCCAAAATCACACTCCAATCGAACTAGGATATTGTTTGTATTTAGGTGCAAGCCTAGTTTGACTAGATAACCCTTCTGCAACCGGGATAAAACTTCACACCGTACTTGTAGTTTTAATAGATCAGCACCTTCTGCCTCACTTTAGCCAAGCTAGCGAATTGTTTTAGGTTTGCGCCACGCTGTACTAGAAAGCCTCAACCACCGACCGGGCTATAACTTGGGGCTAAACCAGCTCCCTGACTTACTCAAAACCGAACTAAGAATGCTGTACCATAAGCTACAACCGGGCTACGAACTTTTCATTACTAAACCGGGCCAAAGTCCCTCGCTCAAATCGAGCTAAGAATGAACAATATACCACGTAGCCGAGCTAAGACAACATTTATTTTTCCTTTTTTGTTTTTAGCATGGTCCAACGATCTGTGCTTAACACCTTTCTTCTTCACTTTGCAGACTGACTTAGGTTGGCCAGGCACACCATTGTACGCTCAACTGAGATACCGAAGGTCATCTCATCGCTGAGCTAATTTATACATAACTTAAGGCCATATGGGGAAGTATCGATTTTTAGTGAACTCTCCAAGGGCCATAGCCGAGTTCCGAAAGGATTACCAAATTCCGGACGACGTCCACCTCTCATTAGCCGAACTAGATACCATTCCATGGGAAAAACCGGGCTTCGTCCCTTTCAACGTTATTTCGTTCGTAGAGGCCGGTCTTCGTTTTCCCGTTCAGCCTCTTCTCTGTGAATTCCTTAGACAAACAAATCTTTGCCCTACCCAGCTTTCAACAAACTCATACCGAATAATTAATGGCATCGCTGAGCTAAACTGCCGGCTTGGCCTTAATCTCGGTTTAGCCGAGCTATTTCACTAGTACTCACTTGGCCAAAATGAAGACGACTGGGTCTATTATTTAAGAATAAGAAGACGCCGAGAAAAAATAATAAGGAAAACCCCAGACAAAGATGTAAACGATGATGATTTTTTCTGGGTCTCTGGTAACTTCGAAGACTAGGAGGCCCAGATCCCGGCCGACCGAATAAACTGGAACAAAGGCGTAGCCGGTATAAATACCTCGGCTCAATTTCATGCTTTTCTTTACTTCGTTGTTTTAATTTTCAACCGTACTAACCATCTGTCTTCTTTCTTTATGCAAATTTAAACTTCCTAAAGTCATAGTACAGTTACCCCAACCTTAATGCCCTCTGCGCCGCACTAAGATATCCTGATAGAAATTGGGCCGATCTACTCAATTTCGAACCGATCTACAGGTACAGCAGCAGGCGAAAGACCAGAGTGACAGACTTCCTGTTGGAACCTTCGTCAGAACCAGATCCAACCTTGCCTCAAATCAACCTAATTCCTTTAACTGCAGAGCAAGAGATGGCGAAGAAAAGAGCAGTGAGGGCCCTAATCACCGAGACAAACCAGCCCGAGGTACCACAAACCGGTCCGACTCAGGAGACCGTGGTAGCCCTACTATCCCATCAGCCATCATCATCCCGCCCAAGCAAGCGTGCTCGGATTTCCACAACCGAGCCACGTCTTGTCGACGAAGATGACGCCATCCTTCCCCAATCTACACACCGGAGCGTTCTGACCGAGTTAGCTCCTCCAAGTGGGTGCCTTAGGTCACATTCAAGAACCGTGTTATCACTGACTCCGACTCAGTGGTCGCGGAAAAAGACCATTTGCCGGTTTTTAATCTGGCCAAGAGCGTCTGCCTTCCAGCCGATATGGATCACCATGATCATCTTACCGAGTTGAAGGCCATTCGCTCGGCTACAAAATCAATGGTGTTGGTAAGTTCTCCTTTTCTTTTTTCAAATTTCAACATCTTTTCGCTCGATTCATCTCAAAATTGTTTCTTTCTTCTTGCAGGCCTTACAGAAAAATCACATCGCTCACAAGCGCGTATTGGAGCTTCGAAAAACTACAAGGCAAGCCATGGCAGAGGCCAATGCCAAATCGACTGAGCTGGATAAGGCAAAGAAGCAAATGGCCGAGCTACAGACCGAGGTGGTTCGTTTGACCGGTCAAGTTACCTCGGCTGATGCTGATAAGCAAAAGGCTCTGGCCGTGATGAAAGACAAATATCTACGCGAGCTAGCCAAGCTCGAAGGAAAGAAGAAGGCGGAGATTGCCGAGCTGGAGAAGAAGGTTGAGGACGCGGAGGACCGCGGTTACGAGGAGGGGGAGGCCACTTATATCAAACAATGTGAAGCTGCTAAAGACATATTCTTCAAATGTGGGTGGAAGACAGCCATAGTGCAGCTCGGTCATGGCCTAGAGACTGAGGTCTTCCTCAACCTCCCTCCGCATTTCATACCGAGCTATATGGCGGAGTACGCTGCTGCCATTCAGCAAAAATTTCTGCAAGAAGGGGAGGATGAAGATCCTGTTCCTGAAGACAACACCCAGCCTGGTTGTCAGTCTACCTCTCCCACTCCAGTGGTCTCCATCCCACCTTCACCTGTTGGAACTGTTGTAGAGCCATCGACCGAGCTTAACCTAGATGTGCTTGCCACAACCGAGCTACCTCTGGGTGAAGACTGAGTTGTTGTGGATGCCGATTTGGACGACCTCTTCTCTTGATTTTTCTTTTCTTTGTTTAACAAAGGAGTTTGTAACCGGGCTGAGGCCCCACCCTTTGTATTTCTGACTTGCCTTATCAATGAAATCTTCTCTTGTTTCAACTGTTAGTTCAGTTAATTGCCATGCCATGCTTGCATTTACTTTCCAATTGTAATCTGAATGCAGTATAGCATTTTCTAGCCGAGATGCGCATGTCGGTCTTTAACCTTGTAATCTGCTCGGTCATTCAAGCCAACCACTCTTCAGCCTAGATCCTTATCTCGGCTGAAGAGTACTGAGAGTTGGTTATTCCAGCCAACCACTCTTCAGCCTAGATCCTTATCTCGGCTGACAAGTACTGAGAGTTTGGTTATTCTAGCCAACCACTCTTCAGCCTAGATCCTTATCTCGACTGAAGAGTACTTAGAGTTGGTTATTCCAGCCAACCATTCTTCAGCCTAGATCCTTATCTCGGCTGAAGAGTACTAAGAGTTGGTTTTTCCAGCCAACCACTCTTCAGCCTAGATCTTTATCTCGGCTGAAGAGTACTAACAGTTGGTTATTCTAGCCAACCATTCTTCAGCCTAGATCATTACCTCGGCTGAAGAGTACTAAGTGTTGGTTTATTCTAGCCAACTTCCTGCAGCCTAGGTTCTTATCTCGGCTTAGGAGAGGTAAGTGTTGGTTTTTCCAGCCAACTTCCTGCAGCCTAGAGCCTTATATTGGCTTAGGAGAGGTAAGTGTTGGTTTTTCCAGCCAACTTGAAGTGTTTGGTTATTCCGGCCAAACGTCATGCAGCCTAGATCCTTATCTTGGCTTAGGAGAGGTGTGTGTTGGTTTTTCCAGCCAACTTCTTCAGCCCAGATCCTAATCCTAGCTGAAGAGAGCTTAAAGTTGGTTATTCCGGTCAACTCTGAGCAAAGTGTTTGGTTATTCCTGCCAAACGTCCTGCAGCCTGAATCCTTATCCCCGGCTTAGGAAAAGTGTTAGTTTTTCCAGCCAACCTCTTCAGCTGAGATCCTTATCTTGGCTGAAGAGAGTTCAAAGTTGGTTATTCCTACCAACCTCGAGTGAAGTGTTTGGTTTTTCCAGCCAAACGTCCTGCAGCCTGGATCCTTATCCTGAGCTTAGGAGAAGTGTTGGTTTTTCCAGCCAACCTCTTCAGTTTAGATCCTTATCTTGGCTGAAGAGAGTGCAAAGTTGGTTATTCCGGCCAACTTTGCTTACAATGCCCCTAGCTCACTAAAACAACTTTTACAGTAGAAAACAATTGTGCTGAAAAGAAATTACTTGTTTTATTGAAAAAAAGGAAAAATTACATGTACTTAAAAGAAAAGCTAAAAATAAAAGAGTTTGAGATTGACAGTATTACACGGCCTGGGAATGGTCTTGCCGTCTCCATCCTCTAAGTGGTATGCCACTTTGCCAGCTAATCTAATCACTTTGTAAGGTCCTTCCCAATTGGGCCCTAACTTGCCATCTCCGGGTATCAGGGTGTTTCCCAGTGCTTTGCGCAGCACCCAATCTCTGATCTTGAATTGCCTTAGATGTACTGTTTTGTTATATTTTCTGGATAACTCTTGCTGGTATGAGGCAATGTGAACCAGTGCTTTTTCTCTTCTTTCCTCTGCAAGGTCGTGCTCCAATGCTATGGCTTCTCCATTTAACTCTGGGTCAAAATTTTCACTTCTAATGGTGGGGAGGCCAATTTCCATTGGGATTACAGCTTCCATGCCATAGGCTAAGGAGAATGACGTTTCTCCAATTGATCGTCGAGGTGTGGTACGGTAGGCCCATAAAACATGAGGAAGCTCCTCAGCCCACTTTCTTTTTGCTTTCTCTAACCTTTTCTTTAATCCATCCAAGACGCCTTTGTTTGATGCTTCCGCTTGGCCATTTGCTTTGGGGTATGCCAGTGTAGAATTGTAGAATTCTATCTTGCACTCCTCACAAAAGCCTTTGAAGATTTTTCCATCGAATTGAGTGCCGTTGTCAGATATTAGAGCCTTGGGTATGCCGAATCGAGTGATGATATTCTGCCAGACAAACTTCTTCACATCTTTCTCCTTTATTAATGCGAGTGCTTCTACCTCCACCCACTTTGTGAAGTAGTCTGTTGCTACAAGAAAGAACTTTCTGTTGCTGGGTGCCGTTAGAAGTGGTCCTACTATGTCCAAGCCCCACATTGCGAATGGTCACAGGCTAGTTAAAGGTAGAAGCTCACTGGATGGCTGATGTATTTGGTGTGCGAACTTCTGACATTTCTTGCACATTTTGACATACTTTTCTGAATCTGCTTGCATGTAAGGCTACCAATATCCTTGTGAAAATTGCTCTGCAAGCCAATGATCTCCCCCCTTGGTGGCTTCCGCATACGTCTTCGTGTATCTCAAATAAGAATGCCTCAACCTTGCTGGGATTGACGCATTTCAAATAAAGTCCTGTGAAGGATTTTTTGTACAAGGCCATTGATGGGGAGAGCCAAAATCGCTGCGACTTTGCTCTAATCTTGTTGGTTTCTTTCTTTTCTTCTGGTAAGACGCCGTCTTTTAAGAACATTATAATGGGTTCCATCCATGAAGGGCCTAAGTCGGCGTAACATACCTCTTCTACTTCGGGTTCTTCAATGCTTGGTGTTGGTAGGAAGTCGATCAGCAATGGATGTGGGATGGATGTGTCTGCCATCGAAGCAAAGCCTGCTAATTCGTCTGCTCTGCTGTTTTCTTCTCTACCAATCTGCTTTATTCGCACTACTTCGAACTTCATGATCTCTTTTCTGACTAACTCTTGGTACTTAGCCATCCTTTCATCCTTTGCTTTGTAGTCATCTGAAATTTAGTTTACCACCAGCTGTGAGTCACTCTAAACCATTAGCTCGGTGGCCTTCATGTAGAGTGCTGATTTTAGTCCTGCCAGAAGCGCTTCATACTCCGCTTCGTTGTTTGATGCTGGGAAGCCAAGGTTGATTTCCTGTTCTACTAATAGGCCATCTGGTGAGATGAGGACTATGCCAAGTCCTGTACCGTGCCTGTTAGATGCTTCATCCACAAAGAGCTTCCGTATCTCTCCAACGAATAGCTTCCAGCAAGCTGAGGGGTCAGATGATGTCTTTGGGTCGTGAGTGTTGCTGATGTTTTCTTCCAAGTCCACACCTGCTGTTTGCCCTTCACTGTCTGGTTATACCAAGTTTTTGTTTGCTGATGAGTCTTTGCCTGGTGCAGCATGGTTCTCCTCTTCCTGCTCGTCATTACTCCAATCTCTTTTGGGTGTGGCTGGGCATCCTGATTCAGGGGTTGCGCGTTTCCTGCGGTACTTTCCATCCCCATTTCGGTTGCACCAGTCAAGTCAACTGGGTAGATGTGATGGCTTCCTGGCGTGAATTCTGCTACAAAGTCTGCCAAGGCTTGAGCTTTTATTGTGGTTCTGGGTTGAAACTTGATATCGTACTGAACCAATTCCACCGCCCACTTCAAGATTCGCCCAAAAAAGTTCGTCATTTCAAACAAAGCTTTTAATGGAAAAGCTGTGAAGACGATTATGGTGTGGGCATGAAAGTAATGCAACAACTTCCTTGATGCCATCATCAAGGCTAAGGCCAGTTTTTCTAATGGTAAGTACCTGGTTTCTGCGCCTAGCAATGTCTTGCTGACATAAAAGATGGGCAGGTGTTGGATTCCTTCCGCTTTGACTAATACCGCACTAACTGCGTGCTGTGAAACTGCCAAGTACAAAAAGAGCTCTTCTCCAGGTGTTGGGGTTACTAGCAATGGTGGAGAAGACATGTATTCTTTCAAACTCTCTAGGGCATGGTCGCATTCTTCATCCCACTCAAACTTGGCCTTTAGTGCTTGGAAGAATGGTCGACATCTGTCTGACGACCGACTTATGAATCGGTTGAGCGCAACTGCCATGCTAGTGAGATGCTGTACTTCTTTTACTGAGTTGGGCCTCTCTAGATCCTAAATTGCTTTGATCTGAGAGGGGTCTGCTTCTATACCTCGGTTGGTCACAAGGAAGCCAAGGAATTTGCCAGATCCTACGCCGAACGCACACTTGGATGCATTAAGGCGCAACTTGTTCTTCTTCAGGATCTGGAATATCTCATCTAGGTCCTTGAGATGGTCCTTCTCATCCTTGATCTTGACCACTATGTCGTCGATGTAAGCTTCCATTGTTCTTCCTAACAATGGTTCAAACATCTTGGTGACCATTCGTTGGAATGTTGCCCCTGTGTTCTTTAGGCCAAAGGGCATGACCTTGTAACAATACAGCCCTCTAGGAGTTGTAAAAGATGTGACCTCCTGGTCTGGCTCATACATAGCGATCTGATGGTAACCTCTATACGCATCAAGAAAGCTAAGTCGGTTGTGTCTTGCTGTAAGATCTACCAGTTGGTCTATCCTGGGTAAGGGAAAGTTATCTTTTGGGATGCCTTGTTGACTATTTTGTAGTCCACGCAAACGCGCCATTTTCCATTCTTCTTTGGCACCACCACTGTATTGGATATCCACTTAGGATAGTGCACTTCTCTGATAGCTCCTGCCTCTAGAAGGTTTCCCACTTCCTCCGCCACTATCTCGGCATGGTGAAGTGCCGATCTACGAGTGTGCTGTATAACTGGTCTAGCAGATGGATGGACATTTAATTGGTGACAGATGAAGTTTGGGTCAATGCCTGGCATATCATACGGTGTCCAGGCGAACACTTCGATGTTAGAGGTCAAGAATTCCATGACCTCTATTCTTTCAGTGCTGAACATAGATGAACTGAGCAGGAAGAACTTTTCCGGGTCCTTTTCATCTATCCATACCTGTACCAAGTCTTCCACTACCTTCTGTTTAGCGTCTTTGCCAACATCCGTGAACAACTCATTGCTCTCAGGTTTTTCCATCATTTGTACATACCCCTTGGCAGCGCAGCTATCATTTATTGTGACGAAGCATTGTTTGGACATAATTTGGTCTCCAAAGACCTCTTCAATTACTCCGGCTTCATTAGGGAACCGCATTATTTGATGGTAGGTTGATGCAACCGATCGCATGACATGCAGCCATGTCCTTACCAAGATTATGTTGTAAGTGGAAGAGACTTTCAATACCCAAAATTTCACCTGTTTTGTCATGCTTCCTGCTCTAACTGGGAGGATTATCTTGCCAACTGGCCACTCTGGCATTGAATTGAATCCGATCAGGGGGGATACGGCGGATGCCAAGTCTTTATCCTCTAGTTTCAGTTGTTTGAAGGTTTCGTAATACATTATCTCACATGAGCTCCCTTGGTCAATCAAAATCCGTTTGACGTCGAAATCCTTGACGTGGAGAGTGACAACTAGTGCATCGTTGTGAGGGCAATATATCCTCGCCAAGTCTCTGTCTGAAAAAGATATGACGCTCGTGGCCTCTGTTCTCCCATTTTTGGTGGCAGGTTGTGCACTTAGTACCTCCCTTAAGTGCTCAGCCTTTTTGATCATTCCCCTGAGCTCACATACTCGCTCAGGTTCGAATACCCCATGTATTACGTTAATCACGCCTTGAGGCGGGGTGTCGATCAGCATTCCGTTTGGGTTGTCGTGGTTCTGGGGGGCTGGCTGTGTCCCTTCTTCTATGTACTGGTCTAGGTGCCCAGCTGCCACTAACTCCTCCAAGTGCTGTCTCAACGGCGTGTAATTTTCAATGCGATGCCCCTTTTTATCATGGAAGGTGCATCGGGACCTTCGTCATAGTCCTTCTGTGCTTCTCCTAACTTAGCTGGCCATCTGACGAAAGGTTCATCGCGTATCTCACTAAGAATCCGGTAGATCGATTTCTTGAACACCGTTGTGATGGCAGTGCGGACTCTTAACCATCTTTTGTCTGAGTCCTCTCTGTTGGCCCACCTGCCTCGCCCATTCCTACTTGGGCGTTCTACCGCATTGACTTTTGCCGCAGTCTTTTTATCTGGTATCGCTGCTGCGCCAGATTTTGTTTTAGCACGTGCGCCATCTCCCTCCACCAGAATATACTGGTGCACTCGCTCCATCAAGGCCTCCATTATGAGGGGTGGCGCCATAGTTATTGAATCCCTCAACTTGTTTCCGACTGGTAGCCCCCTTTTGTACTGCGCGATGGCAAGATTGGTGGGACAATCTCCTATCTGGTTGAAGGTCTCCCAGTAACAACTGTTGTAGGATCTCAGCGTCTTCTTGTCGCCCATGTCAATGGAGAGTAGCTGATCGATCTCCATTGGTGTTTTGGTGTTCATTCTGAACCTAGTTACAAACGCCTCGGCCAATTGTGCCCAGGAGGCGATGCTGCCTTCTGGTAGCCTTTCGAACCAGGTTAAGCCTAGGTTGCCAAGGCTGGATGGGAATACAATGCACATCAAAGCCTCGTTCCGTCGGTATACTGCCATAACCTGGCGAAAGTGGCTTAGGTGTATGTAAGGATCTGTCTTCCCTTCGTAAGTTGTAAACTTAGGCTAGAGGAAGCCGGAAGGTAACGGCGTGTTCTCAATTGCCGGAACGAATGGCGAGCTATGCAACCTTGCTAATGCTTTGTTCATGGGTTCGTAGGCAGGGCGCGGTATTGGCATTCCTACCTCGACACTTCCGTACGTCCAAGGAGCCAACCGTTGAAGGGCTGAAACTCTGCGCGGATCGTGTTCCCTGACATCCTCCTTCCACCATGCCCCTTCTTCAAGCACAGTTCGCAAATCAGATGATCTAGGCAATTTCGTCTACCTGGATGACGTCTGGTACGTACGCGAGGGCCGATAGGTGCTTCCTTCAGTATAGACCTCTCAGGTCTCGTTCTCTCAGACCTGGAGTAACGAGTCCTGGACGTCTTTGTTTGAATGTTGCCTGTTCTAAGGCTCCTACTCTCTGCTTGTGATGACATGGTGTGTCTACCACGACCTTCTGAGTGGCGAGGGGGCGTACTGCCTTTGCGTCCTTCTCCTGTCGCCACCCCTTTTCCTTTTATCTGGTGCTTCATCAACTCCATGTCCGCCGCCATCCTTCGTATCAACTCATCCTGTTCCTTCACGCGATCCTCCAGAACCTGAGGGTCAATCCTCCGCCTCTGCCTTTCGGGGCTTTGAGAGTGACGGGGGCTGTTACCCCGCCTTCCCCTTGCATCCCTTCGGGGGTTCTGTCGTTAGGGCTCTAAATCCGCCATGGGAGGGATAGAAGGCAAACCTTCGCGCCTCCCACCCCCCTCTAGGGTTTGGCCGTCGATAGCGGATTGCGGTAAGTCTTCATTGTGCGGCATTGATCTCAACTAAAGAGGAAAGCTTGATCAAGAGGTTTTGTTCTTTGTGGAATTCCCATAAACGGCGCCAATTGTACGAGCACGAAATAATTCTTCTCGTATGATCCTATTGATCAAGCTTGCGCTCCTCCAAACAACGTTGCTTTGCCACCTGAGAACACAAACGTGAACTAACTGGCGGGTGTGTGCCGGAAACCCCTCCGATGCCTGAGTCAGTACAATAGAAAATAGACACAAAAGCTCTGTGAATTCAGGAATCAAAGTTGTGTTACTTCTCCTTAGGTGATGTTATGAGCTTTTATAGGTTTCGCGTAGCACAGTTCTAGTGGGACTTTTATTCCTCCATGTAGAGTCCTCCTAGGAATCACACTCTTGAAATATAATGCTTATCCTTCAACACCCCCCTCACTGCTTAAACCAAGTGAGATGGTTTTACCTCGGTAGTATAACAAAACGACCGAACTATCATAGCCACGCTAAATTGGCTGAAATGACCGAGCTTTAACTAGCTCGGTTCTTCCTTTCATTGCATGTACATCGGCTTCTCATACTGAGACCGTGCTAACCATAACGAGCTTGGACCGAGCTAATTCGTAGCAAGGTCATGAGAAAAGCTCAAAATACCTTGGCTCAGAAGGGTATGGCCAAGCTAACTACAAGGCTCTTTTGGACCGGGCTAACCTACAAGACCCATTCACTCAGCCCATCTTATTGTGGCCCATAGAACAACCCATTACCCAGCTCGGCCCAATTTATTTATAAATTACCCTCTCAGTTTTAAAACCCCCCAAAACCTCAAAAACCGTCAATATTTAGCCCAAAGAAAACCCCAAAACCACCTAGAGTCTCAAAAATTTGCAGCAAAGAAACCCAAAGATGGGTCTAAAACCAGGTAACGTATCTGAGGGTGGATAAAGATGACGTATTATTGACTTATATTAACAAAAAGAAAAAAAGAAAAAGATTATTTACATGTAGATCCCTTAAAGACTTATATAAAAAAAGGTTATTTACATATAGATCCCTTAAATTATTAAAAAATATCACTTTAATTTTGTAAATAATAAAAACGTATAAATGGATTCCTTAAACTATAAAAGTATACAAATAGACCTCTAAATTATTGGTTTGTTTCACTTTAACCTCTTTCTTTATTGCATTAACATTTTTTAGACTAAAATACCCTTTAGCACTCTTATACAACACTCGACAACACTCATTCTTAATTTTCTTCATTTTTTTGTTTTATTTTTTATTTTTAAATATTCTTTCTACAAAATATATTTACAAAGAATATTTTTTAAAAAAATAATAAACAATAATAACGGATGAATGCTTATATTTGAAAAATAAAATAAAAATCAATAATAATGAAATTGTAAATATAAAGTGTTTAAAGGAATTTTCGTGTAAAATATTTAAAATTTGGTTTAAACTATGGTGCAGTAATGGAAGGAGTCAAAGTGAAACATGCCAATAGTTAAAGGAGTCCATTTTTACGTTTTTTCTAATTTAGAAGGTCAAAATGATATTTTTTAATAGTTTAAGGAGTCTATTTATACGATTTTATAATTTAAGAAGCCAAAATGATATTTATCAATAATTTGGAGGGTTAAGTGTAAATGATTCTATGAAAAAAGGCCCACTGTTTCCAAAACCACCAAACATAAGGAAAGGCTATGCTATACCTCCATCAAAGAGTATGTACTATATGCACCTTATAATTACAAAAAATAATTGCTTTGCTTGTTTTCATTTTTCAAAAAATACTTTTCAAAAAATTCTACTTTCTTATTTTCCGTGTTTTTTTGTTTTTACTGAATTTTTTTAATATTTTAGGCAATTTTTTTACTTTTTAGACACACCTAACATAAATATACCTAAAAAGTAAAAAAATTGTAAAAAAAATCTTTTAAAAATTCACTAAATACTAAAAATATAAAAAAATACAAGAATTTAGTACATTTTTTGTATTTTTATGTATTTATTAATTTTTTAAAATATTTTTTCACAATTCTTTTACTTTTTCGATACATCTAAGTAAGTTGCATCTAAAAAAGTAAAAAAAATGTTTAAAATTTTTAAAATATTTACTAAAAACAAAAAAAAACACGAAAACCAAAAAAATTCAATTTTCAAAAAACTTAATCCAGAAAACTCAAACCAAACACATTGAATATAACTCCATACTTTCTAAGTTATAACTAAAAAAAGAAAAAAAAATATAACTAAACACCACATGAGGTATAACCAAAGATCTCATGAATCATAATTAAAGAAAAAAAAATTAGTCATAACTAAAAATAGATAAATTACAAATACACCCCTGAGGTTTAATTAAAATACGAATTACCCCAGTGGTTTTGGAAATTAGATTCCACCCTATGAGATTTCTAATTTCATAACAAATCGTCATTTTTATTAATCAATCATGAAATCAATTGACAGTTTTTAATGATAAATAAAAACGTATAAATGGATTCCTTAAACTATAAAAGCGTACAAATAGACCTCTAAATTATTGGTTTGTTTCACTTTAACCTCTTTCTTTATTGCATTAACATTTTTTAGACTAAAATACCCTTTAGCACTCTTATACAACACTCGACAACACTCATTCTTAATTTTCTTCATTTTTTTGTTTTATTTTTTATTTTTAAATATTCTTTCTACAAAATATATTTACAAAGAATATTTTTTAAAAAAATAATAAACAATAATAACGGATGAATGCTTATATTTAAAAAATAAAATAAAAATCAATAATAATGAAATTGTAAATATAAAGTGTTTAAAGGAATTTTCGTGTAAAATATTTAAAATTTGGTTTAACTCATGATGCAGTAATGGAAGGAGTCAAAGTGAAACATGCCAATAGTTAAAGGAGAGGAGGATATTGGTGGCCGTGGATGATTTGGAGGGTTATGTGTAAATGATTCTATGAAAAAAGGCCCACTGTTTCCAAAACCACCAAACATAAGGAAAGGCTATGGTATACACCCATCAAAGAGTGTGTATCATATGCACCTTATAATTACAAAAAATAATATAACTCCATACTTTCTAAATTATAACTAAAAAAAGAAAAAAAAAATATAACTAAACATCACATGAGGTATAACTAAAGATCTCATGAATTATAATTAAAGAAAAAAAAAATAGTCATAACTAAAAAAAGATAAATTACAAATACACCCCTGAGGTTTTATTAAAATACGAATTACCCCAGTGGTTTTGGAAATTAGATTTCACCCTATGAGATTTCTAATTTCATAATAAATTGTCATTTTTATTAATCAATCATGAAATCAATTAACAGTTTTTAATGATATTGGAAATATGTTTCAATTAATAATTTAGATAATTTTATTATTGTATAGGAGGACAATTATGAATTTCATTTTTTTAGTTAATTTTGTTATGTAATTTTTCAAATTACAAAGAGTAATCTGTACTTTAAACAAATCTCAAAAATTATATTTATAATTAATCACAAAAAAATGATATAACTAAATATATATATATATAGAGAGATTAATATGATCCAAATAAATCAATAAATTAATCTTTGTCGACTTTTTCAAAAGAGATCATGGCACACTCTTGCGCACACTTTCAAAAGGGTGTATAATAGAATTTCCTACAAAGGATACTAGAGCCTCCAATCCAACCAGCTAAAGCACAAAAGAATACACTAGAAACGGCCAACAGATTTTACTTACTTTAAGCCCATCACCATCATCATCATCATCATCATCATCAAAAATCACTATATATAAACCCCTTCTTCAATCGCGTGCCCTCAAAACACAAAAACACAATAGCAGAAGTTTATAAAGTAAGCGTTTCCAACAGTCTGATCAATTTTTTTTTAAAAAAATGGCAGGGTGTGAAGCAAAGGAGAGGAGGATATTGGTGGCCGTGGATGAAGGAGAAGAGAGCATGTATGCTCTCTCATGGTGTCTCAACAACATCCTCGTCTCTCAAAATTCCAAAGATACCCTCATCCTTCTCTGTGCCAAACCACCTCGGCCCATCTGCACATCCGTCGATGGAAAAGGTAGGAGATTTGGACAAATTTGTTTGGAACCATAGGATTTTAGCTAAAAAAATCACTTAAATCACTTTTTATTTATTTTTTACATTTTTTTTTGTAAAAATAAAAAAATTAATTAAAATAACTAATTCTCAAATGAGTTGGGAAGAAGTTATTTTAGTAATTTTTTTTTTTTTTTTACTTTTTGACTAAAATATAAGGTAAAAATAATTAATATTTGAGATAATTTTTTACAAAAAAAAAAAAGGTGTAAAAGATAGAGAAAAAATAGAATTTTTAATTTTTTTGGTAAAATAATATTATAAATCCATACTTAATTACTCATAAATTATTCAGAATCATCATTTTATGATTCAAATTTATTTTACACATGGGTCCTACACCACACAAATTCAATCCCAGTTACCCAATCTTTTTCAAGAGAAATTCGGGATAATTAAAGTGGGTTTCATAACATTTTTTTTCATATAATTTTTTAACTTTTTCATGATTAAAAAGTATGCCTATAATCCATGATTAAGTATGTCTAATAAGTAATTAAAATGAAATTCTATGTTCATTCCATATGTTATATGTTATTTGCATATATGTTTGTCTGTTGTAGAAAGATCTGTCTGTGTTTTTGTTTCATTATGAAAATTAAAGGTCTCATCGGCATCTGATCACGAAATTGACTTAGTTTATGTTTTATTTGAAAATTTTAGAATTTTATGTTGAGTTTAATTGAAATTCGATTTGAAACCAAATAACTAGAATAAAATAATGCAAATTAATCAGACCTAAACCAAGCTTAATTAAGGAAACCTAAACAAGCCTATATAAGGCCAATTTGACTCTAGAACATTACATACAACGAAACGTAGAGAGAGGGAGAGGAGAAGGAGAATTGAACTCAACAAAGAAATTGCTAAAGATTTAGAGGAATTGAAAAGAACTTGGAGGATTAAGCTTCTACACTTGAGAATTCAAGGTTTAAGGTAGGAATTCACCCTTTTAGTTATGTAATAGGGTTGTTTCATGCATAAATTCAAGAGAGTTAGATAATTAATCCAAGAATTGAGCTAAGGAAGAAGAATTAAGAAAATAACCACATATGCATGCAAATTCTCTTGCATTTGGAGTTTGATTTTGAAGAATTCTCACATGCATGCATTGATCATAGCTTCGTTTTAAAAATTCATCAAGTTTCATACCATTTTACCTTGTTTGATCATGTATTGGAAGGTTTGAGTTCATAACAATACATGTATGATATGTTTTCTAAATTCCAAGTTTGATTTTGGACAATTCACTTACTTTTGAGTCTTGATTTTGTGAAATGATTTTTTATTCATGATGTTTTATAAGTTTACAAATGTTTCCAAAATAACATGTTTTGGTGCAATAGAATCGGATTTTGAGCTTAGAACTACAATTTGAAAATTTCAAAATTCTGTATCACAGCTCGAGCGACCAAAATTGCACTTGAACAAGTACCCATTGTTTTGCATCTTAGCTTGAGCGAACAAAAGTTGGCTCGAGTGTAAAATTCATGTTCCCAGAAATTTTGCAAAGTTTTACAGACCGCTCGAGCAACTGAAGTTGCACTCAAGCGGATACTCTGTTTACCCAATCTTTGGCTCGAGCGACCATCAAGCGTCCGTCGAGTGTAAAAATCATGCAACCAGTACTTTTGCAGACTTTGTAGACTGCTCGAGCGACCAATGTTGCGCTCGAGTGGACTGCCCTGTTTTTGAAAATTTGACTAAGTGTTTCAAGTTACATTTTGACATTCTTATTGCATTTTAGGCATTTCTAAGCCTTAATTAAGACATAATAAGGAGGAGAAGGATTAGAAACACACCAATATAGAAAAGAAATGAGTTAAATGTTTTCTGAGCGTGTGTTTCAATGTGTATGCGCTATGTGTTTGTGTAGGTCACGTGCCATAGATTGTTTGACCCGACTGTTCTGACTCTTCTACTATTTGAGCTATCTATGAGTAATAATTTCGTAAAGCTACATTTGATTATAAGTAATTTCTGGATGTTAAGATATGATTTGGTTTATGAAATGCTATTTTGCGAATAATGAATGAATGTCTAATTTTTCTGAAATGTATTTGTAGCATCCTTAGTTCACGTGGCTTTCGCCCAGAGGAAACAATACCATGACTTATGATTATATGGCCTTTGCCCGGGGGAAACAATACCGTGGCTTATGATCATATGGCCCTTGCCGAGGGAAAACAATACCGTGGTCTATGTTTACATGGCCCTCGCTTGAGGGATATAATACCATGGCTACTTGTGCACAAGATTTGGACCTTTATAGTTGTCAGTACTGACTATGCATGTGGGTCCCAAGACCAATTTGATATGATAGCTAATGGATGTACCACATATAACTGCTTATGATTTTTGGTTAAATATGTGAATCTGAATATGTTTCTGATATGAACTCTGATTTCTAAAACTATTTGGAAACTCCAAAATTGACTCTAATTTCCAAGAAACGATCAATTTACTTATTATAGAAATTATTCGCAGTGAAATTTGAATTTAAATTTGAGTTATTCCATCAAATTTTGACAAAATATCTTTATGGGCCTCACACTTTTAGGTCGACCCAATTGTCAAAATAAGTTCACTTTTCTTTTGGTGTGACCCATAATTTAAAATGGGTTAAGTTTCATAATTTTAGTAGAACCTACATTCATTTGAAAAAATTTGACCATATTATTTTATATTAATAAAGAAAATTTATTTACTTTGATTAATCAGACGGTGATCAAGACACGTGAAAATTTAAGTGTCTACAAATTGCCTTCACTTCAAGACTCGTTTTTTATGTTTGCTTGCTAGTAACAAAACTGGGACTTGAAGTAACATATATATATATGCTACATGACCATCAAATTATATAAAGGCCTTCCCTAAGCTCTTCATGGATTTGCTGATAACATCACTTCCTTTATGCTTTTATTTACTTGGGGTAGTATCCCTCAAGCAAAACATCACACGTGCCCACAAATTTTATTTTATTTTATTTGTCATTCGTCAATCAGTTGAATAATTCAAATTAAACATACCAAAGACATGGATGGCTAAAAAGAGTAATTGAAGCCTATTCCATGCAAGTGTAATTTCGATGTGATTGATACATATCTTGTCATTACATCGCTTCTCCATTAATTCCCTTTGCACCTAATCAATCAAGGAAAAAATTTTCTTGTTTACAAACAAGAGTAGGTCTGAATCTTCCACACAAGGAAAACAATAATAAGACCTTCTAGGACAAACGAGGCTTTGAAGCATATATAAAGAACTCTTAGCATAGTTGCCTCGTAGGTTTGAAAATAGCAACTGATTGTTCCTCTTTCTTACATATTTTAGGAGCTTTCTATTTAGTTATATAAATGATTGATAATGAGTTGCTTTAAACTTTGCTACATCTGTGTTGCTGTTCTGCTGATTATCCTTCAAGCCACGTTGATAAGCCATATTGGAGACTGACTGTTACCTTTTACCTGTCAAGGTAAGACTTTTATATATATGCATATATAATGTTCATTATATATGTATGTATATAATACTCATTGATTATGAGCATGAACAGCACAAACAATTATTATTATTTTTTTTTGATAAGTGTGCATGATGTCACTATAAGTGCCACATGTCTTGAATACCTATCTTTTCTCACTTGTTTATCTACATAAACATATATATCATTAATCTATGAATCATATTATACATGACTTGATGGCTTGCATACATATATACATGACTTAATGGTTTGCATACATATACTTGATATTTGTAACTTTGCACTAGTACTCGTGCCAATCACCACTTTTTTTTTTGTAATTTTTTTTTGTAGCAATTTCTTTCCGATATTGCTACTTGTGTTTTCTATTTGACAAGAAAAACCTTCTTTAGAAATTGCATTTTATTATTGCCTACAAAATAACAATTTTGTAAGAATAATTGAGTAATCTCCACTAACCTTCACCATAATTGGTTATTTTGACTTATGCGGGGGATACGCCTATCGAGCTAGCCGCCTGACTATTGGGCTAGTGAATTAGACATTTCCACTATCACCTATTCGACCATAGGTGATTGGTTTGACTTATGAGAAGGAATGCGCCTATCGAGCTAGCCACTTGGATATTGGTAGGACTGTAAAAATGGCTCGCGACCCGTTTAGGCCAGTTTGGGCCCAAGCCCAAGCCCAGCTCGAGCCCCTGGCCCTAACCTATCATTTTAAAGCCCAGCTCAACTTGTTTGGCCCATCTCATGGACCGGCCCATCGGCCCACTCAAGGCCTGGCTCGCCCGAGGGCCAGTATATTTGTTAGTGAAAAATAATAAAAGTTGGGTAGAAAAAATAAAAAAATATATAAAATGGTCAGGCCCGCCCAAGCCTGGCTCGAGGCCCAGCCCACCGACCCGCCCAAGGCTTGGATACCCGCGGGCCTAATTTTTTCTGTCCGTGGGCCGACCCGGCTGGCCTGAATTTTGGTGGGAGCCTGCGAGTCCCGGCATTGGCCAGGTCGAGCCAAATTTACATCCCTAGATATTGGGATAATGAAGTAGACATTTTCACCACCATCCATTCGACCATAGGTGATTAGTTTGACTTATATGGGAGAATGAGCTTATCGAGCTAGCTGCCTGAATATTTGGCTAGTGAAGTAGACATTTCCACCACCACCCATTCGACTATAGGTATCAATTTGACTTATGTGGGAAAATACGCCTATCGAGCTAGCCACCTGGATATTGGGCTAGTGAAGTAGACACTTCCACCACCATCTATTCGACCATAGATGATTAGTTTGACTTATGTAGAAGAATGCCCCTATCGAGTTAGCCACCTAGATATTGGGCTAGTGAAGTAGACACTTTCACCACTATCCATTCGACCATAGGTAATTTACAATAAATAATGTGCCCGTCCACTAATACCCTTCATACTTTCATAGGAGAAAATGTCTATCTTACTATGGGATTTGTGTTAGCTTGGTGGACTTTCTATTAGAGGTGCAATATACGATGAAGTAGTGCCAAATGCCCAAGAGTTGGCCGGCAATATGAGGGACATAATTTCCTTATTCCTATTAGTTATGGATATTTATTCCTTGTTTACCATCAGCTTTGTAAGGAGTTGAAGAAGAATGTGGTGAGGATTACTAGTTGGATAAAATTTTGGTTTAAAGAGGAAGTCAAGTACCATAAATCAACCAAGAGGGCTTCAAGGAACAAGACTCAATGCCCTAAGGATACTAGCAACCCTTCTGGTTTTATTGACACAACTCGGTCTCGAACTGTGCAACGGGACCAAGTCTTCAGTGACTTGGAGATTGTTGGTGTGACATAGGATGAAACTTTTCTGTCAGCTTTTCTTGTTTCTTGGTTGTGCAAATTTGTTCTACCCGTTGGAATGGTGACTTGATTAGACCTGGGGTGTTTAAGGTTGCTAGTATGATGGCTCGTGGTCGTTCATTCAACCTTGCCATTCCTGTACTTGCTAGCATTTACAAAGGGCTGAATCGAATTGCTTCTTCTTCTGATCCTGGAAAGTGCGACGCCATCTTCTCTATCAATTATGTTTATGTTGGTTACTAGAGTATTTCAACACACACTTTAGTATTGATTCTGCTCTGAAGCCTCAAATGACGAGATATGCTAGTGAAAGGATGGCCAAACATTTTGAGGAGTCAGAGGCCTATGACTTATTTTGATCATGCAAAGATATGACCGGGCACCATTTGGCGTATAACGAGGACAATCATAAGGAATTGGTTGATGACGGTCATCTTTCTAACTCAAATTTAGAATATTTCATCAGCATCCACTCGAGCTATTTCATTGAGCCATACAGTCCTCACAGGTTTAGCAAGCAATTTGGTTTTATTCAAGCCATCCTGAGAAAACTTAAGGTTGATCTTCGGGATGGTAGTTTACAGAACAATGTTCAACACTAGGATTCTTGTGTTCGTGATGGTACTCATTTTGTATTGAGGTTACCAACGCATTTTGATTTTCTATCTCGTTCCACTACCAATGCTTATTTGGACTGACGGTCCCAACTTTATGCAAGCTATATCTCCAACAAAGAAAATTCTATCCCAAGGAGCAAATGCTCGGCTTCACCAAATCAAGAGATGGTTAAAGCGAAGAAAAATGCAATTGCTAAGCAAAATTCTAATCTTAAGACCAATGAAATGGTTCAGGGAAGTGTTGATGAGACTCTTGGTGGAGTAGCAGACAAGGACCATAGTAACAGTGATCGTAATTTGCATCACTTAGAGAGAAAATCTAGTACTGGCACCGTTGGAAGAAACACCACTACTTTTATGACGTAAGTCATTTTTGATTGGCGTTCCTAGCACTTCTCAACCATTGGCTACTAGTGTTGTACCGATAATGACAAAATCTATTATTTGTCATTTCAATTTATTGTGCCTTCCTTTACTCATTTATTTTATTTTATTTTTATTTTATTTTTTTTATGACTCTTCTTTAATTCATTTTGACAGTTGCCAAACGATGACTTTGATTTAGCGTTTGGCAATGAGGATATGAGACTTCTTGATGAATTCTTAGATAATGAAGAATCGGTTCATGGACCGTCAGCCTTTGATTTAGTGATTGGTCGTAAGAGTTGTCTCTCAGTTAACCCAACTCCTATTATCCATACTTCTTCCTTACCTGCTGCTCCGATATCGAGTCAAGTTGCACCTTCTATGGCTTTTACCATTGACACAAGAGCTTTAGATAGACTATAATGAGCTCCAAGAGCTTTATAATGAGCTCTCAAAGCTTTAGATAGACTATTCTCCGTAGCAAAGCCAGATTGAGAAGTACGTACAAATTACTACTGCGTATATCTCTATGAAATCAGTGTTTGCTCAAGGGATGACTTTAGAGCTACAGAATCAATGTTTGGTGAATGTCAATCAATGTGTTACTCATGCTCTAGCTCTTGAGAATGAAGGGATTGAGCAGATTCACTCGCTGAAGTCTAATTTGGGTAACCTTGCAGCAAAGAAGGCAGAATTGCTAAAGGCGTTGAAGCATTTAGATGAACAATCACAATAATTAGAGACTACAATTAATGTTGCTAAAGCTGAAGTAGTTCAAAGGCGATTTATTGTTTCCACTTTAAGGGACGAACAAGCTACAATAGAAGCAGCTGAGGTGATTAGAAACAAGGATATCGAAGTTGCCAACAAGTTGGAGCAACTCTTGAAGGTTGAATAAGGCGAGATCTAGAGTTTATCATGGTTGCCATGATTTATTTATTATTTGTTATTTCATTTTTATTTTAATGAAAGTAGCTCGAAACCAAATACTTCATTATAAAATAATTGCTCTAGAAAATACTTTATTTATGAAAAAAATATTATAATTCGAAGCAAAATACTCTTATTGTAAAACACATTTGGTTTATTGATTTATTAGCCATTCACAGTTTATACTCTTGCGGGCTAGGAGTAATAAATGTTTTTTTTTTTTTTTTAAATAATAACTTTATTTCATATGGGCCAAGAGCATCATGCAGTTTATGCTCATACGATTAAGAGTGTTACATTCTCATAGATAGTAGTGCTTTAGGAACTTGTCATTGATCGGGCCAACTCTTATACCTTCTTCATCAACAATCTTGTATGCTCCATTAGTGTAGACTTCAGTCACCATGCATGGACCATCCCACTTGGACGAGAACTTGTTGGCGGGTTGGTGGGTAGTGATGATAGGTCTTCAAACAGCCAATACCAATTCTCCAACTTGAAAAGACCAGGGTCTAACTTTCTTATTGAAAGCTTTAGAGAGTCGAGCTTGGTAACACTCAAGTTTTTGTTGTACTTCTAATCTCTTCTCATTCAATGCTTCTAACTCATCAAGACGTAGTTTTGCATTCTCATCATCAGTGAGACCTTCGTGTATAGCTATCCTTAATTAAAAAATCTGTTGTTCCAAAGGAATAACCGCTTCAACACCATACATAAGGGAGTATGGGGTGGCTTGCGTCGAGGTATGATCTGTCCTACGGTATGCCTAGAGAGTTTCTCAAATTCTTTCATGCCAATCTCGCTTTGATTTAGCAACTACTTTTTTCAATAGGTAGTCCAAAGTTTTGTTAAACACCTCTGCCAGCCCGTTGGTAGGTGCATTGTACATTGAAGAATTGTGTTGCTTAAATCCAAACCTTTCACAAAGTTGTCTATTAGACTATTGTAAAAAAGCTTTTCGTTATAGGTGATGATATAGTGAGGCACACCATACCAATAAATAATGTGGGTTTTAATGAAGTTAATAACAGTTTATTTCTTGACTTTTCTAAGTCGAACGGTTTTAGCCCACTTGGAAAAGTAATCTGTGGCGGCCAAGATGTATAAGTGACCTGCGGAAGACGTGGTCAACGGGCCAACTACATCTAGACCTCATGCATAGAATGGCCAAGGAGCAATTGTTTGGTGTAAAGGTTTTGGTGGTTGATGGATAAAGTTTGCATGAAATTGGCAGCGTTGACACTTTCTTAAGTAGTCCAAGCAATCTTTAATCATCGTCGGCCAATAGTAACCCATCCTTTTTACTCGAAAGTGAAGTTTAGGACCAGACTGATGCGCTCCACATATCCCGAAATGGGCTTCTTCCATGGCTTGTTGAGCTTCGTCATCCCCTAGGTAACGAAGAAAAATTCCTTCAAATGATTGTCAGAATAAAGTTCCCTCGTAGTAGATGAATCGAGGAGCTCAACGTCTTATTTCAGTTCTATGGAGAGAATCATCAGGGAGTTTATTGTGTTCAAGGTAGTCTATAACTGGCATTCTCCAATCGTTGACTTCAATGGCTAGTACTGAAATTGCGTTTGTTTCTATAAGGCGACATTCCAACAATTGTGACAATACCCATTGTTGGCATACAGGGACACTAACTTGTTTACCTTCTAACAATGCCAGTATAGTTGCTAGATTGGCAAGTGCATCAGCCATGCGATTCTCTTTCCTTGGAACATGTTCGAGTACCACTCTCTCAAATTTTTCAATGAGATGAGTTGCATACTGGAAATATGGGACTAAGTTGTCTTTCTTGACTTCATAATCCCCCCGAAGTTGATTAATTATTAACTTAGAATCCCCATAGATATCTAGGTCAACATTTTTTTAGCTCTGTTGCCATTTGTAAACCAATGATTCAAGCCTAGTACTCAGAAACATTGTTTGAGCAATTTTCGCCAAGAATAAATAAGTTAGGCAAAATGTGTCTCTATGGTGAAACAAAAATAACACCTGCTCTTGCCCCTTCCTTCCTTGCAACCCCATTAAAAAAACATCATC
Organism: Camellia sinensis; assembly: GCF_004153795.1. Lineage (NCBI taxonomy): Eukaryota > Viridiplantae > Streptophyta > Magnoliopsida > Ericales > Theaceae > Camellia > Camellia sinensis. The sequence continues at coordinate 1,009,275 of NW_021025502.1, forward strand.
CAAGGTTGTAGGACTTATATGAACAATACATCTTCATCAGGAAATTCCTCAAAAATTTCCCAATCAGCAGGGATAGGATGGTCGGCTAAGAATTCTGCAAGGGCTTGCCCTTTCACCGCTTTTCTTGGTACGTAAATTATCTCAAATTCATTAAAGATGAGGGACTACCTCGCTAAGCGTCCTAAGAGAATGGGCTTAGACATGACATACTTTATTGGGTCGGCTCTTGCAATGAGATGCACTGTATGGGCTTGCAAATAATGTCTTAATTTTTGAGAGGCAAAAACAAGCGCTAAACACATCTTCTCAATGGATGAGTACTTGAGTTCATTTTCAGTTAATCTGTGACTTACGTAATAGAGTGCTTGCTCTTTATTTTCTTTGTTATTTTGGGCCAACATAGCTCTAAGAGACTCTTCTTGAGCAGCAATGTAAAGTATCAATGGTTTCTCCTTAATAAGAGCTCCTAATACTGGTGGATGAAGCAAGTATCTCTTAATAATGTCGCAAGCATTTTGACATGCTTGATCCCAAGCAAATAGAGCCTCCTTTTTCATCAGTCGACTGAAAGGTTGACAACGACCTGCCAAGTTTGAAATGAATCTACGGATATATGCCAAGTGACCTTGGAGACTTCTAAGTTCCTTCAGGTTTTTTGGTGGTGGCATCTTTTGTATATCATCGATTTTGGACTGATCAACCTCAATGCCTCTATGTCGAACAATGAAGCCGAGGAACTTTACAGACATGACTCCAAATGCACATTTGAGTGGATTTATCTTCAAGTCATACCTTCTTAACCGGTTGAAGACTGCACGAAGGTCCTCTAGGTGATTTTCCCTTTTCTTAGTTTTGACCATCAAATCATCAACATAGAACTCAACAAATTTATGGAGCATGTCATTGAAAATCTTTTGCATGGCACGTTGATAGGTGGAACCGACATTATTGAGTCCGAAAGGCATCACTTTATAACAATAGTTGCCTTTTGTGGTACGAAATGTAATTAACTCTTCATCCTCAGGTGCCATCCGTATTTGGTTATATCCTAACCACCCATCCATAAAGGACAACATCTCGTGTCCGGTAATGGCATTTATCATTAATTCCATAATAGGAAACAAAAATTCATCCTTGGGACATGTTTCGTTTAAATTTGAAAGTTGACACATATTCTAATTTGTCCACTCTTCTTGACTACCGGGACCATAGTTAATATCCATGTTGGATATTTTACTTCACGAATAAACCCAGCTTTGATCAACTTGTTGACTTCTTCTTCTACTTTGAGGATGCGCTCAGGTCTGATGTATTGATGAGCCTGCTTTACTGGTTACATATCATGTTTGATCCCAAGGTGATGGACATCAACTTTGGACTTAAACTTGGCATCTCCTTGTATGTCCATGCGAAGACATCTTTATATTCGAGGAGTAGTTTGAAAAATGTCTTTTCTTCCTCAGGCATTAAGAGTGTTCCAACAAATATTGGTCGAGGGTCATCAGGAGTTCCCAAGTTGAGTTCTTTCAAATTGTCAACAGTTGATTGTCCCCTATCTTTAATTTTTGGAGGAGCTTCTTGGAGATCATCCTCCTCCAAATCTGATCTAGAATCTTCTTCAACTGTTACATGGTGAGAAGCAACATGTTCAATTTCTTCTTCTCTTTTACTTTTTGCTTGAGTCTTAATTTCTCCAGTTACTATGATAGTGTGCCTTTTGACCTTAAGCGGACCTTCAACACTAACTTCAAGTGACGACATGTGTTTCATGCGATAATGAATCAAACTTCAGGTCTCATAATCCTTCTTTGTAGAGTTCAACTCAATTATTGCTGTGCTTCTCTTGTTCTTGCCTTTTCTAGGTGATGTATTCATATCGCCAAGTCTAGCAAAAACAGACTTTCATGACTAGGAAGTTTATTTTTCATCCCTTTCCTTATTAGTGCCTAATCTGTTAAAAACTGAAGGTTGGGAAGTTGTACCTTCATTTGTCTTATCAACAATGCTTAACCTATTAAAAATCGAAGTTCGAGGTGCAGGAGCTACAATGCGGTCAAACACTGAGACTCGAGGAGTTGGGCTTGGACTTTTGTCTTCCTTCACTTATTCCATAGTGATATGTTGTACGCCTTCTTTCTTGTCTTTTCTCTTGGCAGAGATACGAATGGGTTGAGTTGGCATGAATCCGACTCTGGTCTTTGAAGGGCTCACCTTGTACCTTTGTTGCCTTAACTTTTTTTGAGTTTCATTGAGACCATGAACTTTCTCACCTGTAAGTTCAAGACTTAACTCTCCTTGTGATGAGGGATCAACAAAGTCATAACCTAACTTGGCTAGAAACTTGTGGATCAAACCCTTCCATTCATCTTTTAGGTAAGGAGCTATGTTCGATAGAATTTTACGCAGGCCTAACAAATCCCTTTAGTGGAGGTTTAATTAGGCTTGACAATCCCACCTGTGGAATTGGTATTGTTGCGTCTACTTTTAGTATCTGCAAATCTTCTTTTATTTCCCGGTAAGAAAGGTCTCCTCTAACTTTTGCGGATGCTGTGACTTATTCAAATGGTGATTGTCCTTCTTTCCATTGAGACTTCGACACATACCTAAAGACTTTTTTCATTACATGGCCTTTTGAGGATGAAGACTATTTTTGTGGTGACACGACCTCAGGTGTTTTTTTGCCACTTGATGCGTCTTCCCTTAAGAATTCCAACACAACTCGTTTTTCTTCATTCATTTTCTCTTTTCTTGCAAAAAGGATTTTAGCTGTGATAATTTCAGGTATCCCATTGGAATCTAGATAAATTTTTCATTAGCGAAGTGAGCCTCAATTTCTATAAATGGCTTGTCATCTGTTAGCACCGTCTTTATTCCACCTTGGTCAAATTTAAAACACTGATGGAGAGTTGACGCAACTACACCATTTCCATGGACCCAAGGTCGCCCAAGCAACAAATTATAAGATGTTCTTGCGTCGATGACGTGAAACAAAGTACTGGCTGTGAGTTCTCCAATGGTGAAGTTCAAACAAATCATATCAATCGCACGTTACCCCCTTGGTTAAAACCTTGAATAACCAATCGACTTCAGGCTAACTCGTCCACTAGGATTCCAAGTTTCTTCATGGTGAACTTTGGCATGATGTTTACCCCTGAGCCTCCATCAATAAGGATGTGGTTAATTTTTTGTTCACTAATAAAACCAAAGACAAACAATTGGCGATTGTCTGGCTTTGAACCTAGTTGAAGGTCTTTATCAGTGAAGGTGATTGTTGTGCAACAAGGAACAAAATTAATGGAGTTCACCTTGGGATAGTCTAGTTCATTAACAACAAACTCATATTTTTCAGGATCTTCTAACACTAGAACAAGTGCAAGTTGTACAGATTGAGGAAGTTGAGACGCTTTACGCAAACTGAAGCGTGGGGTATTCTTTCGAGGTTATCAGGACATTAATTTCCTCCTTATCTGGTGTCGCCTTAATGGCGTGAACTTGTTTCAAATCTACTTCAATGGTTGAAACCACGTAGACTGCCTTGACCAAGTCAACTCCAAAATACCCAATGGGGAAAAAGTCTAGCAGGATGATTGGGGTATGCGAGTTTTCATCAAGAAATTTGTCTTCTTGTTGCATCTTCTTTTCATTCGTCTTTTTGTCTACCACTTCTTTTTTAGAATGTCGATGGGAGTTATTTTATTTTATTTTTTACTTTCTTGAGTGAAAAATGTTGAGTCTTGGACTTGCTTCTTCGTGATTTCTTTCATGTCACGAGAGTTCAACTTTCATCTTCTCCAATAGTTAAGACTTCTTCAAAACCATCATAAATGAAAAATGCTTGGGAGCACTAATTAGTGCTCCCACTAATTAGGTGGCAGTGGGTCCCGCCATTAATGATGTGATGTTTTGGTCTTGGAATTGTATTTTTTTTTATTTTTTTAATGCATTAGTGCTATTAGTGGTGATATTTTTAGTGGGATGAATCATTGTTGATCATAAATATGCATGTCTTGATTTGGAACTTGAATAATGATAGGTTCAAATAAACCAAACTGGATGACTTTGGGCATTGCTTTTACTATTGGGATTGCAGATTGTGATATTTCTGTCTTGGATTTCGAGGATGGAGAATTTGGAGGTCTTACAATAACCGTCGCATGGTTGGATTCTGCCGATTTGTCAAGGTCCAAAAGGATTTTGTTCTTCCTAGCTAAGTCCATGAGCAATTCCTTTAGCACAAAGCATTTTTCAATAGGATGACTAACTATCTGATGATAGTGACAGTACTTCGAATCCTTCACACGACCTATTTCTTCAGGACGTTTGCACTCAGGGAGTTGAATGACTTTCTTTTCAAGTAAATCTTCTAACATCCATGGTACATCAGAGTCAGGAAAGAGATACTTCTTTTCTTGTAGTTCTTTCAGAGATGGGCGTGTTTCCTTCATTTATTCTTTTTTCTTGTCTGTTGTTGAAAGCTTGATTGGAGCTGTGGTTACCGCCATTGCTTCTTTGGTGGTACCTTTGAAAGGCTTGCCCCATTTCTTTCCTTTATTAAAGAATGGGAAGGTCTTTCCCACCATGGTTGGCTATGCCAATTTCCATGTCATGTGAACGCGTAGCTAACTCCTCAAATGTTCATGGTTTTATTCCTTGAAGGATGTAAAGGAGTCCCAAGTGCATGTCTTGTATGCACATCTCCACAACTGAGATCTCAGAGAGTCGGTCTTTGCAATCTAGACTTAGAGCACGCTAACGATTAATGTAGTCAACCACAGGCTCGTCTTTCCATTGCTTGGTACTGGTTAATTCCATCATCCTTACCATACGATGGGTGCTATAGAAATGATTAAGGAATTCACGTTCCATTTGCTCCCAACTGTCGATTGACTCAGCCTCCAAATCAGTGTACCAATCAAAGGCATTTTCTTGAGTGACCGAACAAATTGTTTGGCAAGTAGATCTTTGTCTGTCCCGGTATTGTTGCAAGTTTCAACAAAGTGAGAAACATGTTATTTAGGATTACCTTTTTCCATCAAACTGATGAAACTTGGGAGGTTGGTATCTACTAGGCATTCTAAGAATGTCTATCCTCTTTGTGTAAGGCTTGGAGTACATGAAAGCGCTTTGCGGGGGGCCACTGTATTGTGCTCGGATGGTACTTCTAATCATGTCTTGGAGTTGTTGAAAAGACAAAGAAGCAATAGATGTTGGTTGACTACTTGTGTCAATCGTTTGTCTCGTAACAGATGTATGGCAAGTTTCCTTACCAACAACTTGCTTGGACTTAGATGTAGGGTTCACATTCTCAACCAACGTGGCTTGTGGTGTAAAGCCAGGTGGATGAGAATTGTCTTGACTTGCCTTATCAGCATTTTGTGTTTTTAACTTGTTCGTTAAGGTGGCAATCTGAAGATCTTTCTCTTCCACTATTTTGGTGAGCTTGTCAATGGCAGAAGCCATGGTCGCCAATTATTCTTCCACTGAAGTGGTGCCAGTGGTCATGACTTGCATAGCCACCGAACGACTCAAATCTGAGTGATTCAATGAAATTGAACATTGAGGACTACTAAGAGATGATCCTGAGTGTGATCCAGTACTTAAGTTTGCATCAGAAGCTACGGGCGTTGGGTGTGAGAAAAAACCTTCTAGCAAAGAATCCTTTGAGACATAAGTAGGCTTTTTCCATTTCCTCACTTCCTTTTGCTTAGCCCCAGATGTAGATACCGTAACAAATTTGTGAGACTTGCGTTGTGCTTGCTTTGTTGCATTGGTGTTGTTGTAGGTGATTGGACCAGTAAAAGTGTTGTTGTTGCTGGTCGTGACAGCGACATTCTTGCAAGTGTTCATATTGATCGGAGCAATTTGAACTTTCTTTGAAGCCATTATGCTTGATCAAACAAAACTCCGGGAAGATGCTTTAGGAGAAAGAGATGAGAGGCAGAGAGGTCCCATTGGGTGTGCCAAAATTTATAAACACAAATTCCGTATCTTGCAATTAAGACGTGAAATAAATGCACAAATAATTAATTTTATTGGTTATAATAAATGGGTGTAATCCTCTGTCGTTTGCTCTTTTACAAAAGAAAAAATCCTCTGATTCGATCTCTGACATGGGTTGCAATCCAATGGTTGTAGAAGCTTGTTATTGAATTGAACAAGTTGATGTATTTCTTCAAGTCTTCGAGTGGAGAAACTTGGAGAAGAAAGGCTTGATCGAGGGCTTGAACGGCTTGATCTCGAACAAGTCTTGAAATGATCTCCTTGAAAAGAAAAACCAAATTTGTGTTTGTAACTTGAAAGGATTGACACAAGTTTGGAGTGCTTGATAATCCTTCTGTTTTGAGTTTGAGGAATTTTAGAGAATTTTAAGAAGAGAATTTGGAAGAGTCTTGAGATTTCTTAGGAGCTAGCAAGACCATTAGCCAAAAAAATGTGTCCCTCTCCCTTTAATGAGAGCCTCTATTTATAGGCTTAGGAGGGGAGGATTAATTTTGAAAACTCCAAAATTGACTCCAATTTCCAAGAAACAAACAATTAACTTCTTGACTTATGGACATGATTTGCATTTAAATTTAAATTTAAATTTGAATTATTCCACTAAATTTTGATAAAAATATCTTCATGGGTCCCACACTTTTTGATTGACCCAATTGTCAAAATAATTTCTTTTGGTGTGACGCATAATTTAAAATGGGTTAAGATCCATAATTTTAGTAAGACTTATATCCATTTGAAAATTTTGACCAATCAAAGAAAATTTATTTGGCTCGATTAATCAGACGGTGATCAAGACACGTGACAATTTAAGTGTCTACAACAGCTTATGGCCCCCAATGCTGTAAAGAGAAACTGCAATCCACCCAAGAACATGAACATATCGAAGCTCAAAGTCCTCTATTTCTATTCCCACCAAACCACTCCTCTCACACTCCCCCCATCAAAAAACCACCAATCTCTCATTGGAAATTGCCATACCCTAACGAAAAACCACCACGACTCTCTCTTTCTAAACCATGGCCAATCCTGTCTTCATACCTCCCATGGTCTTTCAACCCCAATGTTCTCTTCAGTTCTTGTGAATCCTACTTCAACTACGGCTTCACTCGTTGGATTGATCTCCTCAAATCGTATAAGATATGAGATCTATGAGGTGAGAGATCTGAGATCTGAGTGAGAAAGAGAGATATATAGTGTGGTTAGTGGCGGTGAATAACGGAAGACAAGTATTAATCACTGCTGTAAGTCACAAGTATCATTGCTGCTACGGAAGAATGAATAGGGTACTCTCTGAGAGGTCTCTCTCAAGGTTACCGGAGATCCAAGCATCAGAAGAGTCATCAATGATCTCTTTCTTTGAACCGTCCATGAACCATATGGCGGATGCTCTAGTAAGCCACGGTGGCGGTGGTCGCCATGACACCAGAGGCGGTGTGGACCAGCGGGTGGTGTCCAGGTCGGTTGCCGTCGAGAGTGGTCAAGCAGTAGAGGCGGTGGTAGAGTTGTAGAGAGGCGTTGTGGAGAGAGAGAAAGAGAGAGTAACTACGATTTCGATATGAAAACAAAGTATATATGTAGATTGGTCATGAATCAAGATCCTCTCCTTACTCTCTCTGCTTGACTTCCTACTTGCTAGGTTACTGGGCCCACTTTTGGGCCTAATGTCAATAATCCAAAATGTTTACATTTTAAGATTTGTTGAGTATATTATAATATAAAAAATCAAGCTGATCGAATATCAAAAACTACGTGTTCTGATCATCGAACTAAAAACCATTTTTTTAAAAAAATATTAATAAACAGTTTTCCGAACACATGCTTCCTGATATCCGATTAACTTGATTTTTTACAGGTATGGTATACTCAACAAATCTTAAAATGTGAATGGTTCGGATTATCAAAATTGGGCCCAAAAATGGGCCCAATGGCCAGTAAATAAGAAGGTAAGGAGAGAAATCAAGGAAATGATCTTGATTCAATTGATCATTGCGTAAAAACATGTTCTTATGAACAACATAATTATGAGCGTGGATCTTTAAGCAATAATAATTCAAAATTAAACTTTTAGCATTAAGGTAAATAATAAATTTTATAAATATTAGTTATTAAAATCATAATTTTTTTCATGAATTTGTAATAATATCTTAGAAGTACCACTATTTGTTAATTTCCCATTATTTGGATCCTCTTTCCAAATCCAAACATTCACAGGAGGACGATGTCGTTTTGCTTCATTGGATGAAATCTCCCAAAAGATGTTGTTTGTTTAAATGGAAGACTATTTAATGGTCGGTGGTGTTACACGCATCAATTAATATACTACTAACATAGTTAAGATAATATTATTTTAAAATTATAATCTTAGCCATTATATAAATTACAAATATTTAAAATTTCTAAAATTATGTCATTTCATCCGTTAGTACATACACTAATTAATATACCAATAAGTACATATAGCATTATTCTTTAACGACAATCTGTCCCATTTGTCCCAAATTTCACTCCACACCGATTTAGCCCTAAAGAACTCATTGTATCGATGTCACCCAATCCTAAGAAGGAAGCTTAATGAGTTGCTCATCAACAATTCATTAATTTTGGAGCCGAAGTTCAGAATCTCAACCTTAGAGCCAGCCAGATATTAACAATAAAATTTTCTTGTGATAAATCTCTACATGTTTGAAAATTATCATTTGGTTTTCCCAATTTCCGGCTTTATCGTCAAAAGCTTTGATATTTAAATCTTTTATATAGATGGGTAATTTATTTAAATAAATGGTATCCAGATTTTTGCAATCATAGATATTATTTGCAAATTGCATGCCTCATGGTTAGAACGTGAAAAGAGCTCTGAGATAACAAACCAACTCAACTAATGCTTTGTCCACAACCTGTATACAAATTTCTTAATCAAAAGAAAATTTCAAATCTTAAAAAAAAAAAAAAAAAAAAAAAAAAAAAAAAAAAAACCTTAGTGTAAGTAATTTTCAAGTGTAAAATCTAAAAGAATAATACTAGAAATTTCAAAAAAAATTATCAAATTTTCTATACAATATTTACGTGAATGTGATTTTCTAACATTTTTTTAATTTAAAACTACATTTCGGTTTTCAAAGGCAATGTTAAGAAAAATTTATTCATAACAAATATGATGGGCATGGTCAGCATGGCCTAGGACAACCTAACCCACAACTGTCTTGAACGGCCCAAACAGGTATTTAGTTATAATCTAGTAGGTGAAACCCAACAGCAGGCCCACCGAGGAACCCACGTTGGCACCCTATTACACGTTGACAGGGAGTTAGCCATGTGGCAGATAAAGATCTTGTAGAGTTATTGAGCCCAGGTATCAAGCATTAAATGAGGCTATCATGGCATTAAATGCAACAAGACCTCTTGCTCCCGGGTATGGTGAAACAACCATGGCCGACGGCGAGTAATCCCTAGACTTTCGACTAATAAGACAACTTGAATGGACAATGAAATGATGAAGAGAAGATATGAGGAAGCTTGCAAAGAGCGTTAACAACAACAAGTAATACTCTCTCTCTCTCTAACTACTCTCTCTATCACTTCCAATCTAATCTGATCATCGGAGTGTCCGCGACCTCTCCAGTCTTGGAGCCTTCCCATCGGACCTTTTGCAGGCACGCATTAAGAAGATGAAGGCCAGCAGACCTGTGGAATGCGTGGATCAGTTCGACCCATTCTCCATTGACCAAACTGCATTATCAAAATATATGTTTTATGCAGTATATCACGGGTATAAGGGGATGTTTGCCTCGCTTGTGAGGAGGAGAGCAATGAAGGAAGAAAGGCCAGGAGAAAGCATGAAAAAAAAACAGCGGAGGCAGCACAAGTTTTCGTCTCTCTTTGGTCTTAGTCTTTCTTGAGTTTTTAGTAGAAGTGGAAAATTTAGTTCAAATCTGTGAACTCGTTAAATTATATTAATTTAAAATTTATATAAACTTGAAATTTGATTTATATAGATAGGATATAGCACATTCTATTTGTATTTAAAAAATTATTTAGTACAATTAATTTCTCAGTTCTCTCTATGAAATTATTTAGAGTTATAATTTACTTTCAATATACCCTATATTTTTTCACAAATTACTCTTTAAAATAAAATTATAATTTATGGTACATTCAAATAATAAATAAATCAATTAAAAAAACTCCCTCCCTCTCTTCCTCTTTTCTTAGCCACGGTACTCCCTCCCTCTCTTCTTAGCCATGGTACTTCCTCACTCTCGTCATTAACAAATACTGAACAAGAAGAAGAATCTCCATAAGTAGGTAAATTTCTCATGTTTTTTCATTGATTACATTTTTCATTGTTTGGAATAATAATTGTAGGCTTTTTAGAACCGCAATGGTTGCTTTTTATTTCTGATCTTCGCTAAAACTGTTCGACTCTAATATGCCAAACATATTGTTTTTGTTTGGCTCTAAAAGGCCAAACAATGTTGATGTAAAATAAACAAAATATGTGTTTTTATATAAAAAAATAGAGAGCAAAAAGCAAAACAAATAAGCAACTAATTAAAAAATTAAAAAAAATAAATCAATCAAGATATAGAAACCCTAGATGGATGCATACAAATCAACTAATGGAATGTAAAATTAACAAAAATAAACAAAAAGAGAAAGAAAAAACAAAGTGAAAACCCTAGAATGAGGAGAGAAGAGAAAAAATGAAAGAAAAGAAAAATAAAGAGAGAAGAGAGAACAAACTTACCAAAAAGTGAGGAAAATAACTTGGGAAGGCACAAATCAAAGGGAAATAGAGAAGATGAGGCACGAAATCCACAATAGGAGGTGAAGTCACCTTAGGTGGAGAGCACACGAATAGATTTGGGGAAAAATGGAATTAAAAGGACGGATGGGACTATTAAAACTCGCAAAGACCGCTCAAGTGACCACTTCATTGCCCCCAGTGAACTTACTAAGACATTGTGGACCACTTGAGCGAAGACTTCGTCACTCGAGCGCTAAAGACAAACTCTCAGATGTTCAGTCTACAAACACAAGTACTAGATGAGGCCATTCACCACTCAAGCGCACAAAACGCCGCTCGAGCGGTCCCAACAATCAAGTAAAGTCCCCAAAATCCTCAAACACACCTCTGAGCATCCAAAAACACCCAAAAAACAGAGTATCACCTGAAACAAAGATGTATGAGTAAGATAGCAATAATGTGATACTAAGATGAAATAATTTACACATCATGAAACCTTTAAACTTGTGAGATAGACAATATGAACATGAGATTATTAGCAAGCAAGGTAAGAATGTAGTGAATGACATAGGCAACAAATGAATGCAGTACTCAAAGGAGAACATGATGTCTCACAAAGACAGTGAGTGTGTTTGAATGTCCGCAACCGCTAGAGTTAATCCTATCTCCGTCACAAATTGTTTGTCCACTACCAAAAATAAAAAATTAAAAATAATATAAATTTATGCAATTTTTTTTTTTCACAATCTAAAAGTAGTTGAAAATATCTTTTAATAGATGAAAAGAATTAAAAAAAAAATCATTACAAGAATACATTAATTTTTTGGTTCTTATTTATCATGTTAGTTAAATAATTTGGAATGGTAAGAATATATATATTTGACTAAAAAGATTTAATTGGTTTGGTTTTGGGTGCACATAGTATGTGCCTCTCTTAAAAATATAGAAATGACATGAAAATATGTGAAATATATATCAAAGTTTTAATTTTTTTTTTAAACATTATTTAAATCTTAACCAATAGCAATTGAGCCATGGTTTGACTATAGCACAAAAATACTTTAAAGAAGAATAACACAAGTACAAAAATGTCAAGGAAAGTAATATATGATGTAAATTCATTTTAAATGTAAGCTCCCTTATACAATAGGTAAGCTACTTAGTGGTCATTAATGGACAGACTAGGGATTTCATCAGTAGCATTAGATTTTTATTAATTTTCATTACTAGAGATATATACTGGTAATGAATTCATATAAATAAATGCATCTGAAATTTTAGTTGTTTTGTTTCAAATAGTTATGTATAAATAATGAGTTCATATTTATGTATAGTATGTTGATTTATTTATTTGTAATGTGTGCTCATGAGTTTTCTTTAGTATGCTCTGTGTAATGCTGTGAACTTTCTAGCATGGGCTGCTGTTTTTCTACTATGGCTTGACTTGGTCACTTATTAGCCTCAAAGCAGACCTGTTGGTCCTTGATTCTTTGAATGAAGTCTCTTATAATTTTAGTTATAATTTTTTAATTATTGTGAAAAAGTAGTTAGAATTATATAATAGTTGAATTTGGATCAACTGTTTTTTTTTTTTTTTGGGTAAGTACCTAAGTTAAATTTATTGATTTTTTTTTAAAAAAAATTATTGCTAGAAAAGTTACTTTTGGCTATTTAAGCTAAAAAAATTATCTTTTGATTTCATTTTATTTCGATGAAAAATAAAAAAAAGGGGGGAAATCCCTATTTCACAATTGCTAAAAATGCCATATCCTACTTTATTTTGTCTTTAGTGAAAAATTTTAATTTTCAATTCAAACGCATTAATTATTTTAGCAACAACTGTATTCTAAAATGGTAAAGGAGTTACTAAAAAAATAATTGTCAAACTAGTCCTAAACAACTAAACAACAATTCTATATGTACAAAAAAAAATTAAATCTCATAATAGGTCACATAATACTCATAAGGGTGTTTGTCTCACAATGGCACTTATTATTTTCAAGTATTATGTGATTCATTTTGTTGCAATATCTAAGAGAGAGAAAAAGAGGATATTATATTGTGTATATTTAATATCATGTACCTTACAATACAATGAAGATGCCTATATATAGGCAAGGTAAGAGTGAGCAACAAGAAAGCTATGAAAAATATCCTAATATGATAAACTTAGTTACAACATCTAATATATATATAGTGAATATAATATATCATATATATTATATAGTGAATATAATATATATATATATATATATGTATATGTATATATATCAGAGCCAAGTTATGTTGTTATCTGATTCTAACTACTTTGCTACTTCTGATCAATCAATTCCATTGTTATAGCGATCCCGGTTTTCCCTTGTTGTATCTGTTGTATTCCGGACCTCGGTTTCGTGGAGTTGGTAGTCGTATCTATCTTGTTGATATCCTTTAAATCCATTTGTGTGAGTTTTAGGATGTGTTGGGCTCGGTTGTTACAGGTTGGTAGAGCTTTGGCTCCCATTGTTGTTGCCCAGTTTTTGAATGGTCTGCTCGAGCGGCTCGTTTTTGCGCTCGAGTGGGGTTTACACCTTTCCAGCATTTCGTGTCCCTGCAAAACTTCTGCAGGTGTGTTTTCTACGCTCGAGCGGGTTTCTTGCGCTCGAGCGGGGTTGTTGGCGCTCGAGCGGGTAGTACTGTCTTGGTGAAAGTTCTGGGAGAGGGAAATTTGCGCTCGAGCGGACGGGTTTTCTCGCTCGAGCGGATGTACTTTATTCTTGTGTCTTGGCGCTCGAGCGGGCATTTTTGCGCTCGAGCGGACCTAGTTTTTGTTCTTAACGCTCGAGCGTTGTGTTTTCCGCTCGAGCGGTAATGTCGTATATTAGTTGGCTGTGGGGCATTTTAAAATCAATTTTTCTCATTCTTTCTCTCTCTTACTTTTCTGAATAAGCCATTAGAGAGCACCTCACTCTAAAACTCAAACTTCTCTCTAAGTATTGATCTAGTAGGAGTTGTTTCCTCACCTTTAGCCTTTGTAAAAGTTGGGTTGATCATAGAGGGCTACATTTTGATCCGAGAAACTTGTGATTTGGAGCAATTTCGTTTTCGTCGTCTTCTTCGTTGGGTGTCATCTTTTAAGGTAGGGATTCTTACTCACTACTATGGGTTTTGACCTAGATATTTGGGTATTTTGTTAAATGGTTGATTTTGGGAAGTTGGGGTTTGAAAATGTTGGGGGTTTTGTTATTTTGATTCAAAAATATGTATTTTGGGTTTCAAAATAACGATGTTGTTGCTGGTTGTTGATATATAGACCATTGGGTCAATATTGGGAAATGGGGTAGAAAACCCTAATTGGTTGTATAAATTAATCGGTATGATTAATATGGGAAAATTGTGGTTATATGGAATTGAGTTGGAAATGATGAAATTGGCTCATTATATAGTAGAATGGTGGAGTTAGATTTATTAATCGCTCACTTTTGAAAACATTGATATTTTATCTGTGGGAGCTTTTATTATCTGTTTAGAAATAATTGCTTGGGCTACCGGTGGAGGGTAGTTTTGATTGTTGTAGACAATGCATGATGATTAGGCAAACTAAAACTAATCAATTGGATATGTCATAGAGTATGACAGTTGGTAGAATACATTAATGTTATGTATTGATTGATTGAGTATATGACCTATGTGTATATACATTGTGTGTGTGGGAGGAGGAGATAGGGGGATGTACTCCACGGTTTAGGGGAAGATAGGGGATGGACCTCTAAACCGGATGTTGTCTGGGAGGAGATAGGGGATGGACTCCGCTAATACAGCTCATATGCTTGTCAGTTAAAGTGATGATATAGCTCATATGCTTATCTATGGATGTGAAGATATAACTCATATGCTTATCTGTTGAAATGTGGATACAGCTTGTATGCTTATCTGTTGAGATGTTGATACAACTAGTATGTTTATCTATTGTAAAATGGGAATTGTTTAATATGAGTCACTGTCTCATAAAAGTGGTTGGCCAGGTTCTGAGCCGTTGATGTAAATTGTGAAATTGATAAGAAATGGAAAGTGAAATGAAACATGAACACTGTGGTCATGAAATGGAAATGGGTTATGAATTGATTTATGGAAATTGAACATTTATCAATTGCTAATGTCTTAGTCATTGCTCATACTGTGTTTAGCATATTTCTACTGGGCGTTGGCTCACCCTTTATGGGACATCATTTTTAGGTACAGGTAGCACGCCACCTCCAAGGACATAGCTTGGATGGTTGTGGGAGTTGGAGGTTTTGATTATTTTGTTTGTATTACATGTATATCAAGCCAAGGGCTTATTTTGTATAGAGTTAGTACTCTTGTTTTGTGTAACCAAGTGTTGATTTGGAAAGCTGTAAGCCCGTAGGGCATTTGCTTTTGTTGTTAACATGTAATACTATTGTAAAAGCTACTCTGATGAATAGAAATGGTTGATTTCTTTTATATCGATGCATGTCTAAAGTGATGGGTTTTATGTATTTTTGAGGGCGTTACAATTGTTTATTTGATTACTCTGGTTTCAGTCATCTTAATCTGCCACTAATTCTATCCTTGTCTTTCCACCTTGTTTAGGTCACCCACTTTCGCCCGAGTCTTAGGTAAGTCCTCAGGGAAGGCAGTGTTAGACATAGGGGCTACCGAATAGGATATGTATGTATACAAGGTATGTGAAAACATGATAAATTTAGGCAATGTATTAAGATTCCTGTAAAACAATTTAATTAAAAAGAACAATGAATCGATTATTTAGAAGTAACTCATCAGTCAGTTCTAGGTCAACGACTTTGCCCTCAATACCTAATCAAGGATTAGTAATTAATGAAGAAGATGTAGAAACACAGAATGATAAAATTGATTTAAGTTATAAATGTATTAAAACTAATTTAAATGTTCAAGCATTACATAAAAGTCTAAAAGATAAAACTCTATTAATTAAAAGCAGTAGTCAAGATTCTTCTTATATTAGTATTCCTCAAATGATTGAATGGAAAGATATTAATCTCCCTGATCAATGGATAACTATTAATGAAAATTACAAACATAATCAAGAACAATCTTTAATTCAAGATGTCCAAGATATTCAACAATTTACTGATGGTTCAGTTCGTATTAAATTTAATCGTAGTCAATCATATAGACATAGTACCTCTAGTGTACCTACTGAAATTGAAACTGAAGATGAAATATTTAATACTCCTTTATTTCGAAAAAATAGTCAAATTAATCTCGGTTAACCCTCTAATAATAAACTAAAAGGAATTGATAACTCTACAACTTCCCAGTTTAGTAGACCTGTTTATTCACATCCTGTCCATTTACCTGAAGATGAAAATGAATCCCAAGAATCACCTACTCAAACTGATTTTGAAGTTACACATCCACCCAATCCTCAATTAATGACAATCAAAAAAGATTTTACTCCTGATCTTGATAAATTACTTATTGAATTTAGATCAAAAGAAAATAGAACTCAAAGACATGCTTATCGTGCTAAATATGATACTAATCAACAATCTCGAATAACTAGAAAATGGTATGATTTTATGATTGAATATGGTACAGAAATGCCTTTCTTTGAATATTATAATAATCATTACAAAAGGATTAATACAATCACAAAACATAAATAAAAGACTTCTCCAAATACTTCTGTTACTGCTAGTCATCCTCCATTAGAAAACATAATTATTGATCACCAAGGATCTGAAGTTCCAGCCTCTCCTTTTAAGTTGCCTGGCTCCGACCCTGAAATTAAAAAGGTTATTGAACAAAATAATTATACTAATCAATGTTTAAAAACAATTGGCAAACAATTAGATAAATTAGAAACCAATCTAGATTCTGTTCAAACCACTTCCACTAAACAACTGCTAGATCAACCTTTGCTTAATCTACCTAGTCATAGATCCAAGAGAACTAGTTTAGTTACTAATGATCAATCTACAGTCAAAGCTATTGAACAATTATTTACCAAATTATCTACCACTGATACTACCTCTCCATCCACAGATAAAGGCCTTACTGTTTTAAATCAACAATCAATTGATACTACTGATTCTAATCAATCTGACACTGATCATAGCATAAATCAATTAGCTTAACAATTTCAACCCTCTGCTCTTAATGAAATCCATTATCCTAAAGTTAATCCTCACACTACTAAAAACTGGTATTCTCGACCAACTCCTCCTGATCTCCAATACAAAGAAACTAATCTCTCTAATCAATTCTCTGTTTTTGCTACTCGACTATACGAATGGAATATTGATGGTCTTAGTAAAGATCAAATCCTCCAAAAATTAAATCATTTATCTATGGTTTCAAATAGTTACCTTTCCAATTATCCCCAATATTCTCAACCTGACATTGTTTCCTTAATTACTTCTGGTTTTACTCGTATCCTCAAATCTTGGTGCGAAAAATACCTTAATGAAGATCAACGCGAATCTATTATTCGTGCTAATCAAAAAGATGAAAATGGTTTACGTATATTTGATGAAACTATTGGTTATTATCACCCTCATGGAATTAATACATTAATCTATACAATAGTTAGACATTTCATAGGAACCCCTACTAATATATATTCTCGCATACATGATCAACTTAGTAATCTTACTTGTCCAACCTTAAGTGATTTTAGATGGTATAAAGATGTATTTACCTCTAGAGTTATGTTAAGAGAAGACTATACTAAATCATTTTGGAAAGAAAAATTTATTAATGGATTACATAATTTATTTGCTCATAAAATTAGAGATGTTCTTAGTCAACCTACTGGTATTATTGAATATGATAATTTAACATATGGTGATATAATTAGCACTATTCAAAAAGAAAGATTAAAAATGTTTATTAATCTTAAACTAAGTCAAAAAGCTACTAAAGATAAACACAAATCTAAATATGAAATAGGAAATTTCTGTGAACAATATGGATTACCTCCAGTAGCACCCTCTCGTAAGAAATCACATAAATATTCAAAATATAAACATAAATCCTCATACAAATATTCTAATAAATACAAAAAGAATTATTCACCTTCCAAATCAAATGATACATTTTATACTAAACCCAAAAAGAAATATTATAAGTCAAAATCACATCCAAAATCTAAATCTGATAAAGATATTACCTGTTACAATTGTGGAAAAGGTCATTACTCTAATGCATGTAAAGAGAAACAAAAATTAAAAGATAGAGTTAATCAATTACAAATTGATGACAATTCCAAAAATCGATTATTTGAAATCTTTCAATTAAATCAATCCATAAGCGATTCTTCTTCTAATCATCCTGATACTTCATCTGATTACCATTCACCCGGTAATGATTATGGTAATAATATTACAATAGGATGTAATGATGTTTGTTGTAACCCAGTTAGACAAATTCATGTTCTTACTAAACAAAATCAAGAAGAATTAGCTCTTATTGAATTAATTAGTCGATTAGATGATCCAGAATTAAAACAAAAATATATTGATAAGTTAAAAGCTTTATTACTTAATTCTGATAAAAAACCTAAGTTTGATAAACCTATAATTAGTCTGTCCAAAACCTTAGATAGATTGAAAAATAAACAAAAAGAAATTACACTACAAGATCTACAATATGAAATCAATCAGATTAAACAAACTATTAAAGATTTACAGAATAAAGATAAAAAATTAGAAGATGAAATTATTACATTAAAAGTTAATAAAAGTTTGGATAATTTCCATGAAAATAATAATGAATCTCCTAATACATCTGACCATAATTCTGAACATGATTCTGATCATACAAATCCTGATAAATTATTATTTGATATTCGTTCCCAATCTCACAATCTTGAAGATAAACGAATAAATCTCATTAATAACATACATATGCAAAAATGGTATTCCAAAATCACAATAATTGTTAATGATTGTAAATTAGAATTAATTGCTTTAATCGATACTGGTGCTGATTTAAATTGTATTCAAGAAAGATTACTTCCTACTAAATATTATGAAAAATGCCATGAGAAATTAACCTCTGCAAATGGTAGTAAAATGCATATTAAATATAAATTATCTAAAGTACATGTTTGTCAGAATAATATTTGTTTTAGAACCTCATTTGTCTTAGTTAAAAATATGACTGATAAAATCATTTTAGGTACACCATTCATTTATTTATTATATCCATTTACTACATCCAGTGAAGGAATAACTACACATGTGTTAGGACAACCTGTTACCTTTAAATTCTTATCTCCACCTGAAATGTTAGAATTAAAACAAGTAAAAGACTATTCCATTTCTCATACAGTCAGTTACGTTTTCTTAAAGAAGAAATCAATTATAAAAAAATTGATCAACAATTAACTAATTCAGTTATTATTTCCCAAATAAATGACTTTAAATTAAAATTAGAAACAACTGTTTGCTCTACTTTACCTACTGCATTTTGGCATCAGAAAAAACATGTAGTCACATTACCATATATTAAGAATTTTACCGAAAGACAAATTCCTACTAAAGCTAGACCTATTCAAATGAATCATGAATTACTTGAAATGTGTAAAAAAGAAATTAATGAATTATTAAAAAATAGAATAATTAGTCCAAGTAAATCACCATGGTCTTGTCCTGCTTTTTATGTTAATAAAAATGCTGAATTAGAACGCGGTGTCCCTCAATTAGTCATCAATTATAAACCATTAAATGATGTTTTAGAATGGATTAGATATCCTATTCCTAATAAAAAAGATTTGATTAAAAGACTTAGTTAAGCTGTTATTTTTACTAAATTTGATTTAAAAAGTGGTTTTTGGCAAATTCAAATTCATCCTAATGATAGATATAAAACTGCATTCACTACACCATTTGGTCACTATGAATGGAATGTAATGCCATTTGGATTACAAAATGCTCATAGTGAATTTCAAAATATAATGAATGATATATTTAACCCATTTAGTCATTTTTCTATTGTCTACATCGATGACATATTAATTTTTTCAAAATCAATTAATGAACATTGGAAACATTTAACTGCATTCTTTTATACTATTAAAAGTCATGGTTTGGTCATATC
Organism: Camellia sinensis; assembly: GCF_004153795.1. Taxonomy (NCBI): domain Eukaryota; kingdom Viridiplantae; phylum Streptophyta; class Magnoliopsida; order Ericales; family Theaceae; genus Camellia; species Camellia sinensis. Next base: position 1,029,103 of record NW_021025502.1, read on the forward strand.
TGCTCCTAAAATTAAATTATTTCAAACTAAAGTTAGATTTTTAGGTTATGATATTCACCACAATACAATTCTACCCATTAGTCGCTCCATTGAGTTTGCGTCTAAGTTTCCTGTTGAAATCCTTGATAAAACCCAATTACAAAGGTTCTTAGGTTCCCTCAATTACATTGTTGAATTCTATAAAGATCTTAGGAAAACTTGTCAACCTCTGTTTGATAGGTTAAAGGATAATCCTCCTCCTTGGTCTTCTGTTCATACTGCTATTGTTAAACAAATCAAACAATAAGTTAAGTCTCTTCCTTGTCTTGGTATTCTTACTGAGAATTCTTTCAAAATTATTCAAACTGATGCTTCTGATATTGGTTATGGTGGCATTCTTCTTCAGAAAGTCACTCCTCAATCATCTAAACAAATTGTTCGTTATCACTCTGGTGTCTGGAATAAAGCACAATTAAACTATAGTACTATTAAAAAAGAAATTTTATCTACTGTTTTATATATTAGTAAATTTCAAGATGATATTTTAAATCAAAAGTTTTTACTTCGTTTTGATTGCAAATCTGATAAATATGTTTTAGAAAAAGATGTTAAAAATCTTGCTAGTAAGCAAATTTTTGCTCGTTAGCAATTATTTTAAGTATTTTTGATTTTGATATTGAATATTTACCTGGTTGTCAAAATTCCATTCCTGATTTTCCTAATCGGGAATTTTTACAAGGGGGATAAGGGATTAGTGCTACTCCACATATTCCATACCTTAAATCCCAAATTACCTATTACAAAACCTTGATAAACCAATTATCCTATCGCATTGCCCGACTTAAATTAGCCAAGAAAACTACTAAACGTGCTCAGTATATTAATTACAATCATATTCAAGCTCGTCGTAATTTACTTGCTGATTACATTAATTGTTTAGATTACTACCAAAACTACTTAGATCTTCTTTCTGGTTGTTAATCTTTTTGCTAACCTTCTTTCCTGATTAAACAGATGTCTCGCCCAAGGCCTCCTCCTAGTAAGGCTTTGGTCCCATCTTCTGATAAACCTCCTATCATTCCTCCTTTGGAGCTAGTAACCCAATATCACCCTATTGAAAT
>NW_021025503.1:12752-24135 GCF_004153795.1 Camellia sinensis
CTTTTTGGCCACTGATTTGGGCATAGTTGAGGGCTGCCCATATTAGTTTAAGACCATCCTTGCATGTTGTTGCATGCTTGTCTTGCATATTGTTGTATGCTTGCTCCATCTTTGCATGTTGTTGCATGTTTATTAAATTGCATTTTGCATACTTAAGTCATATTGCATGTTTGCATGCTTAAGTCGCATTGTGCATGCCATGCTTGTATTGCATTGTTGTTTGGATTAACTGTCAATCCAAGCACAAGAAACGATGGACGTTTCATACTTCAAGTGATAAAACGTGTCTCAATTCTCAGTCGCTGACGCTCTTGATTATCCATGATAGAGTTTTAGGCTTTATGTGTTTATTTGTGCATTTATTTCATATTGATTTGTACAAGTTGGATCTTTGGCCATCATGCATCGGGATGCGTGATTGATGGTATTGGATCCGACTATGCCTCTCCCTTGATGTTTTGAGGTGATATGGGGTGGCATAGTGCGTATATATCCTTGGGAGACCCTCCATTTTCTCTATTTTGTGCTCTGTTGCAGCTTGGTGTCCCAGCACATCAGTGGCCGGCAGTGCTCTACAGATGGCCGACAGTCCCTCATCTTTGGCCGGTAGTGTGCCATCTTTGGCCGGCAGGTGGTCGGCAGCATCTCTCCCTGGCCGGCAGGCCACTGATGCATTCCCCAGACTAGTTTTGGTAAGTTCCAGCAGCAAGGTCTCAAGGACACCTTGCAGACAGAGTCTCTAAAGAGCAACCAGAGAGATTACCGGGACAGGAACCGAGCATGCATGTTCGCCTTCTTCAACTTGCCGGGGCAGGATTGTTTAATTGCTTACTTGTTAGTTAGCATTTGGTTTTGTAATTAATTAATTTGTTAATTAATTAAGTGATGTAATAATTAGTTGTAGCTAGTTATTCTTTCGGTTATGTAATAATTAATTAGCTTGTTAGTTAGTTAATTAGTCGGTTTGTATTATTTATTCGGACCCTCTGTCGAGAGGGCCAATTTTGTAATAAGTGTGCGTGCGTGCGTGTGTGCATGTCTTCCAACCTCCATTTCTTTCTCCCTTTTACTTACCTGCTTTTGATGGTTAGTTCTAGGTCATTTTCAATTAGCATATTTATGCTTTACATGTTTGCATCCATTCATCTGTCTAGCATCCATATGCTTTGTATGTTTACATACATTCGTCTATCTTGCATGCACCGGGCTCAGCGCATCATATTAACCGCATTGTACTTCAAATTCCAATTTGAATACATGTTATCAAATGTCGCATTTCCTATGCCATTTTAGAATAGCAGAGCCTATTTTTAGTTGCATTTTGCATGTGTTGCATTAGCCATCTTAACATGAACTAAGATCATGCATTGATTACTAACTAGTTTCTGTTTTGGCTCGGAGTATACTGTGAGTGTTTACGCTTTAGCATACTGCAAGTGTGTGAGTGTTGTCATGATAGCATGGTTTCCATAAGGCTATTTTCTTAAGTGTTTAACTGCCTGAATGCCTGTGGGTGAAGGTTGGATTACTTGAATTGGAACAATTCATTGAAATCCGCATTTTAGCCTACTTACGAGTAGCAAACTTCAAACTATTTTCTAAAACAAACGGATATGCGATGCTTTGTTCCAAATTAGGCGATCTAGTCTATACTTGTTTTGCTGTGCGCATCACATAGTAATTCTAGCTAATTAACCGGAATAAGAACGCATGTGTTTTCAAAAACAAGATATCATGTTTAGTACAGGCTGATCTTTGATCGGGCGAGCGGGGGTGCTCATAGCTGACCTTCCCCAATCGTACCCAAGTTCCCGAGCCGATGCAACTTTGGTGATGACGGACACGTGGCCTTAGGCACGAATCAGGGTTTCCTAAATTCTCCCAAAATAAAATATTTAGGTGGCGACTCTGTATCTGGCAAAGCAGTCCATGTTTGGCACTTCTTTCTAAAAAATTAGTTTTTCAAAACGATTTGCCAGATTTGGGACTCTTTGGTGATTTATCAATCTCACATTGCACATTGTGAGATCAGATTAAGAACCGTGACAATTTGAGTCCGAACTGTAGCATAAGGCCCTCGGGGCGCGTCTGCACTATCATAATTTTCTAAAAATCCTAAATAATACGTAATCTCAGTCAATTTCGTATTCTGTGGCCGATAAGGCCTTCAATTCATAGAATAGAACAGAAACACAGACATATATTTCTACAACAGACAGATATAAACACAAATATCATATAACACGTGCAATTAACTTGAGATTTCATCTTAATTACTCATTAGGCATTCTTAATCATGCAGTATTAGTTAATAACAGATCGGGGTTGTTATAGTCTTCCCTTCTTAAAGAGTTTAGTCCCCCAAACTTGAATTACCTTCAATTTGAGAGAATGCCAGATCTAGAGGGAACAAATTAGGGTATCTTTTCATCATATCTTCCTCAGTTTCCCAAGTTGCATATGTTCCTCCGTGGTTTTGCCAGTCAACTTGCACCAATGGAATTTCTTTATGTCTTAGTCTTTTGATCATTCGATAGACAATCTGAATCGATCGTTCTTTATAAGTAAAACCATCTTTTAATAACACATGTGTTGGCTCAATCACGTGTAAAGGATCTCTCAAGTAATCTTGGAGCATTGAAATATGAAAGACATTATGCATTTGCTCCATGATCGGAGGTAAGGCCACTTGGTGCGTTATTGAATTGATTTTCTCTATAATCTCATACGGACCAATGTATCTCAGAGCCAACTTTCCTTTCACACCAAATCGTGTTTGCCCTTTCATAGGAGTTACTTTGATAAACACATGATTCCCAACTTCATATTCTCTGTCTCTTCTTCGAACATCCGCATAACTTTTTTGGCGACTTTGTGCAGTTTTCAATCTTTATTGAATCAATTTCACGTTTTCAGTCATTTTTTACACAAGTTTCGGTCCCAACATAGGTCTATCACCTATCTTGGTCGAACAGATCGGAGAATGACATTTTCTACCATACAAAGCTTCATAAAGAGCCATACTGATACTCAAATGATAACTGTTGTTGTACACAAATTTAGCCAATGGCAAATAGGTCTCCCAATTTCCTTGGAAATCTAACACACACATTCTGAGCATATCTTCCACGGTTTGAATGGATCGTTTAGATTGGCCATCTATCTGTGGTGATAAGCACTACTTAGCCTCAATTCAGTTCCCAAAGCCTGTTGCAAACTTTGCCAAAATCTTGAAGTGAATTTGGAACCCCTGTCAGATATAATGGATACTAGCACCTCGTGTAGTCTCACAATCTCATTTACATAGATGTTAGCTAATTTCTCTACATTATAAAAAGTTTTAACAAGTAAGAAGTGAGCAGATTTAGTTAAACGATCAACTATGATCCAAATAGAATCCATATCTCAGGAGGAGCGAGGCAGTCCAACAATGAAGTCCATTGTGATATACTCTCATTTCCATTCTGGTATTGGAAGTGGTTAAAGTAGTCCAGCGGGTCATTGATGTTTGGGCTTTATTTGTTGGCAATGCAAACATCTAGCCACAAAATCAGCAATACATCTCTTCATTCCGGGCCACCAAAAGTTCTATTTCAAATCTTTGTACATTTTTGTATTTCCGAGATGCATGGCAAATTTTGAACTGTGAGCCTTGGTCATAACACGCTTTCTTAATTCTGAACAATCCGATACACAAAGCCTATTCTGAAACTTTAACACATTATTCTCAATTATGAGCCCTGGTCTTGGTTTTGTGTTAATCTCATCAACAATCATCTTCAAGAACTCATCTTACAATTGTTTCTCTCCAATTTCTTCGATAATTGCAGGCTGGACAAAGATGGCGGCTAGAATTCCACCATATTCGCGCAACACAATTTCAATCTCATTCCTCTCCAAGTCACATAACAACTCTTTCTGACTGGTGAGAAAACATGACAAATTCCCAATTGACTTTCTACTCAATGCATCTGCAACAATATTTGCCTTTCCCGGATGACATAGAATTTGCAAGTCATAGTCTTTTATCAACTCAAGCCATCATCTCCGTCTCATGTTCAAATCCTTTTGAGTAAAGAAATATTTGAGGTTTTTATGATTAGTGTACACGTCGTAAATCACACCAAACAGATAGTGTTGCCAAATTTTCAAAGTAAACAGCACAACTGCTAGTTCAATGTCATGAGTTGGGTAGTTCTTTTTATGAGGTTGGAGTTGGTGAGAAGCATAGGCAATCACTTTCCCATTTTGCATAAGCACACACCCCAGACCCTTGTATGAAGCATCACTATAAATTTGGAATCTATCTGTACCATTAAGCAAAGTCAGAATTGGTGCAGTCGCTAATTTGGTCTTCAACTCTTAGAAAGCAAATTCTCTTTGGTCATTCCAATCAAATGGCATATTTTTCTGTGTTAGCTGTGTCAAAAGCATAGCAAGTTTGGAGAAGTCCTTTACAAATCTGCGGTAGTAACCCACAAGCCCCAAAAAGCTTCTGAGTACGGATACATTCCCGTCCACAATAGCTTTGATTTTCTATGGGTTAACAGAGATGCCATGTTTATTGATTACATGCCCTAGAAATGTTACACAGTCAAGCCAAAACTCGCATTTGGACAGTTTTGCATACAATCTATTTTCTCTCAAGATCTGTAAGGCAGTTCTTAGATGACGTTTATGTTCTTCCCTGCTTTTAGAATATATCAAAATATCATCAATAAACACAACTATAAATTCATCAAGAAATTGTTTGAACACCCTATTCATTAAATCTATGAACGCCGCAGGTGTATTAGTTACCCCAAATGGTATCACCAAAAATTCATAGTGCCCGTATCTAGTTTTGAATGAAATTTTCTCTATGTCTTCTTGCTTGACCTTTAATTGGTGATGCCGGACCTAAGGTCTATCTTAGAGAACATTTGTGCTCCCTGAAGTTGTTTAAATAGATCATCTATTCGGGACAATGGATATTTGTTCTTCATGGTTACTTTGTTCAATTCACGATAGTCAATACATAACCTCAAAGACCTGTCTTTCTTTTTTACAAATAACACTGGAGCACCCCAAGGTGAAGTGCTTGAGCAGATAAACTTCTTGTCTAATAGTTCCTGGAGTTGAGTTTTTAATTCCTTCAGTTCAGAAGTGGACATTCTGTATAGGGTTTTCGAAATTGGTTGTGCCTCGGGTACTACATCAACGGTGAACTCAATTTCCCTATCAATTAATTCTTCAGGTAAGTCAGTAGGAAACACATCAGGAAATTCACGAACTATAGGTATCATTTCCACATTAGCATTATCCGAAGACTCAGTCAACACACAACACAAGTAGCCCTGACAGCCTTTTCTTAACAATTTCCTGGCTTTCATAAATGAAATCAAATACGGCAGAGGAACCACCCCATTTCTAGTAAAAACAAACTCAGGCATACCAGGTGGTCGAAACATGACGATTTTATTCACACAATCAATAGTGGCACAATAGTTCATCAACCAATCCATGCCTAATATACAATCAAAATGATCAATGTTCAAAGGTAACAAATCAACGTACAATGTCATATCACCGATTATAATGTCACATGTCAGATATACATAAGCACATATCATAGAACCTCTAGATGGTGCAGACACATAGAGTAAACAATTCATAGGTTCTAATGGTCGAGTCAATGTTCGTGAAAAAGCATGCGACACAAAAGAGTATGTAGAATTGGAATCTATCAAAACATATGCATTTTGAGCACAGATAGAAATTATACTTGACACCATAAATTCAGTGTTTTGTACATCTCCAGGCACTAGCGCAAACACTCTTCCTTGCCTTAGCGTCTCATTCGCGGTATTACTCCTACTATTAGTTCTCGGATTGGTCCTCGTTACAGGAGCGGATCCGACTGAACTTGCGGTAAGACGGTTAGCATTGTCTAATCTCAACGGACAATCTCTAATCATGTGGTCAATCTTGCCACACTGAAAACACGCATCTGAGTTACAGTAACACGTGCCTTTATGCTTCCTTCCACAATCGGAATGGTTTGGAATAGAGCCACTACTCTGGCTAGAGCTACTGGAGGATCCCGTATTTCGCCTTTTTGAAAATGACTGGCCCTTCTTGAAATTGAATCTGGATCGTTTACCCTTTCATTCTATTGTTAGAGCTAGAGCTTGTTTCTTTGCTGCCAGAATGGCCCCTACAATTAATGCTCTATCAAGTACTTTTACATATGTTGGCAAGTTCAAGACGCCGACTCAGTCAAACACCTCCAAATCCAAACCGCCTTTGAATTTTTTAGCCTTCTTGTAATCAGTATCCACCATATGTGGAGCAAACCGCGCCAATTCAGTGAATTTAGCTTCGTACACAGCTACAGACATTTTTCCATGTTTAAGTTCTTGAAATTCCGACACCTTCCGATCTCTGAAGCATTGGGGAAAATACTTGTTGTAGAAAATCTAATCAAATCGAGTCCACGTCATGTTCCCATTAGTAGCTCGGACCAATAACCACCACCTCTAAGCTTCATCTTTTAACATGTAGATGGCCAAAAGGACTTTTTATGTTTTAGAGCAAGGAAACATTTCAAATACTTTCTCCATTTCAAACAACTAGGTTTCTGCCTTTAAGGGTTCAATGCCACCCAAGAAATTCGGTGGTTCTTCTTTATGAACTTTTAAGTTAGGTTGATAATGTCATTGTTATCCGGTTCAACTTGCACTGACAGAGGCGGGGAAGGTAAAAGTTGTTGCCTCTGTTGCTGTGTCATTGCTTCAGTTAAGGCTACGAGCATTTGTTCCATTTGGCTCATTTAAGCCTTAGAGGACCCTGCTGTATCATCACTTATTGTATTTTCCATTGCTATAGGGAAACAAGAGAACAATAAACACAGGCAATAGTTCTTTTTACAGTGTTCGGAACAGTCACTCCCAGTTCATTTGTTTTAATTTCATGTGTTCATGTTTAGATGTAATTTTCTCATGTACAGAAATTAATACACACTCACACATGCAGATGAAATGCTTGTAACTCTTACTACGACATCCTATAGCTCATATGGACTCGTGTGTGCAGTATAACGCGTGCTCTGATACCACCCTGTCACGGCCCAAACCCGCCCCTTTAGGTTTAGTGATGTAACCGGCCAGTAATCCTGAGATTACCAAAGACCTCTTAACAGAATAACAAAATATAAGGGGCTGCGGAAGCAATTATACAAAATACAAGGTCTATAGAGCTGTGAAGACATACATGAGACAAATAAGTTTTAAACTTATATAATGTCAAACGTGTATAAGACTTGTATCACAATATATAAAACGTCATGAGGAACTAGTCCATCATATAGATAAGTAAAACAAACAATAAAACATCTTCAACAGGTTCACAAAATTTGACTTCTCAAAGAGGAACCTCCCTGGGAGGCATAGTAGTTGGCTGACAAAAAACACTTTAGGCAGCAACTTAGGCCTGGTCACGCACCTGCTCACCTACATACATAATATAAGTAATAAGCGGAAGCCCAATGACTAATAATAGAGTAAAGGGTTTAAATGAATGATATACATAACTGATTCAGAAACTAGAGTTCATATCAGAAACAGATGTATATTCATATCTTGTTCAAACTACATACATAAATCAAAGTTCATGCTTCATCATACATGGTACATCCAATAGCGTTATCATGCTTGTCAGTTTCATAAGGAACCTCCGGTACTGGGAACTTGTAACATACTCGAGCCATGGTACTATTACCCCCGGGAAAGGACCTTAAGACCACGGTATTATTACCCTCGAGCAAGGGCCTTGTCTTTCTTTGCTCGAGCTTGGACTTAGAAGAAAAAGGTTTACGCTCAAGCGCAACTTGTGTCGCTCGAGCAAAAAGCCATGTCTGCAAAAGTATTGGCTGCTCGCATTCTTCGCTTGAGCGAAACTTCCTACGCTTGAGCGAAGAGTGCAAATTCTGGAATTTCCAGATTACATTTTCAAGCTCCAAAACTCAAATCCAAAGTCTCAAAACACATCATTTTGAGCCCAAAACTTAAGAAAACATGTATATAACTTGCAACACATCTTGAATTAAAAATCATTTTGCAAAGTCAAAGCCCAAAAGCACGCCAATTACACAAAATCAAACTTGAAATATTGAAAACATAACATGCACGTATTTTCTTGAGTTTAGACTTTCCAAATCTTGGTAGATTGAGATGTTTAGCACAAAAAGGAGTTGAATTCTCATATAACGAGATCAAAATATGAACATGCATGTAGGAAAACTTTGAAATCAACTTTCAAAATTGGGTTTGAAAACATAAAATTGGGTTTCTTTGTTCCAATTGCATGGTTTGTATTTGTAGACACCCCATTTTTGACCGACCTCAAGACTTTGATGTCACTGTTTGTGCACTTGGTGATTGCGCATGTTTGTGCTCGTTATGAGTTTCCAGAGCTCTCTGCCGTGCGCCTTGTCTCGGAACCTCTTAACTCTCTTCTTCTTGGCATGGTTTTTGGACTAGACCTTGGTGCCTTTGCCTGGAGGGAGAGAGAGGCCTGTAGGCCACTTTTTGTAGCTATAGGCTACTTTTCTCTCTTGTAGGCCACTTGCGGTAGCCGGTAGGCTAGTTTCGGGGGCTTTCGGCTGAGCGCCTGTCTCGGGGCCTCTTGGATCTCTTCCTTTTGGCTTGTTTTTGTGCCATACCTTGTTACTCCTTGCCTAGAGGGAGGGGAGAGGCTGTCGGCCACTTTTGGTGGTTGTAGGCCACTTTTTCCCCCTGTAGGCCACTTGAAGTGGCCTACGGCCTTTTTTCTGCTTTTGCAGATATTTTTGGTGCCAGCTGTGCCAGCTAGTGAGCACAGAATGCATCCTCCATACACGTGTATGGAGGGATTCAAACAAGCTCTAAGCTTGTCAAGGAAGCTTGCCCTTGCATTGTTTATATAAGGGGAGCTCTCTCTCCTTTTTTAGGGTTCAGAAAATTTGAGAGACAAAATTTCACTCTCTCTAGAATTCTCTCCCTCTCTCTCTATATTGTGTTACATTGTGCTCAAAAGTGAGTGTTCTTCACATTTTTTCCTACAACTCTCTTACCCAAACACTCTACCTTGTTGCTGAGATACTTGGAGGTCTTGTTTGGAGCCTACAAGGCTGGTTTTTTGCTAAAAAAGGTGTTGTTGTTGCTGTGCTTCAAAGGTAATCCCTTTATCCCCTTTTAAGCTTGTTTTTGTATACTCTCTTAGCCACCTTTGCATGCTATTTTAGGCTTGGTTGTTAACTACAAAAATATATATTTTTTTAAGTGTTTAAGATGGTTGATTAAGGCCTTGTTTGAGTTAGGGGTGGTCTACCCCCTTTGGTGGCTTGTTTTGCTTTGCTTTATGCCATCTCTTAAGGCCTTTGAGATCACCTTCTCTTGGCCTTTTAACCACTGAATTTCAGAGAAATTTTAGTGGTGGAAAGGTAGTTTTGAGGCCCCAAATAGGAGGGGGTCATCCCCTTTCTTTGTGTCTTGGTTGCTTGTGTTGATGGCCTCATACTTGAGCATGTTTTTCTAGCATGTGTTGGCTTGATCTCAGCCTATTTTTGGTCTTATTTCAATATGTTATAACTCTTTTTTGGGTTGGTTTGATCGCCTCTTGCATGCTTCACACACTTGTAGTGCAATCGTCCTTATAGCCTTAACATGCTTGATGCTTTAGCCCACCTTTCTAGCATGTGTTAGCTTGGTTCCGATACATTTTGTCAATGATTTAACATGCTTTAAGTCTGATTTGGGTGGTCTTGATCACATATGCTTTTCTTTGTATAGCCATAATGTGAAGCCCCTCCATTAGCTTTGTGTTTTGAGTCTACTAGCATGCTTTGTTTGGGCTATTTGCATGATATGGCATCATTTGATATATGAATTCAGAGCATAAACTTCTTTCATACTCTCATGTTTATCACTCTTTCACGATGTTTAAGAGTTGTGCCTTTATGCCTTGTTTGTGAGCTAATACATGAGTATATCTTTCTTGCCATCTATGATGCGAGCCTAGCATGTTTTTGGTACTATTTTGACCTGCCTTAGGTCTGTCTAGGGCTGGTTCAGTCCATTGAGCATTGTATTGTATAATCCTAGTGTTGTGTACCTCACTAATGCTTAAGGATCCTAACATGCTATACTTGCATTGTTTGCATGATATGTCATCATTTGGTATATGATTTCAGTGCTTGAACCTTTGTCATGCTCTCATATATGTCACTCTTTCAATGTGTTTGAAAGTTAAGCCTTTTGCCTTGCTTGCGAGCAAATGAACGAGCATGCATTTCTTGCCTTTTTGTGCCTAAGTCTTGATGTGTTTTGGCCACTGTTTTAAGATGTCTTAGGTCTATCCATATGTGGTTTGACCATTCGAGCATTGTAGTGCATGCCTCATGTGCAATACACTTCGCTAGCTTTGATGCCTTAGTTTCTAAGCATGCCATGCCTGCATTGTTTAACTGATAGAGTCTTGTGCATGTCACTTTAGCATTGAAGGATAAACATCTTGTTTTCATTGCAGTGTGTTTGGATCGGACGTTAATCCAAACACAAGGAATGTGGCACATTTCATACTCAAAGTGATGAAACGTGTTGCGTTTCTTGGTCGCCAACCCTCTTGATCATGCATTATAAAGGCGGAGGCTCTTATGTGTTGTTTGTGTATTCACTAACATTGTGCAAACTTGGCTCTTTGGCCATCATGCATTGAGATGCGTGATTGGTGGCTTGAGAGCCGAGTACTACGCTCATTTGAGCTTGAGGAATGATAAGGAGAGTAGTTGCACATAGATTTCCTTGTAAATGCATTGTTGTGCCTTTGTTGATCACTGTTGCAACAAAGTTGAGGTTCTGGAAAGGAAAGTGGCCAGCCAGCCACTTGCACTATCTTGTCGACCAATTAAAGTGGCCAGCCGGCCAGTTGAGGTAGCATGCCGACCAGTTAAAGTGGCCGGCCGGCCACTTGCAACAAATTTGTCCAGAATGCTCTTGTTTTGGGGCAGATGTAACCTGAAAGTGCGTTCGATGTTTTGAGGTCACCGTGAGTGCAAACAGAGACAACTCATGGCAAGGCAATGCATTTTCGGGCGAAGTGAATCGAGTATGCATCTCTCCCTCGTCCTTGAGGCCATTTAATTGCTTTATTAAGCTAGTTAATTTGCCGGTTTTGTAATTAATTAGTTAATGTGTTTAGCTAATTTAATTCGTCTTTGTAATATTCTAAATAGCTTAGCATAGCTAGTTTCAATTCGGTTTGTAATTAATTAGCTTAGCATAGTTAATTAATTAGTTTGTAATAAGTAGCTTAGCCTATTTATTCGGACCCTCCGTCGAGAGGGCGTATTGTTGTAATAAGGGTG
>NW_021025503.1:29845-64539 GCF_004153795.1 Camellia sinensis
CATTCTAACTGCATAGTATTTCAAATCTAACTTGAATACATGTTATCTGTTGCATTTCACATGCCATCCATAGATTAGCCGAGCCTATTCTAGCTGCATTTTGCCTGCGATGCATTAGTCATCTTAACATGGACTTGGATCATACATTTCATTACTAACATGTTCCTTGTTTTGGCTTGGAGTACTAGGTGAGTGTTTATGCTTTAGCATCTCGCATGAGTTTGAATGTTAACATGAAAGCATGCTTGCCATGAGGCTAACTGATTAGTTGATTTACTGCCTAAATGCCTGTGGGTGAAGGTTGGATTGTTTGAATTGGAATAATTCATCGAAATCCGTATTTTAGCCTACTTGCCAGTAGCAAACCTCAAATCATTTCCAAACAATGGATATGCGATGCTTTGTTCCAAATTAGGCAATCTAGTTTATACTTTTGTGTTGTGCGCATAACATAGTAAGATTAGCTAATTAATCGGACTAAGAACACATAATGTTTTCAAAGCTAGATATCATGGTTAGTAGAGTCCGATCTTTGATCGGGGAGCGGGGGTGCTCACGAAGTGACCTTCCCCAATCGTACCCAAGTTCCCGAGCCGAGGCAACTTTGGTGTTGACGGACACGTGGCCTTAGGCAAACGAGTCAGGGTTTCCTAAATTTCACCAAAATAAAATATTTAGGTAACGACTCTGTATCTGGCAAAGCAGTCCATGTTTGGCACTTCTTTTCTAAAAATCTGTTTTCTCCAAACGATTTGCCGGATTTGGACTCTTTGGTTCAGATTTAGAACCGTGACAATTTGAGAGTCCTGAGCTGTAGTGACCCCAAATAAACAGAACGAGAGCTCATCCCACCCGGGGCGTTCGGGGACGTCTACAGTCGTCCCAAGCAGAAACATGATGAAACCCCGTGCGTACTAATCCACCTCCTCCGGGGTCATCTACGCCTCCTCCGCCAAGGCTGGCTGAATCCGGAAGTGGCTCTCAAACCACGAGTGCCTAACAAACCCTGCCCGGGCAAGGGGTGGCTGAGTGCCGAGCAGGTACAGCTGGGCGGCATCCCACTCATCCATATCGGTATCGAAGGGGATCGGATCACCCCTTACCCCGATGTCGGTGAGCATCGAGAAATCGTAGGGAGTCATCGTCATGTCCCCCGCAGCAGAGAAGTGGAAGGAGTTGGTGGTATCCCACCACCTCTCCACTAAAGCAGCAAGCAAGGGCCTGCAGGTCGTAAGCTGGGAGAGCCCCTTGCAGAAGATGTCGAAACCGGCCTCGTTGACGATATGGCGAACCACGTCTGGCAGCTCTATGTACCAGTCCCGGGCAACGACGTTCCCATACCCGCGGATGGTATGGGAATCCCCCTGTAATCAAAAACAACAATTGCGAGGCAATATTCAAAATGCAGTTTTTAGAAGCATACAGATATACAACATGTGTACATGTTTTCAGATTCAAGCAGATACTGGGTACCAGTGTGTATGCAGTGAAATACAGTGTGCGCCGTGCGTTTGGGTGATTAGGGACAGTGTAGTGTGTGTGCACGTGTAAGTTTCAAATAGATACCGGTTGTAAGTTTGTTTGCGATCAACTACAGTGTACAGTGCATCAGTGTATCAGAATTAAGCAGTTACAGAATATGACCAGCTACGGCAGTTTTATATTCTACATGGCGGAAAGTAAAGCAGAGGAAAGAATGTTACCTCGGAAGCGCCAAAAGACAGATGAGAGGTAGGCTCACGTAGTAATAGCTCGGGTGCCACGCCCCTCTCAAAGCCCCTGAACTGGCGTAGTCCATCGGGGAGCATCACGTGAACCACTGGCCTGTAGGTCTCCGGATTGAATGGCTGGATGTGAAGTCGCAAGGGCTCGGCCTCGGGATCCATCTCGTGCTCTGGAGAGGTCCCGCCCTGTGGAAGATCGTCCGCCATCTCGAAGAGAATGTGAAAATGGCCGGAAGATGAAAAATCCGGCGAGAATGTGAAGAGTCAACAAAAAGTCAACCCCGAGAGGGCTGGAAAAGGCCAGAAAAGCCGAAGTGCGGAAAAGGCACAGATATCGAGAAAAACTCAAGGGAAACAAGCCTCGAGCGGCGGAAATCAAAAACGAGACACCGAAACGAAGTTTCGTTCGGTTCAAAACATTCGAAACGCGAAGGTATTCGCGAATCGGACGACGAAATGGAGGCTAGAACGCAAGAAAACGAGGAAATCAAAGGAGGAAAATGATCTAGAGAGAGAAGGGGAGAAATTTCGAGCAAGAGAAAGTGAAGAAAATAAAAGACCCATGGCCAAATGACTGAACTGCCCCGATACAGGAACATTTTGCCAGTCGGCCACACTGTTGGTCGGTCGGCAAAATATTGTATTTTGATAGCCGGTGAGTACCCGGTGGTCTCTTATAGTGGTTTTGGAGCCTCCTACATCCTTTTTTTGGGTTATATGTGTCGTTCAGGGCCTTCATTGCTCAAGACGGTGCAAGAAACGTGCATCTCCGACGCTCAACCGGCCTCCGTTTTGACCTCGGATCGTGTCTTCTGTGCGTGGCACTCGAATTCATGCAAGGTGTATCCTTTCCGTATCCTTTTGGCTTTTACAAAACTCAAAAGTTGCCCAATGTGCATCGCATGTCAATCGCACTGTCTTGTGCATTTCAAATCAATCGCACTGTCTTGTGCATTTCAAAACAATCGCATTGTCTTGTGCACTCGCGTTGTCTAATGCATTGCGCTGTTTTGTGCATCTTATTGCATTTTGCATGCATTCAATCGCACTGTCTTGTGCACTCGCGTTGTCTAACACATCGCGCTATGTTGCGCATCTCATTGCATTTTGCATGCATTCAATCGCGCTATGTTGCACATCTCTTTGCATTTTGCATGCATTCAATTGCGCTGTTTTGCGCATCTCTTTGCATTTTGCATGCATTCAATCGTGCTGTTTTGCGCATCTTATTGCATTTTGCATGCATTCAATCGCGCTATGTTGCGCATCTCTTTGCATTTTGCATGCATTCAATCGCGCTATGTTGTGCATCTCTTTGCATTTTGCATGCATTCAATCGCCCTATGTTGCGCATCTCTTTGCATTTTGCATGCATTCAATCACACTATGTTGCGCATCTCATTGCATTTTGCATGCATTCAATCACGCTATTTTGCGCATCGCACCGTCCTGTACATACGACGGTTTAGGAGACCCTAAATCCTCTGAAGGTGCAAGTCCTTCAGTGTTTGTCGTGCCCGAACGACTTTTGGATAAGTTGCATTATACATGTATTTGAAGCGACTCGCGTCGTCGCATATTCAAGTTCACGTGCATCTCAAAGGCCGCGCGTTGTCGCGCACTTCAAAATCATGCATCATCATGCATTTGCATTTCAAAAACAAAAACGAAAAAAAAAACATGCATATGTCATGCATCATTGTAAATAATGCATATGTCATGCATCATTGTAGATAGTGCATATTTCATGCATCATTGTAAATAATGCATAATTGTAAATAATGCATATGTCATGCATTTCATTGTAAATAGTGCATATGTCATGCATTTCCACTGTAAATATCTATTCCATTGCATATTTGAAAGTAGTGCATTGTAGCTTGCATGCATTCATTGCATCACCTCCATCTAGGGTTTGTGCCTTTCCTTGTTGAGCTTGGTCTGGTATGTGCTCCTACTTTTCACGTCTATACACTCATAGTTCTGTATGACCGTTCTATGTTAGACGTGACTTGTTCGTGTCCATGCCTTTCCTAGGCAAGATACGGCTTGGCTGTAGGCCTTAATCCACTATATCCATTCCATTGCATACTTATATATTGCATTGTAGTTTGCATGCATTCACCGCATCACTTCCATCTAGGGCTTGCGCCTTTCCATGTTGAGCTTGGCCTGGTATGTGCCCATACTTTTTACGTCTATACACTCATAGTTCTGTATGACCGTTCTATGTTAGACGTGGTTTGTGTGTGTCCATGCCTTTCCTAGGCAAGATTTGGTTTGGCTGCTTGCCATATCCATTATATATATTACATTGTAGTGTAATTTTTGCATCCAGCATTAGGATCATTGGTCTTTCGTTAGCAGGTTGTTTCCCCACTTATGTCATTCCACCCAATTACTTGTTCTTGTGTCTGTCTACATCACTCATAGTTCTGCATGTGTACGCGCCTATTCCACATTGGTATGTTGGTTTGAGGGTTGCGGCACCTTTTCTATGGTAGACGGACTTGTTACTTCCATCAATCTATTTGACATTTGTGTGGTTTTCAACCGCCCATGATTGGATCATGATTCAATTGCATTGCATTTTCCTTTGCATTGTTTATATATAGTTTTGTATATATTACATATCATTTTGCATTCATTTTGCATGTTATGCATGTTGCTAACGATATCATACCTGTTAAGTTTTCTTTCTCTTTCAGGCACGATATTGTACGTACGGTTCATTTGAGGCTGGTGCAACCAGACGAACCGGACAGGTATTGTACTCTCTGCGTGAGACGTATTGAGAATTGCATAATTCTCTTACATCCTTTCTGCATTGTAGTGTAGTTTGGTGTATGCTAGCTTAAAATTGTTGCATTATTATGCTTCGTTACAGCTTTCTTTGCATGATCATAAGTTATGTTCGGCTTTGTGCATTGTCTTGCATTTTGCCCCTGCCTTCGGGCGCATATCTTGTCTGTCTTGCATGTTTGTCTAAGTCTTCGGCCTTGTCAAAAATGGGTCGTCTCTAGGCTTCGACATTCACTCCCATCATTGTTATGACTTTCGACTTCTGTCAAAGAGGGGCAACTGTAGACACCCCATTTTTGACCGGCCTCAAGACTTGGACGTCACCGTTAGAACACTCGGTGATCATCCATGATTGTGTTCGTCTTGAGTTCCCAGAGGTCTCGGTTGTGCGCCTTGTCTCAGGATCTCTCGACTCGACTGTTTTGTGTCTGGTTTTTGCACCAAACACTTGTGTTTTGCCTTGGAGGGGCAGGGAATGCCTTGTGAGGCATCCCCACACATCACCGGCCATGGCTCGAGGCCACCGGCCAGTGACTTTATGCCATCGGCAATATATATTGCCGGTCGGCATTCTTTGTTGCCAGTCGGCCATTTATTTTGTCAAAATGGCAATTTTGGATGGCCGATCACTGTTCATCTACTTTTAGTAGATATTTTGTGCCAGCTGTGATAGCTGGCACCCACCTTTGCTTCTCTCCATACACGTGTATGGAGGGATTTCCCCCTTAGCAAGCTTGTTTTGTAAGCTTTGCAAGAGGGAGTTTCTATAAGAGGAGGGCTCTCCTCTCTCTTCTAAGGTTAGAAAAACATGGTTAGAGATCTCTGGTTTTTAGGTTAGGGCTTATATATATATTCCATCTCTATATCTCTCTCTCTTGAGTGTTCTAGGTGTGTTTGTTCATTGTATTACACACAAACACCTACCATTACACCTTCCCTTGGCTATTGAGGTTCTAAGGGATTGTTTTCAGAATTTTGAAGCTGGTTTGGACCTAAGGAGACTGCTGGTCCACCATTTGTGAAGAGGGTCTACAAGGGAATTTTTTGCCGATCGACTGCACAGAGTGCCGACCGGCAATCCATCGGTGGCCGATGGATTCATATTTAGCCAATGACCACCAAATCACAACCAATGATGATTCCCCCCAGCCGGTGGCATTCCCCAACATCCAATGAGCACATCCTGAGACTTTGGCAATCTTTAGAGAGCAGAGCAGGGAAAACAGAGGCAGCTTGTGCATGGCAGTGGACTTCCGAGCAAGACCCGAGCACCCGTGCGTTGGACCCTCTTCCCGAGGCCCCCTTTCATTGTTTTTCTTAGCTTAGTTAATTTGTTAATTAATTAGGTGATTTGTAATAATTAATTAGCTTGCGAGTTAGTTAATTTGTATTATTCTTTTGGTCCTTCCGAGCGAGGGCGAATTTGTAATAAGTGTGGGTGCGTGTGTGTGCATGTCTTCCAATCCCCCACTTCTTTCTCCCTTTTACTTACCTGCTTTTGATGGTTAGTGTTAGGTCATGTATAATCTAGCATACCTTATACTATGCATGCGTGCATCATTCACCAGTATTGCATGCACCGAGCTCGGCGCATCATGCTAACTGCATCGTATTTTCAAATCTGACTTGAATACATGCTACTTGCCGCACTTTACATGCCATTTTAGGATTAGCCGAGCCTATCCTAATTGCATTCTGTATGCGTTGCATTAGCCATTCTAACATGAACTAGGATCACGCATGTTTGCTAACTAGTTTATTGTTTTGGCACGGAGTACATTGTAAGTATTTATGCTTTAGCATATCGCATGCGTGTGAGTGTTGCCATAACAGCATGATTACCATGAGGCTAGCTGCTTATGTGATGTAACTGCTTGAATGCCTGTGGATGGAGGTTGAATTGCCTAAATTGGAATAATGCATTAAAACTGTGAGTCTTAAGCCCACTAGATAGTGGCAAAACCACCTTTTCTAAAATCCCACTCGAGGGTGGCAAAACTTGCATTTTAGCCTACTTGCGAGTAGCAAACCATCTTAAAAACAAGCATGAAATGTTTTGTTCCAATTTAGGCGATTTGGTCTATACTTGTTTGCTGTGCGCATAACATAGTAATTCTAGGATAATAACCGGAATAAGAACACATGACATTTTCAAATAAGGATATCACGCTTAGTAGAGGCCGATCTTCGGATCGGGTGAGAAGGGGTGCTCATAGCTGACCTTCCCCAATCGTACCCAAGCTCCCGAGCCGAGGCAACTTTGGTGATGATGGACACGTGGCCTTTGGCACCGAGTCAGGGTTTCCTAAATTCCCCAATAAAAATATTTAGGTGGCGACTCTGTATCTGGCAAAGCAGTCCACGTTTGGCACTTCTTTTCAAAAATCTATTTCTCAAAACGATTTGCCGGATTTTGACTCTTTGGTTCAGATTAAGAACCGTGACACAAATTGAGTCCGAACTGTAGTGAGGCCCACGGGCGCATCCACAGGTATATTAGGTGGTCTTGTTGAGGCACCCTTTTGACCAATTGACCTAGTTGCATATCGGAAGCCGTAGAGACTGTTCCAAACTAGGACAGGTTGCTCACCCAAATGAAGCATTGTTCAAAACCACATGCTTGCGTAGTGAACCCCTAGCTCCTTATGAAACTAGGACAGGGAAACCCTATCCCACCATAGGGGTGTTTTGTCTCTCACTTGCTTGATATGTGCTTTTAGAGTGTGACTCTATAGGAATGCATGTATCAGTTGCAAGTTTGGGTATCAGTTTGAGGATATCAGTGTTGGGGCAGAAATTTCGGACAGAAATCAGTGTTTGAGTACAGATTGTCCAGTTTATGATTTCAACCGTGTGTTGTCTTTGTCTAAGCCGAGGTGTTGCGCATTTGCTGATTGTTGTTTCCTTTTTTGCTTTATTTTCTTTTTTTGAAAGGCAATATTTCACAATTGCTTCCGACGAGGCAATTTCCCCCCGAGCACTATGGACCAGAATCAGGAGGATTTACCGATCTGAGCATTTTATTGGAGGATAACCAGTGTTTGCTTTGCTACCCCTAGTTACGAGATGGAGAACAGTTAGGCATAGATCACCGGTTCAACAGTCGCCAATTCAACGATCATTATCTACATCACCAGTGCGCAGTTGGGCCCAGTTTTCTACTTCTACCTCAAAAAGAGAGTATACACTAGTTCTGATAGATGAACACCCCTCAGACAGTGTGGAGGATATGATGCGCCAACTTCAACAGACTATCGAGGCCATGCAGTGGGACACTGCTCCCCAAGCAGAAGTTACCGCTCGCCAAACAGAAGCTGCAGCCCAGCAGGCTGAACTGATTGCTAGGCTTCAATAGCAATAGCAATAACAACCGCAGTAGGCAATAGCTTCTGCATCCCACCCACCTCCTGTAGATATTCCAGTACCTAGAGCTCCTACTCCCACAGCCAATGTCCTGGAAAATACGGACATCCCAGTGGATCCGATTCCACCCCAGACTTCCAAAGCACTGGCCTACCCAATGGAAGTCCCCTTTGAGTTGGAGGTCGACCTTACCGCTCTGAAGGTGAGCAAGCTCGAGAAGCTTTTTAAGAGGGCTCAGGGTGTCAACTCGATCTCGGACATAGAGGATGGCTACACAGATTCAGCGGTGATATTGCCGGATAGATTAAAAATGCCACACATAGACCGCTTTGACGGCTCAAGTGATCCCAAGGACTACTTGTGACTATTTTAGATATTCTGCGGCTGATGGGCCTAACTAGACTGCAGAAGTTATCCCTCTTTGGCCAAACCCTACCGGGTATTGCGGTTATTTGGTATGCTAAACTAGAGGATTCTGGGAAGAAGAGCTGGGAAGTGATGGCCGAGGCCTTTGTTGCCCAATATTCTTATAACACTCAAATCGAGGTCACAACTCGTGATCTCGAGGCTACTCGACAAGAGCTGAAGGAGGGCTTCTCTGACTTCGTCACTCGGTGGAGGGACAAGGCCTCCATGATGACCACCAGGCCAGCTAAGAAGGACCAAATAAGAATGGTTGTTCGTAATCTGCAACCGAAGCTGCTGCAAAAGATGATTGTTATAACCCTCCCTACATTTGCCGACCTTCAAGAGATAGGGGTACAGATAGGGGATGTGATACAAGGTGTCATGACCCTAACCCGCGTCCATGGGTTAAGGACATAACCGATCAATAATCCTGAGATTACCTACGGCCTCAAACCAAACCAGACATAACTCATCAGAGTAAAGGGGCCAAACGGAAGCAAAATTTAAAACTTTGTCCTTAGAGCTGTGCTTATATGGCACGTCATAACAAACCATACATACATATGTTAATAACTCACATCATAATATGTACTAATACACAGTTCTGTACAAACAAGATTATTCAAGTCTAAGTCAGCCAATCAAAACTATATGCAAACATAACCAAAGTCCTTGCCAACATGACAAAATAAAACAATATAGCAAAAAGGCAAAGACGGGTCTCATGCGTGAGACGTATGGGCTGACTCTTCAAAACCTTGGTCATTCCACACAAACTTCACTGAGGCTGGGTTTGAACCTCTCTTGGCTCACCTACAAACACATGAATGAGCGTGAGCGAGGGCCCAGTGAATAATATCAAATAAAGAAGTTACACAAACAGTATTTAGAACAACGTGCTTCAAACGACCTTGGGCCCAATTCATATTCTATCTAGCTTATGTGTATATAATCACAGGTCAAGTGACTGCGGTTCCAAACACATCATACGGCCTCGGGTCTAATTCATTCAGGTCATATGGCCTCTGGCCCATTCATTCTTCCATGTCAAACTGGCCTTTGGCCCATTCATTCGTTCCTGTCAAACTGGCCTTTGGCCCATTCATTCATTAACTCATGTGAAACTGGCCTCTGGCCCATTCACTTATAGCAAACGGCCTTAGGCCCAACCATATGGAATAGTAAACATTTGTCCACAATTCAAATCAACAAACTCATAAAACTTATAGAGAAACAAGTAATTGGAAAAATAACATGTTTCAAAATATCTTTATTAAGATATTACTCACAGTGATCGGCTGGATGATTTGCCCTGGAGCTTGACCCTAAAGGCTTTAATCTTCACAATTCTAGTTGAATCTTGAGTCCAACCTTCCAATTTCTCAAACTTGAGCCAAACACACAATTCTACTTATTTGTCCCTCTCTAGAGCTGACCCTCTCCCTCTCCTTAGAGTCAATATCAGCTAAGTTGAATAAAAGAGAGGAATTGAGTGAAAGTGGCCCTTTTTATATAAGTCCCATTAATCACAATCATCAATATTAAATAATTTGAGCACTACCCATTAATTTAATCTAATTAATCTGATTCGAATCAATTTTCAATTAAATTTACCGTAGGCTCTAAAAATTACGCTAATCGCAATGGCGTAGTCGACTTCGGTTTTTGTGGCCGATAGGGCCTTCAATTTAAATTCGAAAGCAGATAATCAAACAAATATTCCTACGGTGAACAGATAGAAATTCAAAACCACATATTTTCATATAAACAGTACTCACAATCATATCAAACACATAGTCACACTCATAATAAGGACCAATTAGCATAATACGGAGCAGGGTTATCACACAAGGTCAGATTGACCATGAAAAGGAGTAGTCCAAGAAGGCTTTTGCACACAGTTCAAATGCGGCTACGAGTAGCAACGCAGCTACGAGGGCCTCTGATGTTAGTATGGTCACTACCACACGGAAAATAGCCACCCCTTTTGCCGGCACATCTGGAACTACCCCACCACCTGCAAAGTACCCACCCCGGGGCCAGAGGGTTTTCACCCCACTCTGCATGTCTCTATCCAAAGCCTTGGGGGTCCTAATCAAAAAGGGGCATCTGAATCCCCTAGAGCCGCGCCCGTTGCCTAATCCCCTCCCTCCTACACACAACCCGTCCAAGTATTGCACCTTCCACTAGCAGCATGGTCATGATACCAACCTATGCTTTAGACTCCATCATGAGATTTAGGATTTCATTGACAACAAAGTGATAGCGCCTCCTGAGAAGCCTAGCGTCACTACAAATCCTCTCCCACCACATAACCAACCCCATCCTCCACCCAGGCAAGTATACCTTATCCAAACAATGGCCGTCCCATACGACCCCAGCATATACATTACCCCTTCCCACCTGCCTAAGCTGGCGCTGTTCATCCCAGAAAGCACAGACTTGTGCATGATGAGCCCGTCCATATCCCAACCCGAACTCGTGGTGGTGGTTATGATGGAAGAAGGTATGCCTGAGGGCTCCATGTGCTTAACTGAAGAAGAGTACAACCCTTGCTATTACATTATGCCAACTAGCCAGGCCAACCCGATGGTCGAATTGCCGAAGGGAATGGAGGTTAATGTAGTCCGGGAGGACGGGCCAAGGCAGAGGCTGGATGACTTAGCTGAACTTGAAGAGGACATTAGTAATCTGCAATTCCTTGATGAACAGGATCTGGGAAATGTACAGATCGGCTGGTTTGATATGAACGGATCAACGGATAATACAGGGTGGCTTAGTGATGACCTCATGTTGATGAGGGGTCTCAACCAAAGTAGGGACAGTTGAAAACAGGAACGTCTGCAATGGCCGAAACGGTCGATAACAAAGGGAAGTTGTGGGAGAGCACCGGTACTAAGAATTTTTCTCAAGAATTGGGTAGCTTGTGTACAGCTGATACAGAACAAGAGGCCGCGCGGAAGTGGTTCGAGCAGGAAAGAACTGAGGCTGACCAAAAGGTTAGAAAAGCCAAAGGTCTTGCGGGAACTGACTGTGTTGCGGATACAGGAGTGCTTACAAGGGAACTGGATGTGTGTTTGTCAGTTACCGAAGGAATGTGGTGGGAAGACGAGGATTTGCATCTCACCCACACGGATGAGGATTGGGGACAGAATTTACCAGATGATACAGGGTATGCCGAGGAAGTCGATCGCATGACTCGGAGTGGGCGGTACTTTAAGCCCCCACACCTGAACCAACCGAAAGCATCAGGAAAGATAAGGAAGCTGAGAAATAGAAAGATAAATTGTTGGAAGAAGAAGTTGTACTCAAGCAGCTAATGAAGATTTAGGCGGATATATCCATCTGGGGTTTGCTCATGGCTTCACGGGTGCATAGACAAGCCGTCCTATCAGCAATGGATATGGCAAAGATCTCCATCAACACAACCCCTGAGCAGTTAGAGGGATTGGTTTTCCCAGGTGGTGCTTCATCGACTTTGACTTTCACAGATAAAGAATTGCCGCCTGAGGGCTATGAGCATAATAAACCACTATACATCTCTGTGGAATGTAAAGAGAAGTGGATACCGGTTATCTTGGTTGATACCGGGTCTCTAATTAATGTGTGTCTGTCGCACACGGCCTATGCTATCGGTTTAAAACCCCCAGACTTCGCACCAACAGACCAGGTGATGCGGGCTTATGACAATACAAGTCAGGAAGTGATGGGGACAATACAGGTCAGGTTGGCCCGGCACAACAAGACATTGAATTTCACGTCTTGGATGTTCCAGCCACCTTTAATTTACTCCTTGGACGACCGTGGCTCCACCAAGTGAGAGCTATCTCTTCCACTCTGCATCAGATGCTGAAATACCCCCATGGAAAGAGGGTAGCTATTGTTTTTGGAAACTCTTCCATACATCCGCCGTCGGAGGTTACTACACCGCTCTTGGAAATTGTACACGACGAGGAGGATGTCTTTTGTTTGGGTTCACCTTGGCCGAGGCCCGGGTAGTGCAAGATATTCTGGCTATTGATGAGGGGTTATATGTCAGTGCGCAATCCGTCTACCTCATGAATAAGCTGCAACATGTACCCAGAATAGGATTGGGAAGAAGCGATTAGAAGGGCATCGCTGTATTGGCTGAAGTGCCACACAACCCTTATACCTTTGGTCTAGGTTACACGCCTACCAAAGAGGATTGGGTAAGAAAGGGAAAGGAAATGGCAAGAAGGGCCAAGGCTAAACAAGCTGGGAAGCACTATGAGTTGGTGCATAGACCTATTCAAGGAACCTTGAACGGCTTCTTTGTCTGGGATGGGGAAGATTTCCCATTTTGTGGCTTTCCTGAGCCATGGTTGAATTCTGAGAAGCGACGTTTTCCCTGCTTTGAGATCTTTTTCGACCTACAGTTGCAAGGGGATGAAGTTGTAGAAGAGCAGACTGACCTACTAGCTGAGGTTGAACAGTGCATAGAGGATGAGTCCGATGGCACAGAACTCAAGATAGGAGCAGCGCTGGCTTGTCTCCTCTTGGATCCTCAGATCACACTAGAGGGCTTAGGGGATGACTTCTCTGTTTCCATGATTGGAGACCGATCGGCTGTGGGCCCTTCTTCTGGCATGCTGGATGCATTTATCGACCCTCCCTTGTTTGGCAGTTCGAGGAAGGCTTTTGTCCAGCAGTTCTGAATCAGGTAGTGAACCGGAATCTGATTCCACACAGTTTGTGCAGTCGGAATCAGATTCTAATTATTTTGAGTCAAAGTCCAGTATTCCTGGGGTTGATAACCCGGATGCCGTTGTTTTGTCCAAGTCGTCTTTTTCCTTTTCTTTTGAGTTGGTTGTAACTGAGGAATTGGACGAATAGGAAGTTATGAATGAGAATGATATCACTGCTATTTCTGAGTACTTTTCTGTGCCACTTGTTTACTGCATTAATCCGAACTTTCAGAACTTTGATAAAAACGACGAGGAATAAATTCCTCCGGTTTTGAAACATTTGATTGATCGAGAGGAGGAAAGGTTCGTAAAACCCCTGGTTGATGAAATCACTTCAATTAATGTGGGCACTAAGAAGGATCTGCATCTGGTCCAGATTGGGTCCACATTGTCTTCGGAGGAACGCGAGCACTTAGTCGCTTTATTAAAAGATTTCAAAGATGTTTTCACGTGGTCCTACAAAGACATGCCCAGAATCGATCTTGAGATAGTACAGCACCGGATCTCTCTTGACCCTGAGGCCCAACCCGTCAAGCAGAAGCTTCGGAGAATACGCCCAGACTAGGCTCTGAAAATTAAGGAAGAGGTCACCAAACAGATAGATGCAGGGTTCTTGCTAGTATATGAATATCCTACTTGGTTGGCCAACATTGTTTCGGTGCCAAAGAAAGATGGCAGAATTCGGGTGTGCGTATAGATTTCAGAGATCTAAACAAAGCTAGTCCAAAGGACGACTTTCCTCTAACACACATTGACCAATTGGTGGACTTCACCACAGGCCACGCGTTGCTTTCCTTTATGGATAGGTTTTTCGAGTACAACCAAATCTTGATGGCACCCGAGGATAAGGAGAAGACTGCCTTCACCATGCCGTGGGGAACCTACTGCTATAGGGTGATGCCGTTCGGTTTGACGAATGTTGGGGCTACTTATCAACGGGCTGCAACCCCGATCTTGCACGATATGATCCACAAAGAGGTTGAGGTGTATGTGGACGACATGATTGTCAAGTCCGAGAAAAGAGAGGGCAACTACACCGCCTTGAAGAAAATTTTCCAGTGAATTAGAGAGTATCGGTTGCAACTGAATCCTCAGAAATATACTTTTGGTGTCATAGAAGGGAAAATGCTAGGGTTCTTGAATACACGAAGGGGCATCGAAGTCGATCCTTCCAAGATTAAGGACATCCTAGAAATGCCACCACCAGGGACTGAAAAGGAGGTGCGCGACTTTCTAGGTAAAGTGCAATTCATAAGACAGTTTATTGCAAAATTGACCTTGACTTCTGAACCACTATTTCGTCTCCTGAAGAAAGGAAAGAAATTCCAATGGGATGACTGATGCCAAGTTGCTTTCGAGCAGATCAAGCAGTATCTACAGAACCCACCCGTGTTGTCACTGCTAGAGTCAGGGAAACCGTTGATTTTGTATCTGTCAGTAACCGACACGACTATGGGCTTCATGCTTGCGCAAGAATCTAAAGATAGAGTGGAGAAGGCCATCTATTACCAAGAAGATGCTGGAATATGAGATCCGTTACACTCTGCTAGAGAAGGCTTGCTTGGCCTTGGTATGGGCTACTAGGAAGTTGAGGCACTACCTGTTAGCTCACTCTGTAATACTGGTTTTGAGATTGGATCCCATTAAATATCTCTTCGTGGAACCAGCGCTTATGGGTAGGCTAGCTCGTTGGTTGCTTCTAGTGGACGTGCCCGAATGTCCCGGACTCCGCAAGCGATATGGCGCAAAAATCTCATTCTGTTCATTGGACTACTACAGTTCGGACTCAATGTCACGGTTCTGATCTAATCTCGCAAAGTGCAATGCAAGACCGATAAATCACTAAAGAGTCCAAATTCGGCAAATCGTTTTGGAAAACTGATTTTTGTAAAGAAGTGTCAAACATGGACTGCTTTCCCAGATACAGAGTCGCCACCTAAATATTTTGTTTTGGGGGAAATTTAGGAAACCCTGACTCGTACCAAGGCCACGTGTCCGTCATCACCAAAGTTGCATTGGCTCGGGAACTTGGGTACGAGAGGGGAAGGTCATGCAATGAGCACACCCGCTCGCCCGATCAAAGATCAGCTGCTACTAACATGATATTTTGTTTTTGAAAACACATGTGTTCTTATTCCGGTTATTAGCTAGAATTACTATGTGATGCACACAGCATACAAGTATAGACTAGATCGCCTAAATTGGAACAAAACATTGCATATTCGTTTGTTTGAAAATGGTTTGAAGTTTGCTACTCGCAAATAGGCTAAATCGAGGATTTCAATGAATTGTTCCAATTCAGATAATCCATCCTTCACCCACAGGCATTCAGACAGTTATATCAACTAAGCAGTTAGCCTCATGGCAAGCATGCTTTCATGGCAATCAATAACACACATGCAGTATGCTAAAGTGTAAATACTTACAGTGTACTCCGAGCCAAAACAAGAGCTAGCTAGTAATCATGCATGATCCTAGTTCATGTCAAAATGGCTAATGCAACACATGCGAGAATGCAACTAGAAATAGGCTCGGCTATTCTAAAATGGTATGTGAAATGCAACAATTGATACACGCATTTGGTATTGAAATACAATGAAGTTAGTACGATGCGCCGAGCCCGGTGCATGCAAGACAGATGAATGGATGCACACATGCAAGCATAAAGATGCTAATCCAAACATGCCCTAAAACTAACCATCGTAAGCGGTTAAGTAAAAGGGAAAAAGACGTGTGGTTGGAAGATATGCATCACACACACGCACACTTATTACAAAATTCACCCTCGCGACAGAGGGTCCGAATAAATAATACAAACCTACTAATTAACTAATAGCAGGCTAATTAATTATTACACAACCAAATTGAATAATAAGCAAATCTACTTACTAATTATTACAACACTTAAGTAATTAACAAATTAACTAATTGAATTACAGATTGAAGCTAGCTAACAAGTAAGCATTAAACTAAGCTGGTCTAGCTTTGCTCGAAGAAGTAGAAGATGCATGCTCGGTTTTCGCCCCGAAAAGCTGTCTAGTTTGCTCTCAAGAGGCTCTGTTTGCAGGGTGTCTTCCAGTGCTTGCTGCTGAAACTTACCAAAACAGTGCTGGGGAGTGCACCAGTGGCCTGCCGGCCATGAATGGTTGCTGCCGACCCCTCTGCCAACCAAGAGTGCATACTGTCGGCAACAAATGAAGATCTGCCAGCCAAAGATGGGAGGGTGCCGGCCACTGGTGTGCTGTCACACCAAGCTGTAGCAGAGTACAAAATAGAGAAAATGAAGGGTCTCCTAAGGGTATGTACGCACTATGCAGGGCCATATCACATCAAAACATTAAGGGGGGAGGCATAATTGGATCCAAGACCATCAATCACGCATCTCAATGCGTGATGGCCAAAGATCCAACATGTGCAAATTCAATAAATGCATGACAAACAAGGCACCAAGACCATCTCCTTATCATGAGAAATCAAAGGCAATGGAGACCAAAGGAGATTGGCTCACTTCATCACTTCAAGTATGAAATGAACCAATCTTCCTCGTGTTCAATACGACATCCGATTGAACACAATGCAAAACATGCAAACAACATGCTAATGTTATATAATGCAACTAGCATGCAACATGCAATGTAACAGGCATGCAACAACATGCAAAATGGACTTAAACTAAGATGGGTAGACCTCAGTCATGTCCAAATCAGTGGCCAATGGTGATAAAATAGAGGCATAAAAGATAAAGCATGCATGCACAATGCATTGGCCAGCCAAGGAGGCCTAAGAGCACAACTCCCAAGAGTGCTCAAAGAGTGGCAGACATGTAAGTGTAACAACACCAAGTGCACTGAAATGAGGTATGAAATGATGCCAAATCGTTGAAATAAAGCAAGTAAGGCATGCAAGAGTCCTTAAGGCATGAAGCTAGTAAAGAGGACTACAAAGGAGGCATGCAATACATGGAAAATAAGCATGAACCAATCATGGACAGAGCTCTAGTAGGTCAAAATGCAATACATGGAAAATAAGCATGAACCAATCATGTTGAGATGGGGTCTTAAACACCTTGGCAAGATGGCATACATGCTAGGCCACAAACTAGGCAACAATGCACAACACTCAAAGGCATTTAAAACATGAAAGAAGTGGGAATATAGTCATTCTATAAGCTCTGAAATGATGTATTAAATTATGCCAAATCATCTAAATAGCTTAAAGATAGCATGCATGAGTCAACAAAACACAAAGCTAGCAAGGCCAATTGCACTACTGCTATACAAAGCATGAAGCATATGGCAAAGGCAACCCAAAATAGTCCAAGAACATGTCAAAATGAGTCTAAAACATGCATGAAAGGAAGCCAAAACAAGCTATCATAAAGGGCATAAGGCATGGTGCATACAAGGCAAATAAGGTGGATTACACTACACCTATTAAGACCAAGCATGGGATGAATTAACCAATAGAAATTAGAGTTATATCATGGAAAAATAACCCCAAATAAGCACTGAAATGATGGCTCACAAACTAAGGCATGAAGGCATACACAATGGTTCATGTTAAGGCATAAAGGGCCAACCCTCCAACGCATTGAATGAGTGATAAATGCAAGTGCATGAGCATGAAACATGGACTGAAATCACATTTCATATGATGCCAAATCATGAAAATAGTTCAACTAATACATGCTAATGGACTCAATGCACAAAGTCTACAGGCTAGAGTGAACTATGGCTATACAAAGCAAGTCATGCATGGCTAAAACAACCAAGATCAGAGCTAAAGCATGTTAAAACATGGACAAAAGCTTCATGAAGTTAAGCCAAAAGCATGCTAGAATGACATGTTAAAGCGTGATGCATGTTAGGCTATTTCATGGAATTGCACTACAAGTGCATGAGGCATGCAAGGGGTGACCAAACGAAACCCTAACAAAGGTATGACATGTTAAAACATCACCAAAAACATGCTGAAATAGAAACAAAACAGGCTAGAATAACATGCTACTTCATGAAGCATACAAGACTAGTTTGTGTGATTTACACTACAAGTGTATTATACATGCAAGGTATGACCAAACCGAGCAAAAAAAGTGGTAAACCTCAGCAAAATAACCACAAATACATGCTAAGAACAAGCCAACACAAGCTGAAAACACATGCTCAAACATGAGGCATATATGGTAAGTATTCAAAATACAAGGAGAGGGGATAACCCTCTCCTATTTAAGACTCTAAAACCACGTTTCCACCATTGAAAATCCTCTGGATTTCAGTGGTAGAAAGGTCATGCAAAGGCTACAACAAGAGCCTAAAGGGATGGCTCAAAACATAGCCTAACAAGGCCTAAGAGGGAGTAGATCACCCCCAACGAAAAAATGACCTGAAACAAACTTTTTAAACACACAAAAACAGAACTTTTTCCAGTTAAGAGTTAAGCTTAAAATAGTATGCAAGTAAGGCTAAAAGCTTAAGCAAAAATGGGGGGTTTAAGGGTTAAAGACTCACCCTTGAAGACCTTCTTTACTACTGCAACTCCAGCAACCTCTTTGAGCTCAAACCAGCCCAAGAACACCAAAACCAACTTCAAGAAGCCTCAGCAACACAAGCAGGGTGTTTGAATGTGTGTTTGTGTAGAAAAGTGAGACAAAACTACACTTTTAAGGCACAAAACAAGAAACAAAAGAGAGATATAGATACAAAGCTATATGTATAACTCAAACCTCAAAATTCTCTAACCTTCTAAAATGGAAGAGGTGCTTCTACTTATATAGAAGAAAGCAATGCAAAGCTTGTTAAACAAGCTTGAAAAGGGCTTCATCCCTCCATACACGTGTATGGAGGAGGGATGAGTGAAAACCAGCTGGCTCAAAAGATCTGGAGTGAAATCTGCTGAGACAAAGTGTTCTGCCGGCCATTAGTTGTGGCCGGCAGTGCCTCATTGATAGCCGACAGGCTTCATCAATAGTAGGCAGGGACAAAAACAAGGCTGGCAGGGCCAAAAGGTGGTCAGCATTGCCTCACAAGAAGCAAGCTGAAAGGGCCAACACATGGTCCAAAAATAGGGCAGAAAGGATACAGGGTTTGAAAAGCTCAAACCTGTGACGTTCCATTGCAAAGGTCGAGTACTCGACGAGCAATCGAACTTGTGGCTGGATGTACCTGCAAGCACAACCAAGTCTTGAGGACGGTAAAAAATGGGGTGTCTACAGTTGCCCCTCTTTGACAGAACTCAAAAGTCACAAAGTGACGGGAGTGAATGTCAAAGCCTAGAGACGACCCATTTTTGACAAAGCCGTAGACTCAGGCAAACAATCAATATAACCATATAGAGATGCGCCCGCAGGCTAGGGCAAAATGCGAATGACATGCACGATACAAGAGCATAACTTATGATTATGCAAAGAAAGCTGTAATGAAGCATTTATGCAAAATAAATGAGACGTTTAAACAAGCGAATTCAAACCAAACTACATTACATGCAGAAAAGATGTAAGAGAATTATACAATTCTCGCTACGTCTCACGCAGAGTACATACAATACCGCCCAGTTCGTCTGGTCGCGCCAGCTTCAAATGAACCGTACATACAATATCGTGCCTGCAAAAAAAAGAAACTCAATAGGCACAATATCGTTAGAAACATGCATAGCAATGCAAGTGAAAAGTGCGTGACAACACAAGTGGAGGGGAGCAAGGCAGTGCAACCTAAGGGTGCGAGACAACGCAGGTGGAAGGGTGCAAGACAATGCAACCTAAGGGTGCGAGACAACGCGGGTGGAAGGGTGCGAGACAATGCAACCTAAGGGTGCGAGACAACGTGGATGGAAGGGTGCAAGACAATGCAACCCAAAGGTGCGAGACAATGTGGGAAGGGGTGCATGACAATGCAACCTAAGTGTGACGCATAATGATGCGGTAAGAAAAGATGCGCAAGCTAACACAAATGAAATGCAATGCACTGACAAGTGCAGATGAGGTGCGCAAGATAGCACGATGCGCAAAATTGCGCGACAAAATGAAATGCACTGACAAGTGCAGATAAAGGTGCGCAAGATAGCATGATGAGAAAAATAGTGCAAATGATGCAATGCACAAAACAGTGCAATGCAAGAGTGAATGCACAAAATAGTGCTATACCGGTGCACAAGACAGTGCGATGCAATGCACTAACAAGTACAGGTAAGGTGCACAAGAAAGCGGAAGCAATGCACTAACAAGTATAGGTAAGCTACGCAAGAAAGCGCGGGCAATGCACTAACAAGTACAGGTAAGGTGCGCAAGAAAGTGCATGCAATGCACCAACAAGTACAGGTAAGGTGCGCAAGAAAGCGCGAGCAATGTACTAACAAGTACAGGTATGGTGCGCAAGAAAACGCGAGCAATGCACTAACAAATGCAGGTAAGGTGCGTAAGAAAGCGCGAGGAATGCACTAACAAGTACAAGTAAGGTGCGCAAGAAAGCGCAAGCAATGAGATGCAATACACTGACAAGTGCAGATAAGGTGCGCAAGATAGCGCGATGAAACAGATAGTATAGTAGATGTAAAAGGGGGCATACTCCAACCATGCTGGAATCATGAGAGGGGGAAAAACAGAACAACCAATCAGGAGCGTACATGACGCATCCTAAGATATATTCCAAACACGCTAAAATAGTGTGAGGAAAAGGACACTCAAACCACGCTGAAATCGTGAGAGGAGGTCCAAAACAAACAATCAGGCGCGTGTACAACACAACCTGAGATAAATTGCAAACACGCTGAAATCGTGTAAGGAAAGGGACACTCAAACCATGCTAAAATCATGGGAGGAGGTCCAAAACAAAAAATCAGGCACGTACACAACGCCACTTGAGATAAATTCCAAACACGCTGAAATCGTGTAAGGAAAGGGACACTCAGACCACGCTGAAATCGTGAGAAGAGGTCCAAAACAAACAATCAGGCGCGTACACAACGCAACCTGAGTTAAATTCCAAACACGCTGAAATCGTGTAAGGAAAGGGACACTCAAACCATGCTGAAATCATGAGAGGAGGTCCAAAACAAACAATCAGGCTCGTACACAATGCCATCTGAGATAAATTCAAAACACGTTGAAATCGTGTTAGGAAACGGACACTGAAACCATGCTGAAATCGTGAGAGGAGGTCCAAAATAAACAATCAGGCGCGTACACAACGCCACCTGAGAGAAATTCCAAACACGCTGAAATCGTGAGAGGAGGTTCAAAACAAACAATCAGGTGCGTACACAACGCCACCTGAGATAAATTCCAAACACGCTAAAATCGTGTGAGGAATGATGCGAGAAGAAGAAACGTGGCGACATATCCCCGTGTTTTTGAAAAAAAGAGAAACATAGGAACATATCCCCGTGTTTCCCGAAGGAAAGAGAAACATAGGGACATATCCCGTGTTCCCTGAAGGAAAGAGAAACATAGGGACATATCCCCGTGTTTCAGAAAGAAAGAGAAACATAGGGACATATCCCCGTGTTTCCCGAAGGAAAGAGAAACGTAGGGACATATCCCCGTGTTTTAGAAAGAAAGAGAGTGCAAAATAATGCACAACTCTCAGTGTATCACACGCAAGAGAGGAAAGGGGCAATTTCTCAATGTACCATACACAAGAGAAGAATGGTAAACCTCTTAGCATATCACACGCGAGAGAGGAAAGGTAAAATTTCTCAGCGTATCACACGCAAGAGAATAAAGGTAAACCTCTCAGCGTATCACACGCGAGAGACGAAAGGTAAACTTCTCAATGTATCACACGCAAGAGAAGAAAGGTAAACCTCTCAGCATATCACATGCGAGAGAGGGAAGGTATCCAAACGCGCACCAAACGTGAGAGGAGAAAGGTATCAATCAAACTGAACCGGAACTACTGAATGAACCATGCATAAATGAGAAAGAAACTGGATAGGTACAATGCAATACAATGCATGATGTTCAAGGAATGCAACAAACAGACAAAGCGGTGCTTTAGAAAGCACCTTATGAGGTGAGTGGCGGTGAACCGTCTTGCTCCGACAGGGGCCCCCCCTTTGCGTTCTTCGAACACTTTCCTTGAACTCGCAGTACAAAGGTCCTGAAATGTTGACAAGGAGCAACATCTGCTGGGGAAGCTACGGATGCCGCTTTTCTTCCAGATCATATCCACAATTTCCCTACTCTCGAACGGAGTGACAGACTAGGTTGGCTCAGTATCCAGAACCGAGGCGCATACCCACTACCTCGACCTATGGGGCTTCCATACAGATTTCAAGCCGGGGATACACCCCTGGGTATTTAAACCAGACTTTAGTCTTGGAAATTCCAAACTTTTGTGTTCTAGGCAACAACCATTCGAACTCTAGTTTCCACCGTCGCGGTTGGTCTCCTAGGAACTCATCGCAAACACAACCAATACGCCCCTAGCATGGAACGATACTCAGGGAGAGTACTTGTGATCGTCATTCGGGCTTTGAAACAGTCAACACAGTGTTCTGTTCACTTCGAACACACAACTCATATAGCACACTGCTCATTCTGAACACACAGCTCACACAACACACCGCTCATTTTGAACATATAGCTCATACAGGACACTGCTCATCCTGAACATATAGCTCATAAGGCAGTACTTCGCTCAGTTTGAACATACACGATGCAATGATGGAACTTGCAGAAGTTGAGACCAACTTGGATGCTCCAAATTTTCCCTATTTTCTTTTGCTTCACAGCCCGAAACCCATGTAGCTTCAGATAGGTCCTGCTTCTACTGTTCTCACATGACTTGGGTTGAACCCTGTAGTTTTATGAAAGAACGAATCCTGTTTTGCACAAATGTGGAGAGTGGCACAGCACTCCTGAGCACAAACGATTCACTTTTGAAATTAAGAAATGAGTTCTTAATCGGGTATTGATCCTACGACTAAACACAGCACATTACGACCCAACAAAGAAAAACAAATGGTAAACAACCTAAACACATCGAGAAACACTCGAAATGACTCAAAACAAGAATCAAGACACAAAACAAGAGACGCAACGCTCAGACGTATTCCAATGGCAAGAAGCTTCTCTGTTCCCGAGGAGCCAAGCTTCTTTGGGTATTGTTTCCCACCCTTTCTCATTTGTGATTCTCACATCACTCGGGCACTCCACCTCTATTTTTCTAAAAAATCCCTTTTCTCACTTTTTCTCTCAGGTCACATCTCTCTATTCTTCAATCTCTCATTTTTTTTATCCCTCCCCTGGGTGGTTGGTGTATAAGCAAGAAATTACAGGCTCTTGCCTCTAGCATTCTGCTAGATTCTCATTCTTCTGCTCAGAACAGTGAGCTTTCCCACAGAGGGGTTGCACTACAACTGGGTGTGTAGCCAATCTGCAGCTGACATCGGTTGACGATGCTCTGCCGGGGAATTTGGACGTGATCAATTGTGTTCAGATAAGGCAGTGGAAGATCCTGATCCATTCCAATTCGTGCTTCACACTTGGCTCAATACCTCGTTGCTTGGAGGATGTTTAGAGCTTTCGGCCCTTTGCTGTTAGCTTCAGTTGTGCCTTTTATGGCAAGTAGAGTGCTCTTTCTGGCAAGCATGTTGACAATGGGGAAAAGATAGAACACCTAACTCAACTGTGCCTCTAGTTCATCATTTTGACCACTTTTTTTTGTTTGTTTTGGCTTTCTACTAAAACAATTTTGAGCAAAATGAGAGTTCGATTAGCATACTTGTTCAACCTTTTGATTTGAAATCAAGCAAGTTAGGTTATGAGCACTGAAATTTTTCCTTTTTTGAGTCCAAGAAATGGTCCAGTTTTGAAAAAAAATAGAATAAATTTTTGAGAAAATTAGTCAACGTCATTAAAAATTCTCAAAAACTATTTTTGCAAACGGCCACCACTCAACGAGCATGAAACCTACTCTTGAGATGCACAACCTCAAATCCAAAAACAATGGAAAATTGCCCCTTGTCTGAAGGACACTGCATGGCAACGAAAAGTTGCCCCTTGTCTGAATGTCACCACAACGCACTGTATGGCAATAGAAAGTTGCCCCTTGTTTGAATTGCACCGCAACACACCGTAATCAGTCCTCAAAGTGACGATCACAAGCAAACTCTAGGATACAGAGAAAACAAAGATGATCAAAACCATTGCATGGACATAGTCAATTTGGAAGTGTTTACGGCTGGACTTCAAAATGAAGTTGCCTACGTATCCCAAACATGGGAATCAAGCCTTACGTAGTTCGGGTTAAGGTACACTCGTGTATTAACCTCTCCTTTTGCGCTCTAACTTTTGCCAAGGCTTCCCTTTCTGGATTTTCAACCGTGCGAGCTATGTTCTTCTTTTCTTTTCACTTCTTTTCATTTCTTTTCGTTTCTTTTCTTCTTTTCTTTTCTTTTCATCTTCGCATTTTTTCTTTTTTGGTTTTTTGTTTGTTTTTCTTTTTTCATTTCTTTTTTCTTTTTTTTTTATTTGCTCTAACTTTTGCCTGGGTCGTCCTTCCGGGTTTTCGGCCTAGCGAGCCTCTCAAGGGTAAAAGTGTAGCTCTGTCCATGTCAAGTGGTTTTAGGATCTCGAAGCCATCTGAATCTAGGAGAATGACTGTTGTTCGCGGATGATGCATAAGTTCATCCAATGGGGGCTGAATTTGCCCCTAGTGTTGTGGATAGGAACTTAGTTGTCCTTCAGCAATACTTTCTTCTTTCTTCCCTTCCGGGATTTGGCATTCTTGCCGGTCTTCTTTGATTTGCAGAATGATCTATCTTTGGCTCTTCGAGCACGTCTGATATTTTTTACCCCTAGTCCTAGGGGTGCTTCTAATCTGGCTTCGCAAGCTTCCTTTTGATCATATCTGACCTTCTTGCCCCTAGTTCGTGGGCTGCTTCAAATCTGGCCACACAGGCCTCACATTGTGGTTAACCGTTGAACATTCTGAATTACAGTTCAAGGTTTGAAGGAAAATAGGGGTCGAGTCTCGAGGCTGAGAGCGATCCTAGGCTGCACAATCTCAAGAGTAATTCCACACAAGTCTTCACAGGACCGCGCAAAACATTTTTTGAAATCTTTTAAGAAAGGGACTAGTCGCTCGCGCTGAAGATAATGTAGAACAAATCAAGATCAAGCTAGGATCCTTCTTAGTACTCACATTAACAAACATGATCTCATTCATTAAGGGCTTAGCAGGCCTCTCTTTCTCTCAATTGATCAAAATTTTGCAAAACCCGAGGAATTCCTTCCTCTTCATTTTCATCACAATGTTCAAAAAGTTTTGAAAAACTTAGGTCAATGCAACAATTTCAAGGCGCAGAAAAGCAGGTGCAAAAGCACTGCCATTTCATTCAAACTTCTGGCACAACTGGCGCAAGGTAGAAGCAAACACAAGAGTGTGAAGATCACTGCTGTTTCATTCAAATCTGTTGGCACAACTGGTTCCATGGCAAAAACAGACTCAAAAGAAAGCGAAAAAGACAAACACAAAACAAAATAGTGAAGTCCGAGGTAACACTTCCGGAATCACCCGACTCCTATACAATAGGACTGACTCGATACAACAAGACGAACCCAACTGACTTAGTACAAAAAGACTGACTAGATACAACACAACAAGACTGACCGAAATACCCAAGTTAGAAAGTACAAAACCAGCATTCGCAAATGCTCAAAACAGTGCGTGCCATACGCCACACCCGGAGTAAACTGAGCACCGCCCGCAGGTGGTTCATTCCGTGATTACATACTCGTAATATCATCGAGGTTCACTGATCCAGTGACGATAGACTTTGCTGAGCTTTGTGGGAGGATGACCCCGCTGTCAAACAAATCCTGTACTTCGTGGCGAAGACGGAAGCAATTGTCGGTACTGTGACCAGTTTGTTGATGGTACGCGCAGTACTAGGTACCATCATGACTAGGTGGAAGACGATCAGGGAGAGGATGAGGCTCAAGAGGTTAGAGATGGCCTTTTTCAGCAAGGATTTGGAGAGACTTGGACAAAGGCATATAGAGGGCATGGAAGACCCTGCGACCTCTGGGTAGATACTTCGAGGTTTGTGGATTTTTACTCGGTGCACTAGAAAAAGGGCCGGCAGGTACTGGCTTGGTTTGCTGATCATTCCCGGGTGTGGACTTAGGGTTGGAAGGAACGATTCTGGTACGATGGCCCTTCTCCCAATTTTTCCCTTGCCTTGAACTGCCCTCGTTTTAAGTGACGAAAGTGTCATCCACAGTTTTTATAGCAACTGCGAGCACTTGCTATTTGTTAAGTCCTTCGACTTTCAAAGCCTTAACAACACACAAAAGTTGTTCGTAGGGATTAGCATCTGCCCCCACCTCGTTCTTACCACTTGCCCCAGCTTAGTCGAAGGTTTGGGTTGCCACATCAGTGCAAAGCCCTGTTGTTGTCAACATGTTATTGCCGGAACATGGGATGGCTTCAGGTTGGCTGAGTTCAATTACAATTCGCCCCAATAGCGGGGGCTCTTCTGGCATGAAATTTTTGGCATATGATGTGGTCGATGGCTGAGCCAACATTCCGAAGGCTAGATCAGCCACGGTTCTCTAAAGATCGCCAATCATTCCCATCAACTCGAAAGTAGTGGGCTCACGGGTTTGAACCAATTGGGGTTCCCAGATTGGATGTGTGGTAGGTGCCCCAGATGGACGTTGCATTTCAGCATCGGTCTCACCCTGCACGGTGATTCCCTAGTTTAATGCCACTGCCATGACCACAATTTCTTCTGAACTCTACATCATCATTAGTCTGCTGAACTAAACAGAGGTGATGTGACTGGTGACTGACAGATCAGATGAACCGGTGAGCCCTGACTGGCCTTTCTCTGCCTTGCCTTAGCGAAAAGGTCGATTGACATAAATGATTGGGCCGAAGGCCGATTGACATGAATGAATGGGCCAAAGGCCAGTTTGACAAATGGAAGATAAATGGGCCAAAGGCTATTATGTTTGGAACCACAGTCACTTGACTTAAATTGTGTATATATATGTTAAATAGAAATATGAATTGGGCCCAAGGCCGTTTGAAGCATATTGTTCTACGTACCGTTTGTATAACTTCTTTATTTGATATTATTCACTGGGCTATCGCTCATGCTCATTCATGTGTTTGTAGGTGAGCCAAGAGAAGTACAAACCCAGCCCCAGTGAAGTATGCGTGGAACAACAAAGGTTTCGAAGAGTCAGCCCTTGCGTCTCACGCACGTGACTCGTCTTCACCTTTTTGTCATTTTGTTTTGTGTTGTCATGTTGGCGAAGTCTTTGAACATGTTTGTATATAGTTTTCATGGGTTGACTTAGTTTTGGATGATGCTGTCTGTACAGAACTTTATGGTACTATACTTCTGTTGTGAGTCATTAATGTACAGCTCTATGGACAAAGTTTTAAATTGCTTCCGTTTGGCCCCCGTTAACTCTGTTAAAATATGTTTGGTTTGGCTTAAGGCCGTAGGTAATCTCATGATTACTGGCCGGTTATGTCCTTAACTCACGGGGGTGGGTTCGGGTCATGACAACACTGCTTGTTTGTTTGTTTGAAAACGGTTTAAAGTTTACTACTCGCAAGTATGCTAAGACGAGGATTTTGATGAATTGTTCCAATTCAAGCAATCCAACCTTCATCCACAGGCATTCATGCAATTAATCAACTAAGCAGTTAGCCTCATGGCAAGCATGCTAGACATCGCAACATACACATCTCGTGCAGTATGCTAAAGCGTAAACACTCACATCGTACTCCGAGCCAAAACAGAGAACTAGTTAGAAATCATGCATGATCCTAGTTCATGTTAAGATGGCTAATGCAACACATGCAAAAATGCAACTAAAATAGGCTCGGCTATTCTAAGATGGCATATGAAATGCAACTTGGTACATGTATTCAATTTGGAATTGAAATACAATGCAGTTAGTATGATGCGCCGAGCCCGGTGCATGCAAAATAGATGAATGGATGCATGCATGCAAGCATAAGGTATGCTAATTGAAATATGCCCTAAAACTAACCATCGTAAGTAGTCAAGTAAAAGGGAGAAAGAAATGGGGGTTGGAAGACATGCATCACACACACGCACGCTTATTACAACAGTTGGCCCTCTCGACGGAGGTTCCGAATAAGAAGCTAACTAGCTAATCTAAGCTACTTAAACCAATTATTACAAACAAAGCTAATTAACTATTCCTAGTTAACTAACTATTACAAAATGAAGCTAATTCACTAACAAGTTAACTAACTTGTTATTACAACACAAATAAGCACTTAAACGCATTAACTACTTAAATACAGAACCAAAGAATAAACCAGCAAAGGAAAACAGTAAAGAGAGGTCCTTGAGATGAGGAGTGCATGCATGCTCGGTCTCCTCGTTTGGAAATCCAACGCGATGCCCCAATTTGCCTCTGATTGCAACTATTCTTAGAACCTTGCACTAAGCTCCACAAAGCTTCAACTCCACCATGGGAACCTCTAGGAACATGGCCGACCACTTTCTGGAGTTGCCAACCACTTGCCAACCACTTTTCTTTCTTGCAGACCAAAAAAAGTGGTCGGCCAGCTAGTTTTTCTGGTCTGCCGACCACTTGTTGCTGCACTTCTCCAGTTTGCTGCAACAGAGAGCAAGAAAGGGCATGACAATGTATTTGCAAGGTATGTGTGCACAACCACTATCCCTATCATTTCATGATCTCAAGGGAGTGCAGTTCTCGACCCTCGGGCCACCAATCGCGCATTTCAATGCATGATGGCCGAGAAACCTAATTGCACAATTCAATATGAAATGAATGCACACATAAACACATAAAGCCTTGACCTCTATCATGTATGATCAAAAGGGTTGGCGACCAAGAATTGAGGCACGTTTCATCACTTCAAGTATGAAACGTCCCTCGTTTCTCATGCTCGGATTAACACTTAATCCAAACAAATGCAATGCAACAAAAGCATGCAAACATGTAATGTAACATGGCATACACAATGCAAAGAATAACATGGCATACACAATGCGAAGAACATGGCATACACGATGCAATGAACAACATGGCATACTCAATGCAATGTAACATAAGCATGCACAATGCAAAGAACATGGCATACACAATGCAATGAACAACATGGCATACTCAATGCAATATAACATAAGCATGCAAACAACATGCAAACTTACCAAGCATGCAAAACACAGTGCAACTCAAGCATGCAAACATGATGTAATGTAACAACATTTGAACAACATGCTCAATGGACTTAAACTAAAAATGGATAGACCTCAGTCATGCTCAAATCACTGGCAATAATGATGAAACTAAGGCATGAAGATCAAGATAAGCATGCTTAATGCAATGGCCCATTGACTAGGCATAAGAGCACAACTCTCAAGAGTGCTCAAGGAGTGACAAATGAGGAAGTGTAACAACACTAAATGCATTGAAATTAGGCATGGAATGATGCCAAATCATTCAAACAACATAAGCATGGCATGCTAGGGTCCTTAATGCATGAAGCTAGTAAAGAGGACTACAAAGGGACATGCAACACATGGCCCAAATGCATGACCCAACCACGGACAAAGCTTAAATCGGCCAAAACGAGGACCAAAACATGCTGAGATGGTGGCTCAAGGACTCAGGCATGCAAGCATACAAGCTAGGCCATAAACTAGGCAACAATGTATAACCCTTAAAGGCATTCAAAGCATGAAAGAAGTGGGAACATAGCAATGCTATAAGCTCTGAAATATCATGATAAATGATGCCAAATCATATACATGAAGCAAGTGAAGCATGCTATGGTGCTCAAAACTCAAAGCTAGCATAGGCACTAGCACTATAGCTATACAAAACATGGAGCATATGGTCGAGGCAACCCAAAACAGTCCTAGAACATGTCAAAATGATGCTAAAACATGTATGGAAGGAAACCAAAACAAGCTAGCATGAAGGGCATGGAGCATGGAATATGCAAGGCCAAAGGGGAGGGTTACACTTCACCTACGAAGACCAAGCATGGGATGGCTTCGCCAACAAAAATCAGAGTTATATTATGGAAAAATAACCCCAAAAACACATTGAAATGATAGCTCGCAAGCTTAGGCATGAAGGCATACGCAATGGCTCCTGTTTAAGGCATAAAGGACCAACCCTTCAAAGCATGGAATAAGTGAAAGATGAGAGTGTATGACCATGAAACATGCACTGAAATCACATAACAAATGATGCCAAATCATTCAAATAGGCCAAGCAATGCATGCTAATGGACTCGATACACAAAGCTAACAAGCTAAAATGCACTATAACTATACAAAGCATGCCATGCATGACCAAGACAACACAAATCAGAGCTTAAGCAAGGTAAAACATGGATAAAAGCTCCTTGAAGTTAAGAAAAAATCATGTTAGAATAACAGTCTAAAGCATGATACACGTTAGGCTAATTCATGGAATTGCACTACAAGTGCATGGAGCATGCATGGGGCTATCAAGCCAAACCTTAACAGAGGTATATCATGGAAAAAAAACCCCAAGAACATGCTGAGATGGACTCAAAACAAGCTAGAAAGACATGCTACTTCATGAAGCACACAAAGCTAGCTAGTTTGCAAGATTTACAGTACAAGTGTATAAGGCATGCAAGGGATGACAAAACCAAGTCAAAACAATGGTATGCCATGCTGAAATAAGGCCTAAAATAGGCTGAGATGTGGCCAACACAAGCTTAACAAACATGGTCAAACATGAGGCAAATGAAGCAACCATTCAAGAACACAAGGAGAGGGGATGACCCTCTCCTGTTTGGGACCTCAAAACACCATTTGCACCACTGACATTCCTCTAAGTTTCAGTGGTGAGAAGGCCAAAATAAGGTGGTCCCAATAGCTTAAAAGGATGGTTCAAAACAAGGCCTAACAAGGCACAAGAAGGGGTAGACTACCCCTAACACAAAAGAGACCTTAAACAAACATGCTATAGACTAAAAATCAGAACTTTTTTCAGTAGGAAGTTAGGCTAAAACACCATGCAAATAAGGCTAAAAGCTTAAGCAAAAAGCAAGGTTCAAGATGGTAGAAACTCACCCTTGTAGAACCCCTTTAAAACTGCAACTCCAGCAACTTTCCTTGATCAAAACTAGTCCAAAGGCCCCAAAACCAACCTCAAAGAGCCTCAGCAACAATAGTATGGTGTTTGAGTGTGTGTTTGTGTGCAATAGTATGATGAAAATGCACTTTTGAATACAAAAATGAAGAGTAGATGCAAGATAGATACAAA
The DNA here is from genome assembly GCF_004153795.1 of Camellia sinensis. Taxonomy (NCBI): domain Eukaryota; kingdom Viridiplantae; phylum Streptophyta; class Magnoliopsida; order Ericales; family Theaceae; genus Camellia; species Camellia sinensis. Next base: position 61,114 of record NW_021025503.1, read on the forward strand.
GATGTATGTATAACTCTCAAGCACCAAAATCTGAACCTGGAAGAGGGAGAGGAAGGTTCTCTTATATAGAGAACCAAAGGTTAAGCTTGTTGGACAAGCTTAGGCCTAAAGCCATCCCTCCATACACGTGTATGGAGGATCACTTCTGTGGCCTACAGCTGTTACAGCTGCCTAAAAAATATCTCCAAAAAGGTGATGGAAAGTTATCGACCACTTGAAGTGGTCGGCCAGCTACTTCTGCTGGTCGACCGTGGAAGTGGTCGGCTATAGGGGGAGATTGTTTGCGGCATGAAATCAAGGCAGTGGTGTGGTGGCCGACCAGAAAAGGTGGTCCAAAGACCAAGAAAACCAGTTGGCCAACCAGAAAACTGGCTACCAGGAAGGAAAGTGGTCTCCAAGGGGAAGAACTGGTCTCCCACCCTTATACCACCTTCCAAACAAGGAAAACAAGGTTTGTACCAAAAACAAACCAAAAAGGATGCAAGACGAGAGTTCGAGAGGCAAGGCGCACAGCCGGAAGCCTCAAAATCTAGTCTACGGGCACCAAAAGTGGTCTCCCAGACCACAGTGGCCCTCTAGGCCAAGGCAACATGGCATGGTTCGAAAACCAAGAAAAACGGAGAACGTTAAGCAGTCCCGAGACAAGGCACGCGGCCGAAGGCTGCAAAAATCAAAAACTAGTCTCCAAGCGAGAAAAGTGGTCTACAAGACCTCTCCCTCCCTCCACGGAAGAGAAACAAGGCTAGGTCCACAAACCGAGCCAAAGCGCAAAGAGTTCAGAGGCCCGGAGGCAAGGCACTCAGCCGAAAACTCCAAAAAACTCGAAACGAGCACAACATGCACTATCACAGAGTGCTCAATCGATGTCGTCTTAGTCTTAAGGTCGGTCAAAAATGAGGTGTCTACAGTTGCCCCTCTTTGACAGAACTCGGAAGTCATAAGATGACTAGAGTGAATGTTAAAGCCCAGAGACGACCCACTTTTGGCAAGGCCGAAGACTTAGACAAACAGGCAAGATAACAAAGAGATGCGCCCGCAGGCAGGGGCAAGATGCAAATGACATGCACAATGCCGAACATAACTGATGATCATGCAAAGAGAGCTGTAATGAAGCAATTTATGCAAAATAAATGCAACAGTTTAAGCGAATGAATACGAGCCAAACTACATTTCATGCAGAAAGGAAGTAAGAAAATTATACGATTCTCACTGTAGACATCCCATTTTTGACCGTCCTCAAGACATGGACATCACCATTTGAACATTCGGTGATTATCCATGTTTGTGTTCGTTTGGAGTTCCCGGAGGTCTCGGCTCGCGTGCCTTGCCTCAGGATCTCCGAACTTGACTATTTAGTGTCTGGTTTCACACCAAACACTTGTGTTTTGCCTTTGAGAGGCAGGGTAGGGCTTGTAGACCATCCCCACCCACCACCGGCACTGGCTAGAGGCCACCGGCTGGTTTTTGCTACCACCGGCAATGTATATCGGCACTATTTGTTGCCGGTCAGCACTTTTTTGTGCCGGCCGGCACTCTTTTTGGCCAAGATGGCATTTTTGGCCGGCCGACTACTGTGCATCTGCTTTTGCAGATATTTTAAGACAGCTATCTTGCTTTTGGCTCCCCTCCATACACGCGTATGGAGGGATCTCTATCTTGGCTAGAGGCCACCGGCTGGTTTTTGCTGCCACCGGCAATGTATATCGGCACTATTTGTTGCCGGTCAGCACTTTTTTGTGCCGGCCGGCACTCTTTTTGGCCAAGACGGCATTTTTGGTCGGCCGACTACTGTGCATCTGCTTTTGCAGATATTTTAAGACAGCTGTCTTGCTATTGGCTCCCCTCCATACACGTGTATGGAGGGAGCTCTCTCTTGGAAGCTTGTCTTGTAAGCTTTACAAGACAAGAAGTGCCATATAGAGAGAGGGTTGGTCTCTTGGCTTAGAGGTTAGACATTTGAGATATTTTGAGAGCTTAGACAGCCATTGTTAGGGTTTGAGTTCTAGGGTTAGGGTTAGATACACATCCTATCTCTCTTTTCCTCTCTTTTGTGCTCTTGTGTGTGTTTTAGTCCATACTATTGCACACAAGCACCTAGTGTTTCACCTTCCTCTTGGAACTGAGGTTCTGAGGGACTGATTTTGAAGTTTTGGTGTTGGATTCAAGCTAAGGAAGGCCATTGGAGCATCATTGTTGAAGAAGGCTTCAAGGGTAAGAATCTCACCCCTTTTTAACCCATTTTTGCATTGTATTTCTACCTATCTTAAATTCGTTTTTGAGCTTAGTGTATAATACAAAAAAGTTTTGTTTTTAAGCCCTCTTGGTTGTTTGTTAAGAGTGTTTTGTGGTTTGGGTAAGTTTGTATACCCTTAGGCCTTGAAAGGCCTCATTTTGTGCCCTTTTGTGTGAACTCCGGGATTTTGGTGTTGGGGTCTCTTCACCACTGAAATCTTGAGGGATTTCAGTGGTGAAGGTGATGCCTTGAAGTCCCAAGAAGGAGAGGGCCACCCCCTCTCCTTGTTGTCCTTGAAAAGGGCATGTTTTGGCCTCTTGAGGGAGCACCATGTTAGAGGGTGTATTGGCTATGACTTGGCTGCTTTTTATGCTTAGTATGTCATGTTATGCCTCAGTTTTTACTTCGTTTTGGTACTCCATGCATGCTTAGCATAGTTTCCATGTAATGCCTTGTTATGCCTTAACATGTCTTAGGTTGTGTGCCTTTGTTTCTAGCATGTTTTAGGCTCAACTCCAGCAAGCTTTTGGCCATGTTTTAGCATGCTTAAGCTCTGATTTGTGTTGTTTTGGTCATACATGTATTGCTTTGTATAGCCATGGTTCAATCTTGCTCACTAGCTTTGTGTATTGAGTCACTAGCATGCATTGCTTGGGCTATTTACATGATTTGGCATCATTTGATATGTGATTTCAATGCATGTGGTATGGTCATACACTCACATGTATCACTCTTTCAATGCATTGGAGAGGTTGTGCTTCTGCCTTAAAAATGAGCCATTGTGAATGCCATCTTGCCTAAGCTTGTGAGCTATCATTTCAGTGTGTTTTTGGTGTTACTTTGCCATGATATAACTCTGATTTTTGTTGGTTAAGTCATCTCATGCTTGGCTTTGCTGCGGGCGCATCTCTTTGTTATCTTGCCTATTTGTCTAAATCTTCAGCCTTGTCAAAAATGGGTCATCTCTGGGCTTTGACATTCACTGCCGTCACTTCTTGACTTCTGAGTTCTGTCAAAGAGGGGCAACTATAGACACCCCATTTTTGACTGCCCGTAAGACTTGGGCACTACTGATGGTTTACTTGGTGGAGAAATGTGTGCTAGGCAAAAGTTCAGTTTCTTCGGCAATGAGAGAGACAAATCTCAACTTCATACCCCTTTTGGACCAAAACAATCTTGATTAAAAGATTTTA
>NW_021025503.1:65302-211706 GCF_004153795.1 Camellia sinensis
ATTGTTTCGAATGCTTGTGGGTGAAGGTTGGATTGTTTGGGTTGGAAGAACTCATTGAAATCCTTTTTTTAGCCTACTTGCGAGTAGCAAATTTCAAACCATTTTTTGAACAAATGGATATACAATGCTTTGTTCCAAATTAGGTGATCTAGTCTATACTTTTGTGTTGTGCGCATCACATAGTATGATTAGCTAATTAATCGGAATAAGAACGCATAATGTTTTCAAAACTAGATATCATGGTTAGTAGAGGCCGATCTTCGGATCGGGCGAGAGGGGGTACTCATAGCTGACCTTCCCCAATCGTACCCAAGTTCTCGAGCCGAGGCAACTTTGGTGATGACGGACACGTGGCCTTCGGCACCGAGTCAGGATTTCCTAAATTTCTCAAAATAAAATATTTAAGTTGCAATTCTGTATCTGGCAAAGCAGTCCATGTTTGGCACTACTTTTTCAAAAATCTGTTTCTCAAAACGATTTGCCAGATTTGGACTCTTTGGTTCAGATTAAGAACCGTGACACAAATCGAGAGTCCAAACTGTAGCGCGAGGCCCACGCGGGCGCTGTTATAGTTTCTGGCGACTCCGCTGGGGATTTTTAGAGAGTTTGACTCGAACTCGTGATATCCTGTTTTGATCTCATTTATGTGTTTCTTTGCATTGCATGTGCATTGGTGCGCCTAGGAACACAGTGTTTGCCATCTGCCATTCCTGAACGGTTTGCCGGAGGCTTGTCTTTTCAAGGCATGTCCATAAGGCTGACCGGCTATGGGCTCTGATAGCATGGGAACAAAAACCCCGATTTTTACCGAGGCACCCTTTTCGACCATTCTACCTAGTGCACATTCGGATCCATAGTGACCATTCCAAGTTAGAGCAGGTTGCTTACCCGATGTTAGGTTGTTTGAGAACTGCTGCGTGCGTAGTGAAGCCCTAGCTCCTGACAAAATAGGACAGGGAAACCCTACCCCAACATAGGGGTGTTTTGGTTCTCTTTACTTGCTATGTGCTTTTAGAATGTATTTCTACAAGGAAGGTACATGTCAGTTTGCAAGTTTGAGTATCAGACCTGAGGACACCAGTATCAGTATCAGTTATGAGAATCAGTTATCTGCGGGTATCGGGTTCGGTTTTGGGGGACTGTGATTTCTGGGAATAGTGATCAGCAGTAGGGTACAGTTGTTTGGCTACACCCGTGTTTGATCAGTTTGGGCTGAAATGCTGTCTGTTTTTCCTTTCAGTTCAGAGAGTTGCAGAGTTGATACAGAATAGCCAGTGTCTCCCGTTGCTGAGGCAGGATTTATGACGGCACAAAATTCAGAAGAAATTGTGGTTATGACGGCTGCATTGGAGCAGGGGACCGCTCCACAGAGTGAGGCCAGCATCAATATGTCACATCTACCCAGGTCGCCCGTTGTGCACCCGGTCTGGGCTCCCCAGTTATATCAGGCTCGTGAGCCCACCACCTTTGAATTGATGGGGATGATAGGTGACCTCCAGAGGTCCGTGGCCGATCTGGCCTATGGAATGTCGGCTTCACCGCTAGCGGCGCCGTATGCCGGGAATTTCGTACCACAGGAGCCCCCGCTACTGGGGCGGATTGTGATAGAGCTTAGCCAGCCAGAGGTGGCTTCCAGCTACAGTCGCGACATGCCAGCACCAACCCAGACACTTGATCAGGCTGAGGCTAGAGGAAAAGACATGGCAAAGGCAGATGCCGATCCTATTGAACAACTGCTGTGGGCAGTCGAGGCTCTGAAAGTCAGAGGGATGAACAAGCAACAAACATCTGCGGTCGTGACCAAAGCTGTGGATGATGCTTTCCCACTCCAATCAAAGGCAGTTCAAGCCAGGCAGAAAATCGGGATGGGCCCCATCATGCCCAGACAATTCCTGTCGTTCCTAACCCTGCACCGGGAAAGGGTCAAAAAGCCAAGGCAGTGCCAGCTGACCCTTTCGCTAGCGCATCTGGCAAGAATCCTCAAACTTCAAAGTACCTGCCCCGAGGGCGCAGGGTCTTTCACGACCTCTACATGCCTTTGTCTAGGGCATTGCTAATATTGGCGAAGAATGGGCATCTTAAACCTTTGGAGCCTCGGCCACTCCCGAAGAATCTCCCCGCCACGCATGATGCTACCTTATACTGCACGTACCACCAACAGTCCGGTCACAGTACCGATGGTTGTTCCCGCCTTCGTCATGAAGTGCAGGATTTGATCGACAACAAGGTTATCCTCCCACCCACCTTAGCCAAGTCTGTTACCACCCAGTTGTTGGATTTCGAGGGCTCAGATACTATGAGTATGTAAAGTGAACCGCCTGCTGGCGACATTTGGTATATTTTGGATGTAGCGTCTGGCACGCATTTTTGAGCATCGGTGAAACCGAGTTTTGTAAATCCTGGCTTGGATATCGAGTCAGTCTTTTGTTTTGAGTCTGTCTCTTTGTCTTGAGTCAGTCTTTTGTGTAAGGGACTGTCTTGTTGTATCGAGTCAGTCCCCTTTGTATATAATACCAGGTGATTCTGGGGTTGTTGTCCCGAACACCGTTTTGTCTTGTAATTATCTGTTTTTGTTTTGAGTCTGTTTCTGCCGAGGGGCCAGTTGCACCAACAAATCCGAGTGAAATAGCTGTTGCTATCTCAACTTCATGCTTGCTTTCAGCATAAGTGCCAGAGAATTTGATTGGGCTGACAGTACATCTCGCCTGCTCTCCTGTGCGCCAAAATCATTGCATTGACCTAAGTTTTTCAAAACTTTTTGAACACTGCGGTGATAAAAACGAAGAGGAAAGAATTCCTCGGGTTTTGCAAAATTTTGATCATTTTGAGAGAAAGAGAGGCGTGCTAAGCCTTTTAATGAGTGAAATCATGCTTGTCGGCGTGAGTACTGAGGAGGATCCTGGTTGGATCCAGATTGGTTCCACACTATCTTCGGCGCGAGCGATTTGTCACTTTCTTAAAAACTTTCAAAAACAAATGTTTTACGCGGCCCTGTGAAGACTTGTGTGGAATCCCTCTTGAGGTCGCGTAGCCTAGGATCACTCTTAGCCTCAAGATTCAACCCGTTTGTTTTCTGACTTTGAACCCGTTCAGAACGTTCAGAAAGTTCAACGGACAAACGCCATGAATGGTCTGTATGGCCAGTTTCGAAACAGCCCTCGAGCAAGAGGCACCAAAGCCGAATCGGAATGAGTAAATCTCGCCGGAAGAAGCTCGTGGAGCAACCGGGATGGATTCTTCTGCAAATCATTGCAACAGCCGTTCTCCTAGACAAAGAGGGGCTTCCAATTTCAGGAACCATTTGGCATGGACTTGCTACACTTTTACCCTTTGAGAGGCTCGCTGGGCCGAAAACCCGGAACGGCGACCCAGGCAAAAGTTAGAGCAAGAGAAAAATACAAGAAAACGAAAATAAAAGCAAGCAAAAATACAAAAAAGAAGAAAAGAAATGAAATGAAAAAAAAAAGAAAATTGAAAAAAGAAAGAGAAAAAGAAATAGAAAATGAAAAGAAGCTCGCAAGGTCGAAAACCCGCATCGGGCGCCTTGGCAAAAGTGAAGGTTAAAATACCCGAGTGTACCTTAACCGGAACTACGTAAGGCTTGATCCTTTTCTGTGTTACACATGGCTCGTATCTGTACATGCCTTTCCTAGGCAAGATTTGGTTTTCCATTGCATATTTGTACATATTGCATTGTAGCCTGCATGCATTCATTGCATCGCCTTCCGCCTATGGCTTGCGCCTTTCCAGGTTGAGCTTGGTCCGGTATGTGCCCTTACTTTTCATGTTAAAACACAGTTCTGCATGTGTATCGCGCCGATTCCACGCTGATATGTTGGTTGAGGGTTGCGGCACCTTTTCTGTGTTACACATGGCTCGTATCTGTACATGCCTTTCCTAGGCAAGATTTGGTTTTCCATTGCATATTTGTACATATTGCATTGTAGCCTGCATGCATTCATTGCATCGCCTTCCGCCTATGGCTTGCGCCTTTCCAGGTTGAGCTTGGTCCGGTATGTGCCCTTACTTTTCATGTTAAAACACAGTTCTGCATGTGTATCGCGCCGATTCCACGCTGATATGTTGGTTGAGGGTTGCGGCACCTTTTCTGTGTTACACATGGCTCGTATCTGTACATGCCTTTCCTAGGCAAGATTTGGTTTTCCATTGCATATTTGTACATATTGCATTGTAGCCTGCATGCATTCATTGCATCGCCTTCCGCCTATGGCTTGCGCCTTTCCAGGTTGAGCTTGGTCCGGTATGTGCCCTTACTTTTCATGTTAAAACACAGTTCTGCATGTGTATCGCGCCGATTCCACGCTGATATGTTGGTTGAGGGTTGCGGCACCTTTTCTGTGTTACACATGGCTCGTATCTGTACATGCCTTTCCTAGGCAAGATTTGGTTTTCCATTGCATATTTGTACATATTGCATTGTAGCCTGCATGCATTCATTGCATCGCCTTCCGCCTATGGCTTGCGCCTTTCCAGGTTGAGCTTGGTCCGGTATGTGCCCTTACTTTTCATGTTAAAACACAGTTCTGCATGTGTATCGCGCCGATTCCACGCTGATATGTTGGTTGAGGGTTGCGGCACCTTTTCTGTGTTACACATGGCTCGTATCTGTACATGCCTTTCCTGTGCTATGTGCAAAATGAACCAAATGCTGTGTTATGGGCTGTATGCAGATTAATCCCCAACAGAGTAAGGGCTGTGTGTCCAAGAATCAGACAGTGGATCGCTTGGGTTATTTTGCTGTTGGCTGTTTAGTTATCTGATTATTACAAGTGCAAGTGTTCAATTTTCAGATAACCAATCAATTTCATTTACATTGAGGTGTAACATGATGGAATGCGATGCAAGGCATGAGATATGTAAATGTAACATTTTTTAAGCAAAAATCTGTTCATTTCATAATCTTTTTCGAGTACAAAGTTTTGAGGAAAACAAAATCTGCCTGAGGCAGTACAAGGTAATCTAACTACCAAAGAAAAGAGAAAAAGTACAAGAAAGAAGAAAAATAACAAAAATCCGCATCTGTGTCGAGCACTCCAAGGGCCATCAGTCTATCCTGGTCCTCTTCCTGGACGAGGGTCCAGGAGCATCATCAGCATCGTCGTCAGAGCCCGAGCTAGAACTGCCTCCGGTTTCCTCCCCTGATGACTCGGACTCCGCCTCTGCCTCCGCCTCTGACTCCTTGTCATCATCATCGTCCGGGACTGAAGCTCGCGAGCTGCTCCGACATGAGTGCGCCCCGCCTTGGAGCGAGGGAATACTCGGCCATCCTCATCTCTCTCTCGAGGCGGGACAGAAGGTCCGGCTGGAGCACCTCCTGCCATAGGAATCTGGAAAGGAGGCTGAAAAAGTACGTAAAAAGGGAAATGCATCAGTATGCTGTAGACAGTTTATTAGTGCAGAATGCAGTGTATGAATACAGTGTATGAATACTGTGAGCAGTTTATCAGTGCAGAATGCAGTGTATGAGTACAGTGTGTGTATGCCGTGAGCAGTTTAACAGTGCAGAATGCAGTATATAAGTACAATATGAGAATGTCGTGAGCAGTTTATCAGTACAGAGTACGGTGCAGAATGCAGTGTATGCAGTGTATCAGATATAGTAAGACGTGTATCAGGTGTTGTGCCGTGCATAGGATTATGTAAAACAGTGTATGAATGGTTTGAGGCCAGTGTCAGAAGGACATACCAGTATGCTGTAGAGGGCTAGGAGGTCAAAAGTCCGCTGAAGCATCTCCATCATCGAGGCATTCATCGCCAACGACTGACGGGTATACTCAGAAGAAGCCTGCAAAAGTGTCAAATGCATTAATATTCTGTGGAATACCAAGTAAACTGAAATGACATGACTGTACAAAATGCAGTAATACATACCGGAGGTAAATCGGGGACGCCGATGAGCTCATGACCAGCTGGTGGAGGGGCGAAGGGGATCTGATAGGTCGCCCCACCCTGCCCCTGGAAAGTCAGTACAGCGGGTAGGGCAGGCCAGCCAGCTCCCCGTTCTCCCCGTACTCCGCCCCTGCCACGGACTCGGGCCCTCCTCGCAACCCCTCCTCCACCTCCCGCTCCGGCCCCAGCCGCCAATGCCACAGGCCTGGCCCCTTCTGCTCGACGGCCGCTCAGAGGTCGCATCAGGTACGTCTGCACGTACTCCCGATAGTCTCAGGTGCCTCTGAAGCCGGTCTCCTCCTAGCCAATGGTGTAGTCGTCCATCTGCTCGCTGGTGAGCCTCTCGGTCTCCCTCATATCTGCAGGGGGTGAACCGGGACTATCTGCTTAGGTAACCCCAGGGTCTGGCGTAGGAAACGCTCACCCAGGTACCAAGCCCGACAGACTGGGCCCTCTAGCAAGATTCGGAAACGTGAGGTCTCATCGGCACTGGCAAACCAATCTCGAGTCACAGCTGGCAACGGAGCCCACGGCCGCCAAGTGATCTGAAAGTGACAGACAGATTGTTATCTACTGTTATTGAAATATGCAGTGGGAAAGCGAAGCTTAAATGAACTGCAAGTAAAACATACCTTGGTCGGGGTAATGGTGTCGAAGTATCGGTGGAAAAAGCCGAAAGTCTCTCGCGGCCGTGAGAAGGGGACGACTAGGGGAGTCTCTGTGACTGGTACGGGGGCAAGCCTAGGAAAGTAGGCGTAAACCCACAGCTGCAAGGTAAATACCAGTGCATTGATCAGAAAAAGCAGAATAAACAGAATAAAGCAGAAATGGCAGAGCCGTGTGTTGTGCAGTGTATGTGTGTGCCGTGTGTACAGTATACAGCAAGTATAGAGCAGACTACAGTGTGTGCAGTGTACAGAGTACAGAAAATATCGAGCAGAAATGAAAAGCGGAGAAGAAATGTACCTCCCAAGCCCGCCAATAGCCTCCGAGTAGCTGGCCGCTACCGCGCGAAGCCGAGCTCATATATCCATAAAGGGTGGCCGGAGCAGCGCCACCCCAATCATAATGCAGGATGTCCCGGACGTCCACCAGTGCGCTGAGAAGACAGAGAGGCACGGTGTTCGTCCGATCGGCGAAGATGGTAGTCCCGAACAGGAACATGAGGAAGCCGTGAGCATACCTCTCCACGTCCTCCTGGGTCATCTGCGCCTCCTCCTCCAACACAGGCTGGACCCTAAACTGGACCTCGAACCAAGAGTATCGGACGAAGCCCGGACGAGCGAGGGGTGGGGCCTCACCTAGCAGATGGACCTAAGCGGCGGTCCACTCATCCATGTCGATATCGAATGGGATCGGATCCCCCTACCCCGATGCCAGTGAGCATCGAGAAATCATAAGGGGTCATCGTCATGTCCCCTGCAGTGGAAAAGTGAAAAGAATCCGTGGTGTCCCACCACCTCTCCGCCAGAGCGGCAAGGAGAGGTCTGCATGTGGAGAGCCTGGAGAGTCCTCGGCAGAAGGGGCCGAAACCTGCCCGATCCACGATGCGTCGGACCGCGTCAGGGAGCTCATTGTACCACTCCCGAGCGCCAGTATTCCCATACCCGTGGATGGTATGGGAACCCTCCTGTAAATAGAAAATAATAATTGCAAGGCAACATTCAAAATGCAACTTTGAAAAAGCAGATGAAGCATGTGTGCAAGTTTGTCAGATTCAGACAAATACCGGGTGCCGGTGTGCTTACAGTGAAATACGTGTGATGTGTCAGCGTGTTTGGGTGTTTCAGAACAGATATAGCATGTGTGCAAATTTAACAGATTCAGACAAATACTGGGTGCCAGTGTGTATGCAGTGAAATACAGTGAAGTGCAGTGTGTTTGAGTGATTCAGGGCTAGTGCAGTGTGTGTGCATGTGTCAGTCTCGAGCAGATATCAGTTGTATGTATGTTTACAGTCAACTACAGTCTACGGTATATCAGATTCAAGCAGTTAAAGAGTACAACTACCTATGACGGTTTTGTATCCTACATTGCGGAAAGTAAAGCAGAAGAAAGAGATTTACCTCGGAAGTGCCGAATGAAAGGTGGGAGGTAGGCTCGCGCAGTAGTAGCTCAGGTGCCACATGCCTCTCGAAGCTCCAGAACTGACGCAGGCCGTCGGGGGGCAGAACATGGATCGCCGGTCGGTAGGTCGCCGGGTCGAACGGGCGCTCGCTCAACGGTAGGAGCTTGACCCCGGGATCCATCTCGTGGTCCGGGGGAGTCCCGCCACGTGGAATGTCGTCCGCCATGTCAGGAATGATGTGAAAATGGCCAGAGGAATGAAAACCGGGCCGGAATACGAAGAGTCAACCGGAAAGTCAACTCCCGAGAAGGTCGGAAATGGCCGGGAAGGCCGGAATGTGAAAAGGCACGGGAATGAGGGGAACAAACCCCGAAAAGGCAAGAATGCCAAACGAGGCACCGAAACAAAAATGTGATCGGTTGAAAATGTCCGAAACGCAAAGAAAATCGCGAATCCGACGACGAAACGGGCGTAGAACGCGAAGAAACGGCGAAAAATGAGAGATAAACGCTCTAGAGAGAGAGAGTGGGGATGTTCTGCGTGGAGAAGTGAGAAATAGGGTTTGAAAGCCCTATTTTAAAACACCCGAAGTGAAAAGTCGAAACTGCCCGAATCAGCAACTGTTTGCCGGTCGCCAATATTTTGTGGCCGCGCGGCAGTATTTTGTGCCGCATGGACTTATTCTTCCAGCCCGTGGACAGCCGGTGGCCTCCCCTTCGGCGGGTGTTTTCCACAGCCTTGTTTAGGCCATGTGAGGAAGTTTTGGTCTTCATAGCTCAAGAAGGCAAGAAAGGCATCTCCGATGTTCAAACCGCCTCCGTTTTTGACCCGGACTGCAGCTTCCGTGCGCTGCACTCCAATTTCATACAAGGTGTATCCTTTTCGTATCCTTTGACTTTTACCAAGGTCCAAAAGTTGCCTCATGTGCATTTCAAATCGTCGCACCTGTTTTTGTGCATTTCAAACCCGTCCGGCACTGTTTGTGCATTTCAAACCGTCGCACGTGTGTCTTAACTGTGCACTTTCCATGTGCACTTATTTGTGGCATTTAACATCGCACTGTTTTGTGGCATTGTATTTCACTCGCGCTGTTTAGGCGTATCGCACTTGTCTTGTGCATTTCAAATCATTCGCGCTTTTGCCCTCAGGATCTCCGAACTTGACTGTTTAGTGTACTGGTTTCCACACAAACACTTGTGTTTTTGCCTTTGAGGATGGCGGGTAGGGCTTGTAGACCATCCCCACTAGACACCATCCGGCAGTGGCTAGAGGCCACCGCTGGTTTTGCTGCACGGCAATGTTATATCGCACTATTTGTTGCCGGTCAGCACTTTTGTGCCGGCCGGCACTCTTTTGGGCCCAAGACCGCATTTTGGTCGGCCGACTACTGTGCATCTGCTTTTGCAGATATTTAGAGCAGCTGTCTTGCTATTGGCTCCCCTCCATAACACGTGTATGGAGGGATCTCTCTCTTGAAAGCTCTATATATAGAAGGGCTTGTTCTTGGCTTGAGAGGTTAGACACTTAAGATATTTTGAGAGCTTAGACAGCCATTGTTAGGGTTTGAGTTCTAGGGTTAGGGTTAGATACACATCCTATCTCTCTTTCCCTCTCTTTGTGCTCTTGTTGTGTTTTAGTCCATACTATTGCACCAAGCACCTAGTGTTTCACCTTCCTCTTGGAAACTGAGTTCTGAGGGACTGATTTTGAAGTTTTTGGTGTTGGATTCAAGCAAGGAAGGGCCATTGGAGCATCATTGTTGAAGAAGGTCAAGGGTAAGAATCTCACCCCTTTTTACCCCTTTTGCATGTATTTCTACCTATCTTAAATTTGTTTTTGGCTTAGTGGTATAATACAAAAAAGTTCTGTTTTTAAGCCCTCTTGGTTGTTTGTTAAGAGTGTTTTGGTGTTTGGGTAAGTTGTATACCCTTAGCCTTGAAAGGCCTCATTTTGTGCCCTTTTGTGTGACTCCGGATTTTGGTGTTGGGGTCTCTTCACCACTGAATTCTTGAGGGATTTCAGTGGTGAAGGTGATGCCTTGAAGTCCAAGAAGGAGAGGGCCACCCCCTCTCCTTGTTGTCCTTGAAAAGGGCATGTTTTTGGCCTCTTGAGGGAGCACCATGTTAGAGGGTGTATTGGCCATGGACTTGGCTGTTTTTATGCTTAATATGTCATGTTATGCCTCTGTTTTACTTGTTTTGGTACTCCATGCATGCTTAGCGTACTTGCCATGTAATGCCTTGTTATGCCTTAAAATGTCTTAGGTTGTGTGCCTTTGTTTCTAGCAGTTTTAGGCTTACATTCATTGAAGATTTTGTGCTTATCTTGACATGTTTTAGGTCTGTCCATAAGTGTTTGGGTGATTTTGGCGCATTATATAGGCCTCTTTGTTATCCCGGGCTTGTTGGCCTTAAGTATGTGCATTTATAGCATGACATCTTTGCATTGATTTGGTGATTTGGGGTCATCTTATATGTTATTTCAGTCCCATTTTCATGCCTATGTGTTTGCCTTGAATGCATCCTTAATGCCTCATAAGCTTGTGTAGCAATGCTCCTTGTTTTGGCACTTGTGCATGCCTCTAAATTTGAGCCACTTAGATGCCATCTAAGTAGTCCTTTAGCCTTGTTTTAACATGCTAAAAACCTGTTTTTAGTTGTTTAATGCATGCCATGATTGTTGTGATAAATGTGCTTCAAAGCTTCATAACTTGCCTCAAGTACTTGGATCATGGTTGCATGCATTTGCTTGTCTTGTTTGACATGATTTGGCATCATTTTATGACATGATTTTCAATGCTTATGTTGCATGCTAATTGTCCATGAAATCCCCTTGCGAGTGTGCTTGAATGTTGCTTGCTTAATTCTTGAGGTTTGGACCATAACATGTGTATGTGTGCATGTGTGTTTAGCCTCCATTTTTGGGCATTTTGGCTACTGTTTTGGGCCCTATTTAGAGTTGTCTAATTCATGTTTAAGTCCATCTTTCCATCTATTTGCATTGCCATATGTATGCTTGTTTGCTTGCATAAGTTTGTTGCCATGCCATGTTGCATCCTTAGCTTGTATGCCTAGGTTGCATTGCATCTTGCATGCATGCCTTATTCCTTGACTTGGTGATAGGAATTGGGCCTTGTTTGTTTGATTGGTTTGCATTTCATTTGACATGAAAGTCGCATACTTGGTTCTTTGGGCCATCATGCATGGAAATGCGTGATTGGTGGTCCGAGAATCGAGGCACATGTCCCTTTGAGTCATTACCATGATAAGGGACATGGTTGGTGCATATATGCCTTGAATTGTGCTGCCATGCTTTGCCTTGCCCTCTGTTGCTGTCATTTGCAGATTCTGCAGGAAAACTCTGCCGACCGGCAGTGTAAGGTGCCGACCGGCAATAATTTCCCAGCCGACAGCTTCACTTTGTGCCGGTGGCCACATCCCACTGCCGGTGGCAATTCCATGCAGCTGGTGATGTCTCCCAACATCCAAGGAATCAGTCCTGAGGTTTTGGCAACTTCCAGAGGAGTGAAGGAAGGAAAACAGAGGCAGCCTATGCATAGCGGCACGTTTCCCGAGGCGATTTTCCTGTTTTCTTAAGTTTTAGTTAATTTGCTTAGTTGATTAGGTAATTTGTAATATTAATTAGCTTGCGTAGTTAATTAATTTGTAATATTTATTTGGTCCCTCTGAGCGAGGGAAAATCTATAATAAGTGTGTGTGGGTGGTGTGTATGTCTTCCAATCCCCACTTCTTTCTTCCCTTTTATTTACCTGCTTATGATGGTAGATTAGGGCATGTTTAATTTAGCATACCTTATGCTATGCATGCGTGCATTCATGCATTTGTACTGCATGCATTAGGCTCGGTACATCACGCTAACTGCATCTGTACTTCAATTCACAAATTGAATATGTGGTGATTGATCGCATTTCATATGCCATGTTTAGGGTTAGCCGAGCCTGCCTAGATTGCATTTTTGCATGTGATGCATTAGCCATTTTCAACATGAACTAGGACATGCATGTTTGCTAACTAGTTTACTGTTGTGGCACGGAGTACGATGTAAGTATTTATGCTTTAGCATCCCGCATGCGTGTGAGTGTTGCCATGACAGTATGCCTGCCATGCGGCTAAGTGCTTATGTGTTAAAATTGTTTGAATGCCTGAGGGTGGAGGTTGGATTGTTTGAGTTGGAAAAACTCGTTGAAATCCGCATTTTAGCCTACTTACGAGTAGCAAATCCAAAACATTTTCCAAAGCAAACGAATATGCAATGTTTATTCCCAAATCAGGCAATCTAGTCTATACTTGTTTGCTGCGCGCATAACATAGTAATTCTAGGCTAATAAATGGAATAAGAACACATAACGTTTTCAAAATCGGATATCATGGTTAGTAGAGGCCGGTCTCCGGACCGGGCGAAAGGGGGTGCTCATAGCTGACCTTCCCCGATCGTACCCAAGCTCCCGAGCCGAGACAACTCCGGTGATGACGGACATGTGGCCTTCAGCACCGAGTCAGGGTTTCCTAAATTTCCCCATTTTAAAAAATATTTAGGTGGCGACTCTGTATCTGGCAAAGCACTCCATGTTTGGCACTACTTTTTCAAAAATCTGTTTCTCAAAACGATTTGCCAGATTTGGACTCTTTGGTTCAGATTAAGAACCGCGACAAACAAAAATCGCGAGTCCGAACTGTAGTAGCATGAGGTCCCCCCTTCGCGGGCGTGTCTACACTCACTGCATTGGAACTTCTCTTGAATGAACCGTACAAACAATATCGTGCCTGCATAAGAAAGCAACTCAACAGGTACAATGTAGTTAGCAACATATGTTCAACGTTACATCAAGGTACAATATCAATATAAGATAAACGCGTGCATATACAATGCCGATGGAAACATGCATGGCAATGCAAGTGAAAAGTGCATGATAAAGCAACCAGAACGAGCATAACAATGCAAGTGAAAAATGTGTCACAACGCAAGTGAAGAGTGCATAACAATGCAGGCGAAAAGGTGCATGACAATGCGATCTAAGTATGCGCGACAACGCGGGTGAAAGGGTGCATGACAATGCAACCTAAATGTGTGCATAACAATGCGGATGGAGGGGTGCTTGACAATACAACCTAAGTGTGCGCATAACAATGCGGATGGAGGGGTGCATGACAATGCAACCTAAGTGTGCACATAACAATGCGGGTGAGGCGGGACTTCAATAGCATGCTTGAAGCAAAATACTGAAAAATGAGATACAAGCCTTAACGCGAGCAATTAAACCGTAACCTCCAAGTTACCTCTCGGAGGGGTCACAACATACTTAAAAAGGATACACCTCGCTCTTTGACGAGTGACGATGAGCCACGCATCGAAGTTCCCGTGGGGACATTTTGAACTGAAAAGTGTACTTTTCTGGCACTTTCCCGAGAGCCGAGGACTCCAATCATCACAAAAACACACAGGGAGAACAATGGAGCCATGAAGATCATCCAGGAGGCTGGCTGACCACTTAGATTAGTGGCCGACCAGTTGTTGACCACTTAAGTGGTCAGCCGACCAGAAAAACTGGCTGGCCGACCAGTTTAGCAAAACAGGGACAGATTGGTCTTTTCAAGGCCGGATCTTTAAGTATACACATCCAAATCACTTTTGCTCACAAACACAAGGACGAAACTCGTTCTCCTGTACTCCTAGACCCTTTTCCCTCTCAGATCTGCACTTTATACGCGTTTTCCAATGCCCCACGCGAAGTTGTTTCGTGAAAACTTTCGATTGTCTTCATTTTGAACCGATTAGAATTTGTTTCCGGAGCTTCTTTCTCCATTTTCACCACTTGAGGTATGTTTGTCTCGAAGTTTAGCACCTTTTCTCGGGCGTTGACTTTTGTTGACCTTTTCTCTTCCCCAGAGTTGACTTTTGTTAAGTTTTTGCAATTTTGGCTCATTTCGCTCATTTTTGCATCTTTTGCAGATTTCTTCAGATGGCTGACGATATTCCATATGGCGGAGGCTCCCCAAGAGTTTAGGAAGAGCCCGACATTATACCGTTGCCTCCAAAGATGCGGTCGTTCAACCCAGAAAGGTACCACCTGCAGGAGCACATCCTACCTCCGAGCACCTTCTACCATTTTACCGATTTCGCGCAATGGGCGCCCGCAGACTTACTGCTACGGGAGCCGGAGTCTCATCTATCTCATCATGCGCGAGAGGTGCATACTTCATTTTTGCATTTTCTGCGATGCATTTTGCATTTCTTGCAAATTTCATGCTTTCGCTATGTATTATATCTACTCGTTCTGAACACATTTACACATAGACAATACTTTTGCTCATTCTTGAACACATCTTGCACACAGCATTCGGTTCTTTTGGGCACATAGCTGACACATAGCACAATACTGACTTGGCACACAACTTATTCATAACACAATGCTGACTTGGCACACATCTCACAACACAACACTCTGTTAGTTTGGCACACAGCTCATTTGGGCACACAGCGCATTTTGGGCACACAGCACATTTCGGGCACACAGCACATTTGGGCACACAGTTCACTTCGGGCACACAGCTCATTTCCGGCACACTGCTCATTTGGGCACACAGCTCATAAAACTACTCAATCTGAACACACAGTTCATAACACAACATTTTGCTCAACCTGAACACACAGTTCATAACGCAGTATTTTGCTCAATCTAAACACCTAGTCCATAATGCAGTATTTTGCTCAATCTGAACACACAGTTCATAACGCAGTATTTTGCTCAATTTGAACACAGTTCATAACACATTATTTTGCTCAATCTGAACACACAGTTCATAACGCAGTATTTTGGTCAATCTGAACACACAGTTCATAACGCATTATTTTGCTCAATCTGAACACCCAGTTCATAACGCAGTATTTTGCTCAATCTGAACACGCAGTTCGTAATGCAGTATTTTGCTCAATCTGAACACGCAGTCCCTAACGCAATATTTTGCTCAATCTAAACACGCAGTCCATACCGCAGTATTTTGCTCAATCTGAACACCCAATCCATAAGGCAATATTTTGCTCAATCTGAGCACACAGTCCATAATGCTGTATTTTGCTCAATCTGAACACGCAGTATTTTGCACAGTATTTTGCTCAATCTGAACATGCAGTCCATAACGCAGTATTTTGCTCAATCTGAACACGCAGTTAATAACGCAGTATTTGGTTTAATTGGCACGCAGCTCATAACATTGCACACTCTTCACTCTGAACACAGTTCATAACACAGCATTCGGTTTAATTGGCACGCAGCTCATACAACACGCTATTCAATCTGAACACGCAGTTCATAACACAGTATTCTGTTTAATTGCCACGCAGCTCATACAGCACACTGTTCAATCTGAACATGCAATTCATAACACAATATTCTGTTTATTTGGCACACGGCTCATAACACTGCTCAATCTGAACACGCAGTTCATAACACAGTATTCGGTTTATTCTAAACACATAGCTCATATAGCACACTGTTCAATCTGAACACGCAGTTCATAACACAGTATTCTGTTTATTTGCACATGGCTCATAACGCTACTCAATCTGAAGACATAGTTCATAACACAACATTCTGTTTATTTGCACACGACTCATAACACTACTCAATCTGAACACACAAGTCATAACACAGCATTCTGTTTATTTGCACACAGCTCGTAACACTTTTCAATCTTAACACACAGTTCATAGCACAACGCTCTGTTTATTTGCACACGGCTGATAACACTGTTCAATCTGAAAACACAGTTCATAACACAGCATTCTATTTATTTGCACACGGCTCATAACACTGCTCAGTCTGAACACAGAGTTCATAACACAACATTCTATTTACTTTGAAATTGAATACATTTGTTCATTCTACCCGCAGGTATCTTCTCGTTTCACACGAGGTTACGGGTCGATCATTGCCAGGGAGTGGTACATGGAGCTCCCAAATGTCGTTCGACACATTGTGCATGAGGCAGGGTATGGCCCATTTTGTATGGGGTTGTCGCGTCATCCGGCAAGCAGGACCCTTTTGGGCGCACTTTTGGAGAGATGGTGGGACACCACCAACTCCTTCCATTTTTTTGCCACCGAGGACATGACGATGACCCCGTATGACTTTTCCATACTGACGGACCTCGACATGGCAGGCCGACCGATCCCATACGATATCGATATGGGTGAGTGGGAGATGGCTTGGACTTATCTGCTTGGAGCCCATCCGCTGCCCTGCAGATCACCGGGCATGGTTAGGTAGAACTGGTTTGCGGAGCAGTACAGAGGGACTACGCCTGAGACTATTGAGGCCATACAACAGTATGCCCGGGGATTTTTGATATTCCTCCTCGGGACCACTCTGTTCTCCAACAGGGGGAACAAGGTCGGGCTATATCTTCTCAGTGCTCTGGTAGACCTATCACCGATCTGGCACTTTGATTGGGGCGGCGCTGGCCTCGCTACCCTTTATTGCTACATGAGCGCAACCTCCCGAGAGCGGGGGACCATAGTAGGTGGCTACTGGCGAGCCTGGGAGGTACATTCTACCCTCTTGATTTACATTTCTTCTTTTCATTATATGTACACTATACAGGGCACACATTACATTCTGTACTCTACATTTTGCACTTAGCATTCTGCATTTTCTGTATATTCTGTATTCTGACAGCCACGGTCTTGCCTTTCACAGCTGTGGGTTTACGCCTACTTCCCGACGCTCACTCCCGAGTTGGAGGTCGAGGCACGACTTGAGATACCGTACTCACGCAGATTCGAGGGTCAGTGCTGGTCCAGGCCTCGGGAGACATTGTCATCTCTCTAGTAGTATTTCGACATGGTGCGAGCAGACGAGGTAATCCAGAACTTCCAGTTCTTCATGCTCTCAACTTTGATTCATCTTGCATACTTATGACATCTAATCAGTTTATGCACTTGATATACGCAAATCACTTGGTAGCCTTGGCTAGTGATGCCCGGGTATTCTCGGTTCCAGTTCGCCGGGGCATGAGGCGCCACCCGATACCGGGTTTTGCTTGAGGGACCAGTCGCTAGAGCCTGGATTCTCGGGGATTGCTTCATCCGCCAGACGATGGGCAATCCCGCTCAAGAGATCCCCTTAGCACCTCCACTGGACATGCGATCCACAGAGAGCCTCACTCCCCGGGAGGTTGACGACCTTATATTGGGTGTCGACGCCGTTCTTTTCCTGGGGGAGGGGAAGTACGCGACATACTGCCATACATACTTGATGCCTCCACTGACAGGTGTCCGTACTCCTACGAGGAGCGCTGTTGATATGTCGTTGTCGTGTCGCGCTCGAGCTGCAGACATCCCTTCCATTAGCAGGGCTAGCACATGGAGGGGTAGGGCTAGAGGGATGCCCTCGACTTGCCAGTATACTGGGTGGCCAGATCTTTTGACTGAGCTGACGAGCTGGCAGTATGGGACATCTTACCAGATTCCACTGGAGCCTCCATTGCCCGATCATCGATTCGTCAGTGACCCTAACTCGCTACTGGTGCGCTCCACAGTTTTCATTTATCACTAAGATATTTAGAGATTCATTCATTCACTGATGACTTGAACTTGCATCTGCAGCCTCCCAGAGAGTATACTGAGGGGCTGCTTGGAGTGGTGGCCTCACTCGAGAGCATAGTCCTGCGGAGGGAGACGCTGCTGTACGCCTTCAGCATTCCGGTACTTTTTAATTTCCTTACATTTATCATACTTCTAATGACATATGGAAACTGAACATTTCACTGCATTGATTCATTGCATGTGTAGAGCACATCTGTCATATCACATTTACATACTATATCTGCATGCTCACACTCTATGTACCATTCTTGTATCTAATATCTGACATACATACTCTGGCTGATGTATTCAAAACTGCCTTTTCAAGTCACACCCCTGCAAGCTGGGCCATCCAGGCCTTCTCGATCAGCTAGGAGAGTGGTCTAGACTCGCGGTAGAGGGAGCTGTAGAGCACCTGTCAAACATGACGAGGAGTCCATCAAGGAGGAGGAGTCAGCACATCCACAGTCAGAGACGTCTGCAGGCAGAGATGATGACTCTAGTTCCAGTTCTGAGAACGGAGGCGACACCGAGGACGGTGACTCCAATTCAGACGAAGATGCCGACGATGGTGGCGCAGAGGCTGCTCAGCCGAAGAGGGCGAAGAGGGCCTCTCGGTCTTGAGCTTGATAGCATCGATGCAGATGTTCCTGTTTTATTTTTCTTTTTACATGTAGTTGTAGCACATTGTACAGCTTAGGCAATTTTTATTTTCCTTTAAACTTGTACCCTGTTGTAAAATGTTGTAAAAAGAAGCTATCATGGAATGAAAATAGCTTTTTGTTCAAAAAGGTGTTGCATTTGTATTTTTAGCATTGCATCGCATCGTTTTGCACAAAAATGAGATTGAATGGAAATTGAACATCGTGTATTGCCAAGTGAGGTAGTGAACCAACATAACAAACTAAACGGCTTAACTCACTAAGAAACAACAAAACCTTAGCAAGTTCACAACTCGATAAGCAAAGAGCAACAACTCGATAATCAAAGAGCAACAACTCGATAAGCAAAACTTAACAACTCGATAAGCAAATGCATTTTGGACAACAAAGCAAGGGAACGCATCCGAAACAGGGGTAAACTCAGACCTTCAGTACTCTCAGTACACAGGAAGGCTAGGGACTCTCTTCCGAAGACAAAAAAACAGCTGGAGACCACATTTTTGCACATGGCCAACCACTTTTAGAGCTTACCGCCCAGTTTTTTGTTTTGCAAACCAGAAAATATAGCTGGCCGACCAGAAAAACTGGCGTGGTCGGCCGACCACTTTGCCTGGGGACCTTCAGTTGTCTGACACTTGTCCTCCAAAAAGTGCTTTATCCTTCATAAAGGTTCCAGCTTCGTGGTTCCCTCATTCTAGCTCAGTTTTGCACCAAAATGGAGGCGTTTCTTGTAGAAAATCTCACAAATTGGATTGCTACCTTAGATCGCTCAGAAAAGTTGAACTTCTGGGGCTTCGGCATAAATGCACTATTCACGTTGGGCCACACCCTGCTGCGTTTTTCGTTCCTTCATACCGCGACAAGGTTTTGGAATCCGATCATCCATGTTTTTAGCTTTGGCGGACAAGAGATATGTCCCACTTTCAAAGACTTCCAAGCTTTGATGGAGTCTGAACGCGAGGAAGAGATTTTGCCACAATTCCGCTTTGGCCACATCCAAGCCTTAGGTCGGATGTGCGGGATCACAATGCATGACGCTCAGTCTTTGATCCGCGATGGGGAATTGGACATCCCAAGCTTGATTTATCGATTATCTGATGTTGGTGACCGCGATGATCATCACTGGCAGGGTTTTCGGTGACATGCGCTTTGCTGATGCATGCTATCCTATTTCTTGCTTGCCTCAGGCTCCGGAGGATCTAGCGTCCGTTTGATTGAGGTTACCTAAGGCTTAAAAGAGGGCAAGCGCTGCATTGCCATGACACTGGTTGAGACATTGATGGGTTTGGATGCCTTCCATCGCCGAGAGACGACTAGATTCGTGGGGAGTCCACTACTGCTGCAGGTAATGTTTCCCGCCCTATCTCATATATATTTCTCACATCACTTGGCCCTCAGGCTCGATTTTTCTCTCAAAACCCTTTTCTTACTTTTCTCTTAACGTACACCTATCTATTCTTTAATCTCTCATTTTTCATCCCTGCCCAGATATGGTTGATAGATAAATTGAAGGTTGTGGACTCATGCCCAGTATATTCAGCTTGCGGCTATTTCTTCTGGCGACGTCTAGTTGATGCCCCTGATGAGGGATGGTGGTGCGAATGGATGTGCAGTCTATCCGCTACAAGTATTGCATGGCGCTGCCCCTGGCTCAATCTGCTGGCGATAAGTTACAGCACGTCTCACCAGCCCAGGATTTAGTTGATCGGCCTGACACACTGTGTCTTTTACTTCCCATTCTGATTTCAGCGCCAGTTTGAACATGATCAAACTTGCCCGGCAGAGGGGATAGAGTACCCTGCTGCATTTCTAGTTTGAGGCACACAGCTAGCTCGGTATGCCACAACATGGAGAATGAGAGAGCTTCTGGCCCCCGCTCCCACCTTCAATTGCACCCTCTTTGATGAGTGCATAGCCTGGATTGATGAAAAGGCGCAGATTGGGCCTTCTTTGGCATCAGAGGCTTCCACAAGCTCTAGGAGGGGATGCAGGAACACCTGACTATGCCCCAAATTTATTGTTTTATCAGTACTTTCAAGTTTTCTTTATGAATGCAATAAAAAGTAACTTTAATTAGTATTCAAGAGTAGGAGAACTCTCTACTGAAATCAATATAATTGAAGGTTGTGGGTACTGAAAATTTTCCGTTTGGTCAAAAAATGGTCTAAGTCGTAAAAAGATTAATTTGAGCAAAATCAACTTTTATTAAAACTTTTCAAAACCATTTTCGATATGGATCAAAACTGGACACACCCGAGATCAATCACTGAGATGTGCAACCCCGGATCCCATCAACTGGAAAGTTACCCCTAGTCTGAATAGCACTGCACTGGAGATCACAACCGAGCTCTTGAATGCAGAATAGACAAAGATGACCAACATGATCAGATGGACAAAGTTGATTTGGAAGTGTTTATGGCTGGACGTCAGGATGAAATTGCCTACGTATCCCAAAGATAGGAATCAAACCTTACGTAGTTCGGCTAAGGTTCACTCGTGTATTAATACTCTCCTTTTACGCTCTAACTTTTGCCAAGGCCGCCCTTTCTGGGTTTTCAACCTTGCGAGCTCAGTTTTTATTATTTCAAATTTTTTGTTCTCTAACTTTTGCCTATGGTCGCCCTTTCAGGTTTTCAGCCTAGCGAGCCACTCAGGGATAGTATTTCTTCAACTTGTCCATGTTGATCGGCTGGGAGAACTCTAGGCCATCTAGGTCAATCAGAACGACAGCTCCTCCCAACCAGATAGACTTGATGAGGTAAGGGCCAGTCTAATTGGGTCTGAACTTTCCCCTAGGGTCGTGGATAGGAGCTCGGTTGTCTTTGAGCACTAGATCCCCTTCCTTCAAATTCCTAGACTTAACCTTCTTGTTGAAAGCCTTGGCAATTCATCGTTGATAACCGTGGACGTGATATAGTGCTTTCAGCCTTCTTTCGTCAAAGAGCATAAGTTCTTCGAACCTGCTTTGCTGCCAATCTGCCTCAGCTATCTGCCACTCAGGCAATACCCGTAATGACGGAACCTTAACTTCGATAGGCAGAACAGCCTTCATCCCATAGACTAAAGAATACGGAGTTGCTCCAGTAGAAGTTCAAATTGAAGTCCGGTAACCCCAAAGAGCAAATGGCAGCTTATCTGGCCAGTCCCGGTAGGTTTCCACCATCTTCTGCAGAATGTGCTTGATGTTCTTGTTGGCGACCTCAACTACTCCGTTGGTATGCTACCGATATGTAGATGACTTATGAAAAGCCACATTGTACTTCTCCAACAAATCGATCACCTCCTTCTTGAAGTGGGAACCATTATTTGAAATGATCTCATTCGGAACCCCGTAGCGACAGATAATGTTGTTTCTGATGAACTTAGCAACATGTGATGCCTTCAACACCGCGTAAGATTGGGCCTTAACCCACTTCGTAAAGTAGTCTATCGCTACCATAATGTACTCATGCCCATTGGACCCCTTCGGAGTGATAGCCTCAATTACATCAATCCCGCAGACTGAAAACGACCATGGCGAAGTCATGTTGTACAGCTTCGACGACAGAATGTTCATACGGTTTGCATGGATTTGACATTTGTGGCATCGCCGGACAAAGCCAATACAATCCTCCTCCATGGTGGACCAGTAATAACCCTGTCTAAGGATCTTCCGGGCTAACATCACCCCGTTCATGTGCACTCCGCACTCTCCTCCATGGATGGCCTCCATCAGGTGCTCGGATTCTTTAGCGTCGACACACAGGTTATACATCCCGAGATGACCTCTCTTGTACAGTTTACCCCCACAGACGATGAACTGAGCAGCCATTCTTCGAATTGCCCTCTTATCTTTGGCATTTGCCCCTAGTGGATACCCCTCTTTTTCCAAGAAGTTCCAGGCATCGTAATAACGGGGATTCTCGTCTTGTACTTCATCTATGGCAGCAATCAGCTCGTAGGCCGGCACGAATTTCTGTTCGATGATGATCGGACGCATCCAGACTCCGAAAAGGGATGTCTATTATAGAAGATAGAGTTGCTAATGAATCAGCGAACCTGTTGTTCTCTCTTAACAGATGGGCAAAATTTAGCTTCTCAAACTGAGGAATTAGCACGTCCAAGGTCTGGTGATAAATTGTCATCTTTTCTTCTTTAACTTTCCAATCTCCTTTAGCTTGAGATACAACAAGGTTTGTGTCCCCGATGACATCCAACTGTTTTGCCCCTAGTTCTAGGGTAGCTTCTAATCCAGCAAATACATGCCTCATATTCTGCCTCATTGTTCGATACTCTGAACCGGTGTTTGAATGCTAAGGGTATGCGGGAATTGTCTGGTGCTATCCACAACACCTCTATCCCATACCTGTATTGGTTTAACGCTCCGTCAAAGTACATTGTCCAAGTCTCTTCTTTGACTTGCAGAATGGCCTCGTCTGGGAAAAGATACTCAACTGCTTCATCCTCTTCCACTGGGTCATCGGCTAGGAACTCCGCTACCGCTCTCCCTTTCACTAACTTGCGCGTCATGTACTTCAGATCGAATTCAGAATGCAGAAGCAACCAACAGGCTAGCCTACCCGTAAGTGCTGATTTCCCAAAGAGATATTTGATGGGATCTAGTCTTGAAACCAGTATTACAGAGTAAGCTAACAAGTAGTGTCGCAGCTTCCTGGTATCCCATACCAAGGCAAGACAAGCCTTCTCCAGCGGAGTGTAGCGGGTCTCGTAATCCAGCATTTTCTTGCTCAAGTAGTAGATAGCTTTTTCCACTTTGTCCTCATACTCCTGTGCAAGCATGCAGCCCATTGTTGTTTCAGTCACTGAAAGATACAGAATCAACTGTTTCCCCGACTCAGGCAGTGACAACACAGGTGGGTTCTGTAAATATTGCTTGATCTGTTCAAAAGCATCTTGGCATCGGCCGTCCCATTGGAACTTCTTTCCTTTCTTGAGGAGACCAAAAAGTGGTTCACAAGTCAAGGTTCATTTCGCAATAAACCGTCTTATGAATTGCACTTTACCCAGAAAGCCTCGCACCTCCATTTCAGTCCTCGGTGGTGGCATTTCTAAGATGGCCTTGATTTTGGAAGGATCGACCTCGATACCTCTCTGTGTGATCAAGAACCCCAGTATTTTCCCTGCTGTAACACCAAATGTACATTTCTGAGGATTCAACCGCAACCGATACTCTCTGATCCGTTCAAAGAATTTCTACAAGGCAGTGTAGTGGCCCTCTCTTTCCTTGGACTTGACAATCATGTTGTCCAGGTACACCTCAACCTCTTTGTGGATCATGTCGTGCAATATTGTGGTCGCAGCCCGTTGATAGGTAGCCCCAGCGTTCTTTATCCCAAACAGCATCACCCTATAACAATTGGTTCCCCACAGGGTGGTAAAAGCAGTCTTCTCCAGGTCTTTGGGTGCCATCAGAATCTGATTGTAGCCAGAAAACCCATCCATGAATGAGAGCGGCGCATGCCCAGCAGTGAAGTCCACTAATTCGTTGATATGCGACAGAGGAAAGTCGTCCTTCGGACAGGCTTTGTTCAAATCCGTGAAGTTCGCACATACCCGAATTCTGCCGTCCTTCTTCGGCACTGGAACTATATTGGCCAACCAAGTTAGGTATTCAGATACCAGCAGGAACCCTGCGTCAATTTGCTTGGTGACCTCTTCTTTGATCTTGAGAGCCCAGTCCTGGCAGATCCTTCTGAGCTTCTGCTTAACTGATCGGGGCTCTGGGTCAAGAGGGATCCGGTGCTGTACAATCTCAGGATCAATTCCAGGCATGCCTTCGTAGGACCGCGCGAAAACGTCTTTGAAATCTTTTAACAAAGCGACTAAATGCTCGCACTCCTCCGAAGACAATGTGGGCCCGATCTGGACCAGCCGCGGGTCCTTCTCAGTACCCACATTAATTGTGGTGATTTCATCAACCAAGGGTTTTACAAACCTCTCCTGCTCTTGATCCAGCAAAAATTTCAAAATTAGAGGAATTTCTTGCTCAAGTTTTCATCGAAATTTTGAAAGTCTTGATTAATGCAGTAAATTAAGGGCACAGAAAAGTACTCGAAGGCCACAGTCACACAATTCTCATTAATCACTTCCAAATTGCCTAATTCCTCTATTACAACAAACTCAAAGGAAAATGACAAAGACGACTTAGACAGGACTGTGGCATCCGGGATGTCACCCCCAAGAATACTGGACTCAGACTCAGATGAGCTGGAACCTGATTCTGACTCCACAGACTCAGTGGAATTAGATTCTGGCTCACTACCTAACCCGGTGCTGCTCGATAAAAATCCCTCCTCGTATTGCCAGATGAGGGAGGGTGCGATGGATGCATCCAGAATGTTTGAAGATGGGCTCGCAGCCATTTGATTCCTGATCATGGACACCGAGAAGTTATCCCCCACGCACTCATGTACGATCGAAGGATCTAAAAGTAGACACGCCAATGCTACCGCCATTTCAATCTCTGTGCTCTTGGAATCCTCCTCCCTGCACTGCTCAGCCTTAGCTGGTGGGTCTGTCTGCTCTTCGGCAACATCAACCCCAGACAATTGCAAGTCAAAGAATATTTCAAACCCCGGCAACTGCCGCCTTTCTATGTTTAGCCATGGCTCTGGGAAGCCGCAGAACGGGAAGTCTTCCCCCTCCCGGACAAAGCGTCCGTTTAGGGTCCCCTTGATAGGTCGGTGCATCAACTCATAATGCTTCCCCGCCTACTTTGCTCTGGCTCTTCTGGCCATCTCTTTGCCTTTCCTCACCCAATCCTCTTTGGTAGGCCGATAACCTAAGCCAAAGGTATGTGGGTTGTGTGGCACTTTGGCCGATGCTTCGACGCCTTTCCGGCCACTTTTCCCTAATCCCATCCCGGGGATGTGCTGGAGCTTATTCATGAGGTGCACAGACTGTGCACTGACATATAGCCCCTCATCAACAGCTAGTATGTTCTGTACAACACGGGCCACGGCTAGGGTAAATCCTGACAAGCACACATCCTCCGCGCCATGCTCGATCTCTAGAACCGGTGTAGACACCTCTGGCGGCGGATGGATTGAAAAATTCCCAAGAACAATAGCCACCCCCTTCCCGTGGGGGTACTTCAGCATCTGGTGCAGGGTAGAAGAGACTGCCTTTACCTGGTGCAGTCACGGCCGCCCTAGGAGTAGATTGAAGGTCGCGGGAACGTCCAAGACATGAAAGTCAGTATCCTGTTGTCCTAGACCAAGCTGAGTCCGAATCTGCACAGTCCCCATCACTTCTCTGCTGGTATTGTCATATGGCCACATCACTTGGGGAGGTGGCACAAAATCCACAGGCTTCAACTAGACTGCATATGCCGTCCTCGACGGACACACGTTGCTAGCAGATCCTGTGTCGACAAGGACCACTGGTATCCATTTTTCTCTACATTCCACAAAGATGTAGAGCAGTTTGTTATGATTTGCGCCCTCAGGCAGCAGTTCCCTGTCAGTGAAGGTCAACATCAGGGAAGCTCCTCCCGGAAAAACCAACCCCACCAGTTGCTCGGCGTGGTGTCAATTGAAAGTTTGGACTTGTCCATTGCAAAAAGGACAGCTTGTCTATGAACTCTTGAGGCCATAAGTAGTCCCCAGATGGAGATGTATGTGTCACGCCCTAAACTCGCCCCTAGAAGTTTGGGCATGACCACTTCAGTAACGGACACTTAACCTGTTATATATATATCATATGGGGCCTGAACGGAGGCATTAAATATCAAAATTTGACAATAGAAAAAACTCCATTGAGCTACTATTATCATGCCAGGATCATAAACTTTTAAGAGACAAATAAAATCTAAAACATACACCTGAACATCGGTTATATACATACATATATACAGTCCCAGCCCTGTAATTGGGCATATATCAAAAACATTAGAGAACAAAGTGTTGCACACATGTCAACTTTAGGCCAACAACTAGAGTGCAAAACCAAAGTTCGTCAGAACTTCATGAAAATAAGAGCAGCTTCTCTTAGGCTTGGACATGGAAAGGTTGACCAAAGAGGACAAGCGTCATGGCTTAGGACTGACCACTTGGTTGGTTACCTACAGAAACAGACATAACATAGGGCGAGCCAAGCTCAGTGAATAGTATGATACATAAATACACAATTTAAACATAATACACAACAATGCATAAATAAGTGTGAAGATCATGTAGTTAATCTGTTCCTGTTTTCATTTCAAATGGCCTTAGGCCCCAATCATGAGTCATAATGGTTTTAAGCCCTTGAACACATTAACATTAAGCTTTTAAACATAATGGCATATAGCCCTTGTATACATGGCATGAAGCCCTTGTCAGAATGGCATAAAGCACTTATCAGAATGGCATAAAGCCCTTGAAACATATTGGCATTTAAGGCCTTGAAACATATTAGCATTAAAGCCCTTGAAACATCTTGGCATTGAGCCCTTGAAAGATTGGCATGAAGCCTTTGGACATGCATATATGAACCCAAGAGGTGTCTCACACGGACTCTAGAGATAACTCACAATGTAGCACTTAGTTCCGTGTAGCACTTTGTTTCATTTCATAACAACTTATACGGATGGCTATAAGCCTCATAACTTTCAAAGAATGGCTTTTAGCCTCATAACTTTCAAAGAATGGCTTTTAGCCTCATAACTTTCACATATATATGAACTCAAGAGGTGTCTCACATGGACTCTAGCGGTGGCTCACAATGTAGCACTTAGTTCCAAGTAACACTTTGTTCCATACCAATAATCATTAGGTTTTACAGACCAAACCATACATGTAATGTCATACCCCGGAAATAAATTCATACATATGCATTATGCTTGAATCATAAATAGAAATCAGAATTCATACTTGCTTATACTTGGCACTGTAATAGTGCTAGCAAATCAATATTAAGTATTTTTTTTTGTTCGTTCCATAAAGGAATCCCCCAACATTGTGAACTTGTAGCATACTTGAACATGTACATACATAAATTGGTAACATACGTAAACTTGTATCATACTTAACCTTGTAACATACTTAAGCTTGTAACATACTTTAAACTTGTAACATACTTAAACTTGAACATACTTAAACTTGTAACATATTTAAACTTGAACATACTTAAACTTGTAACATATTTAAACTTGTAACCTAATTATTTGAACCACGGTATTATTACCCCCGGGTAAGGGCCGTGTGCTACGGATGTCATGAATACTTTACATTTATGGACAACTGTTCGTTAATTCAAAACGTAACATATCAGAACATAGAGCATTTCTTGTTATATCATGTCATCGTAATACACTTAGCAAAGACAGAACAGTTTACATTCTAACGTGGGTTACATAATGATATTAAACCTTTGTTTTCATGTCGTAGATTCTAACCGACCTCGGGTCCATACGTAACACAACAAGATAATCTTGGACTCATACAGATATCATTGTTCAAGAATGAACATAAGCTCCATTTATTCTTTAAGAAGAACGTAACATGCTGATAAATAACAGAGGGTTAATACTTGTTATTGACAGAACAAAAGGGTTCCAAAGTCATACCGACGTTCGCAAATCTTTCCATATTCATAGAAATTCATATTGATTTTCACTTGTCATAAACATTGATAACACTCACAAAGAACAGCGTGTTAGTGACAATAATTATCAACGATAATAAGATGTACATTTCTGTACTACTACTCACAGTGTTCAGGTGCTTGATCCGCCCCTATAGCTGACCCTACACAATTCACGTAATTCAAACATAATTCATCATAGTACAACACCATTCAATTTACTATGAGCCAACACAACATAATCCAACAAAGTCAATATCACTTAGTTCATCAACACCATTTGTAATTTAACATAATTCAAAATAAATCTTTGAATTCCATTTCAACATTCCAAAACCGAGTTCATATCATCCATATCATTAATAGATTATTTTCCTAATCTTCTCTTCACATTACAGCATGAATCACAATGTTCATAACATAGTTCATTCACAAATTTTAAACATAATTTTCAAACATTTCCAAATTCCAATTAAACTTGAACACATATAATTCAATACCTCAATTTCATTACTCTACTTTCAATTTGGGCCAATTCATTAGTTATCATCATTAATCAACCTAGGGTTTCAAGAAAAACCTTGAAATTTCAAGAAAAATCCAAATTTCTTAACCCATTATTTTTTTGTTCCAATTTCCTCATTGATTACAAGTCTAAAGTTCATAATCCATCACCTTAATCCAGCAACTACGTCCCCAACATTATAAACCCGAAATCCCCCAATCTCAAGTTGGACGTAATATGTTCAAAACTATAGATTTTGTATTTATATACTCAAAATACCATAAATCCATCCATGAATGCAAATATTGAAAGGGAATAAGGACTCCTACCTCAAGATTCAAGCAAAAAAAGCAAGCTTTGAGAAGAATCCTCCACAAATTCAAATTTCAATAGGTTGAAAATGTTGACCCTTTCTTGTTCTCCATCCTTGATGCAAGATCCATGGTGGATTTGTTGAGAAAAGTGGAGGAAATCAAGGCTTGGGAGCTAGGGTTTCGGACATGGAAGAGGGGAGAAGAAGAGAGGAAAAGAAAATGTAAGAAATGGGTCAAAAATCTCGTTTTTGAGCTGCTGTCCCGCACAGCCCGCACGTGCGGCGCTATTTCCCCCACGTGCGGCTCTGCTTCCAGCACAAATGTGAAAACTTCAAATGGGTATAACTCTCTTATCGGGACTCCGTTCTAGGTCGTTCTTGTGTCCAAATTGAAGCCCCAGAAATAAGCTTTCCAATGGTTCTCACCTCACATTCAAATCCAAAGTGTGGAAAAAAAAAAGGGCAAATGAGTGACGGCTGATCGTAGAATAACTATCCGAATCATATTCTTTGGTCCAATCTTACTTTACCATCATACCACCACCTCAATCAATACCCCAAAATAGATAAAAACATTCTCAATTCCAATAGATATAGTTGAATTGAAACACATTAACCCCTAATTAAATAAGGATGACTTTTGGGGTCATTACAGTTTGCTTGTATCTTCTTATGCTGTTTCAGTACAGCCTCCTCCTCGAGCAGTTTTTCTTTCTGCTACTCCGTTTCTTTGTCCTTCCCGGATGCCTCTGGTTGATCCAGGTGTGGGGGCTTGAAGTACCACGCACTCCTAGTCATGTGGTCCACCTCTCCCACATACCAGGTATCATCCGGTTGGCTTTGTCCCCAATCTTAGGCGGGGTGGGCAAGACATAAGTCATCGTCTTCCCGCCACATTCCGTCGACCATTGACAAGCAACTATCCAGTTCCGTTACAACTAATTCTGTGCACACGGCACATTCCGTCCTTGTGCTCATAGCATATTCCGTCCCCACAGCGGCTTTGGCCTTTCCAGCCCTCTCCAGATCTTTGATCTTTTCCTGCTCGAACTGCTTCAGTGCAGCTTGCTATTCAGCATCTTCTGTATTCAAACTACTAGGTTCCTGAGCAAAATTCTTAACACCGGTGCTCTCCAGCGGTCCGTTCTAATTCTCGACCATTCCGGCCACTGCTGATGTCCTTGTCTTAGACAGACCCTGTTTTGGCTGAGGTTGCTCAACAACATCTGGCTTGTCACTGAGCCACCCTGTAACTTCCGCTGACCGTTCCAGATTAAACCAGATGAGAGTCACATCCCCTGAGTCCTGTTCGTTGAAGAACTGAAGGTTGGCAATGTGCTCTTCCAGCTCCGCTAGGTCATCTAGCCCCTGATTAGGTCCATCCCATCGAACTACACAGATCTCTGCCCCAACCAGCACCTCTACTCTCGGCTTAAACTGACTTATTGAAGTAATGTAACCGCTCGGGTTGTACACACAGCTTGCAGACCCTTCAGGCTCTGAATCCTCATTACCATCTGCCTCAGCAGTTGTCCCAATTCTATCTTCAACAGCAACCACCACCAGTTCAGCTTGGGTTTGGGAGGTGCTCAACATGCACAATTCCGTGTTGTCCGGAATGAACACCTCCGGCTTGGGTAGGTGCGAAGGGGTGATATATATGCTCGGGTCATACGGGACGACCGAGGTTTGGATTAGGTTGATGCGTTTGGGAGGTGGAGCTCAGTTATGTGGTGGAAAAGGGTTGGTTGTGACATTCGGCTTCTCTGGAGGCATAATCACCCTGTTGTCAATGAGATCCTGAATCTCATGACGCAATCGAAAGCACTGGTCAGTTTCGTGACCATGTTGTTGGTGATAGGCGCAGTACTTCACCGGGTTATGGGAAGGAGGAAGCTTTTCTGGTAAGGGCCACGGCTCTAGGGGCTTCAAGTGCCCTTTCTTGATCAAAACCCCCAAAGCCTTGGACAAAGACATGTATAATGGGGTGAAGGTTCTTTGGCCTCGGGGTGCATACCTAGCTGTTTGCGAGCTACTTCCGGACGCACCGGTAAAGGGTGTAGCTGCAAGGGTTTTTGGAGTGGTGGTGGTGACCATTCCTACATCTGAAGTTCTGGCAGCTGCAGCACTGCTTGTGCCAGCTTTCGTACTGCGGTTGAATGCCCTCTTGGGTTGCTCCATCTCTTGGTCAATCAGACCTTGTTTCATGGCATCCTCGATCTACACCCCAATCTCATGTGGATCCACAAAGGTGGGAAGGGGGAGGACGATCATCTTTTGCATAAGCTTGGGCTGGAGGTTGCGCACAACCATCCGAATCTGATCTTTGTCAATGGGCCTGATGGTCATCATCGAGGCTTTATCCCTCCAACGACTTACAAAATCGGAGAAGCTCTCCTTTGGCTCTTGCCTAGTTGTCTCGAGATCACGAGTTGTGACCTCGATCTGCGTATTGTAGGAGTATTGAGCTATAAAGGCTTCAGCCATCTCCTCCCAGCTTCTTTTAACAGAGTCCTCTAGCTTCGCGTAACAAATAGCCGCTATACTCGACAGGGTCCGGCCAAACAGGGAAAGCTTCTACAATCTAGAAAGGCCTATCGGCCTTAGGATGTCCGACAACAGCCGCAAGTGCACCATAGGATCCCTAGAGCCGTCAAAGCGGTCTATGTGCGACATTTTAAACCGGTCTGGTAGAGTCACGACCGAGACGGTGTACCCATCCTCTATATCCGGAATGGATTTCACGCCTTCAGAATTCTTGGACACCTTTCTAGCTTGCTCACTTTTAGCGTCGTTGGATCCACCTCGAACTCAAACGATGTGTCCATTATATTGGTTGGCGCTTTGGATAGCTGGGGTAGGATTGGGGGCAGAGCTGGCCCCGTTAGAACGTCTATATTTTCCTGGACATTTGCGGTCTCCCTGAGTATTGGAACTCTTGGTGGGGGAGGTGCTGGGTGTGAAGTAGATGCTCCGGTTTGCTGCTGTAGCCTAGCAATTAACTCTGCCTGTTGGGCCACTACTTCTGTTTGACGTGCAGCCACTTCTGCTTGGCGGGCAGTATCCCGCTGCATGGCTTGTGTACTCTCCTGGAGCTGATGCATCATATCTTCCATACCTGCCATATTGTGCTGGTCTAACTGAATAACCGGTATATTTGTCTCCGCCGTAGACTCGAAAATCTCCGCCAAACTACTCAAGGACCACTGATCTGGCAACCGTTGTACTGATACACTGTGCCTTACTGACCTTCGCCTAGTAACCTGTGGTAAAGAAAGGAACACTGCTTATCCGTCTATCAGATCCTCGGATCGATTAAGTCTTCGACCTCTAACCCAGAGTGCTCGGGGAATATCTGCCAGGTTGGATGCAATAGTGCTAAACTACCTTGCAAAAAGATAAATAAAGCATAATAAGGAAACAAACAACCAGAAAGTGCAGTGTGCTATGTTATGAGCAGAATAAATTAAAGACAACACACAGTTCGCAAACAAAAGCTGAAATAACTGTTCTCAACCGCTGATCACTATTCCCCAAATCACTGCCCCAGATCTGATACCCTCAGGTAAAACTGATTCCCAAATACTGATGCCCTCAGGCCTGATACCCAGTCTTGCAGACTGATACACACAACCTGTATAGACACACTTTGACAGCAAATATCATGCAAGTAAGAGCCAAAAACACCCCTATGTTGGGGTAGGGCTTCCCTATCCTATTTTGTCAGAAGCTAGGGTTTCACTACGTACACATCGGTTTCAAACAACCTACAACCGGATAAGCAACCTATCCTAGTTTGCAATAGTCACTATGGATTCCGACATGCACTAGGTCGAATGGTCAAAAAGGGTGCCTCGATGAAAACCGAGGTTTGTGTTCCCATCATGGCGGAGCCTGTAACCGGTCAACCTTATGGCACACAGCCTCTGGCAAACCGTTCAAGAATAGCAGATGGCGAACACGGTGTCCTAGGCGCACCAATGCACATGCAATGCAAAGAAACACATAAGTGTAATCAAAACATGATATCAGGAGTTCGAGTCACGTTCTCTAAGTCCCCAGCAGAGTCACCAAAAAATGTAGACCGCCCGAGAACTCCCGGCTCCACGTGCGAGGGTGCGAAATCGTTTTGTTCTTAGCTACTACAGTTCGGACTCCTGTCATGGTTCTGAATCTAATCTCACAAAGTGCAATGTGAGACCGATAAATCACCAAAGAGTCCAAATCCGGCAAATCATTTTGGAAAACTGATTTTTATAAAGAAGTGCCAAATATGGACTGCTTTGCTAGATACAGAGTCGCCACCTAAATGTTTTATTTTGGGAAAATTTAGGAAACCCTGACTCGTGCCTAAGGACACGTGTCCGTTGTCACCAAAGTTGCCTCGGCTCGGGAACTTGGGTACGAGAGGGAAAGGTCATGCAATGAGGACCCCCGCTCACCCGATCAAAGATCGGCCTTTACTAACATAATATTTCATTTTTGAAAACACAAGTGTTCTTATTCCGATTATTAACATGGAATTACAATGTGATGCGCGCAGTATACAAGTATAGACTAGATCGCCTAAGTTGGAACAAAACATTGCATGTTCGTTTGTTTGAAAATGGTTTAAAGTTTGCTACTCGTAATTAGGCTGAGACGAGGATTTTGATGAATTGTTCCAAGTCAAGGAATCCAACCTTCATCCACAGGCATTCTGCAGTTAATCAACTAAGCAGTTAGCCTCATGGCAAGCATTCTAGACATGGTAACATACACATCTCATGCAGTATGCTAAAGCGTAAATACTCACATCGTACTCCGAGCTAAAACAGAGAACTAGTTAGAAATCATGCATGATCCTACTTCATGTTAAGATGGCTAATGCAACACATGCAAAATTGCAACTAAAATAGCCTCGGCTATTCTAAGATGGCATATGAAATGCAACTTGGTACATGTATTCAATTTGGAATTGAAATAAAATGCAGTTAGTATGATGCACCGAGCCCGGTGCATGCAAAACAGATGAATGGATGCACGCATGCATGCATAAGGTATGCTAATTGAAACATGCCCTAAAACTAACCATCGTAAGCGGTTAAGTAAAAAGGAGAAAAAAAATAGGGGTTAGAAGACATGCATCACACACACGCACACTTATTACAACAGTTGGCCCTCTCAACGGAGGGTCTGAATAAGAAGCTAAGTAGCTAATCTAAGCTAATTAAACCAATTATTACAAACAAAGCTAATTAACTATTCCTGGTTAACTAACTATTACAAAATGAAGCTAATTAACTAACAAGTTAACTAACTTGTTATCACAACACAAATAAGCAGCTAAACGCATTAACTACTTAAATACAGAACCAAAACATAAACTAGCTAAGGAAAGCAGTAAAGAGAGGTCTTCGGGATAAAGAGTGCATGCATGCTTGGACGCCTCGTTCGGAAATCCAACGCGATGCCCCGATTTGCCTCTGTTTGCAACTGTTCTCAGAACCTTGCACTAAGCTCCACAAAGCTTCAACTCCACCATGGGAACCTGTAGGAACATGGCCGACCACTTTCTGGAGTTGCCAACAACTTGCCGACCACTTTTCTTTGTTGCAGACCAGAAAAAGTGGTTGGCCAGCTAGTTTTTTCTAGTTTGCCAACCACTTGTTGCTGCACTTCACCAGTTTGCTACAACAGAGAGCAAGAAAGGGCATGGCAATGTACTTCCAAGGTATGTGTGCACAACCACCCTCCCTATCATTTCATGATCTCAAGGGAGTGCAGTTCTTGACCCTCGGGCCACCAATCGCACATTTCAATGCGTGATGGCCGAGAAGACAAATTGCAGAATTCAATATGAAACGAATGCACACATAAACACATAAAGCCTTGACCTCTATCATGTCTGATCAAGAGGGTCGGCGACCGAGAATTAAGGCACGTTTCATCACTTCAA
This sequence comes from Camellia sinensis, assembly GCF_004153795.1. NCBI lineage: Eukaryota > Viridiplantae > Streptophyta > Magnoliopsida > Ericales > Theaceae > Camellia > Camellia sinensis. Next base: position 99,866 of record NW_021025503.1, read on the forward strand.
GTATGAAACGTCCCTCGTTTCTCGTGCTCGGTTTAACACTTAATCCAAACAAATGCAATGCGACTCAAGCATGCAAACATGTAATGTAATATGGCATACACAATGCAAAGAATAACATGGCGTACACAATGCGAAGAACATGACATACACAAGCAATGAACAACATGGCATACTCAATGCAATGTAACATAAGCATGCACAATGCAGAGAACATGGCATACACAATGCAATGAACAGCATGGCATACTCAATGCAATGTGACATTAGCATGCAAACAACATGCAAACTTACCAAGCATGCAAAACACAATGCAACTCAAGCATGCAAACATGATGTAATGTAACAATATTTTAACAACATGCTCAATGGACTTAAACTAAAAATGGACAGACCTCAGTCATGCTCAAATCACTGGCCATAATGATGAAACTAAGGCATGAAGATCAAGACAAGCATGCTCAATGCAATGGCCCATTGACTAGGCATAAGAGCACAACTCTCAAGAGTGCTCAAGGAGTGACAAATGTGGAAGTGTAACAACACTAAATGCACTGAAATTAGGCATGGAATGATGCCAAATCATTCAAACAACATAAGCATGGCATGCTAGGGTCCTTAAAGCATGAAGCTAGTAAAGAGGACTACAAGGGAACATGCAACACATGGCACAAATGCATGAACCAACCACGGACAGAGCTTAAATAGGTCAAAATAAGGACCAAAACATGCTGAGATGGAGGCTCAAGGACTTAGGCAAGCAAGCATACAAGCTAGGCCATAAGTTAGGCAACAATGTATAACCCTTAAAAGCATTCAAAGCATGAAAGAAGTGGGAACATAGCAATGCTATAAGCTTTGAAATATCATGATAAATGATGCCAAATCATATACATGATGCAAGTGAAGCATGCTATGGTGCTCAAAACTCAAAGCTAGCATAGGCAGTTGCACTATAGCTATACAAAACATGTAGCATATGGTCGAGGCAACCCAAAAAAGTCCTAGAACATGTCAAAATAATGATAAAACATGTATGGAAGAAGCCAAAACAAGTTAGCAAGAAGGGCATGGAGCATGGAATATGCAAGGCCAGAAGGGAGGGTTACACTACACCTACCAAGACCAAGCATGGGATGGCTTTGATGACAAAAATTAGAGTTATATTATGGCAAAATAACCCCAAAAACACATTGAAATGATAGCTCGTAAACTTAGGCATGAAGGCATACGCAATGGCTCATGTTTAAGGCATAAAGGACCAACCCTTCAAAGCATGGAATAAGTGAAAGATAAGAGTGTATGACCATGAAACATGCACTGAAATAACATAACAAATGATGCTAAATCATTCAAATAGGCCAAGCAATGCATGCTAATGGACTCGATACACAAAGCTAACAAGCTAAAATGCAATATAGCTGTACCAAGCATGGCATGCATGACCAAGACAACATAAATCAGAGCTTAAGCATGGTGAAACATAGACAAAAGCTTATTGAATTTAGGCCAAAATCATGTTAGAATAACAGTCTAAAGCATGATACACATTATTCTAATTCATGGAATTGCACTACAAGTGCATAGAGCATGCATGGGGCTATCAAACCAAACCTTAACAGAGGTATATCATGGGAAAACAACACCAAGAAAATGCTGAGATGGACTCAAAACAAACTAAAAAGACATGCTACTTCATGAAGCACACAAAGCTAGTTTGCAAGATTTACGCTACAAGTGTATACGGCATGCAAGGGATGACAAAACCAAGTCAAAATAGTGGTATGCCTTGCTGAAATAAGACCTAAAATAGGCTGAGATGTGGCCAACACAAGCTTAACAAACATAGTCAAACACGAGGCAAATGAAGTAAGCATTCAAGAACACGAGGAGAGGGGATGACCCTCTCCTATCTGGGACCTCAAAACACCATTTCCACCACTGAAATTCCTCTCAGTTTCAGTGGTGAGAAGGCCAAAACAAGGTGGTCCCAATAGCTTAAAAGGATGGTTCAAAACAAGGCCTAACAAGGCACAAGAAGGGGTAGACTACCCCCAACACAAAAGAGACCTTAAACAAACATGCTAAGGACTAAAAATTAGAACTTTTTTTCAGTAGGAAGTTAAGCCAAAAACACCATGAAAATAAGGCTAAAAGCTTAAGCAAAAAGCAAGGTTCAAGAGGGTAGAAACTCACCCTTGTCGAACCCCTTTAAAGCTGCAACTCCAACAACTTTCCATGATCAAAACCAATCCAAAGACCCCAAAACCAACCTCAAAGAGCCTCAGCAACGAGAGTATGGTGTTTGAGTGTGTGTTTGTGTGCAATAGTATGATGAAAATGCACTTTTGAACAAAAAAAAGAAGAGTAGATGCAAGATAGATACAAAGATGTGTGTATAACTCTCAAGCACCAAAATCTGAACCTGGAGGAGGGAGGGGGAGATTCTCTTATATAGAGAACCAAAGGTTAAGCTTGTTGGACAAGCTTAGGCCTAAAGCCATCCCTCCATACATGTGTATGGAGGATTACTTCTATGCCCTCCAGCTGTTACAGCTGGCTAAAAAATATCTCCAAAAAGGTGATGGAAAGTGGTCGGCCAGCAACTTCTACCGGTCGGCCGACCAGTGGAAGTGGTCGGTCATGGAAGAAAGTGGTCGGCTATGGGGAGGACATAGTCTGTAGCATGAAAGCAAGGCAGTGGTGTGGTGACCGACTAGAAAACGTGGTCCAAAGACCAAGAACACCAGTTGGCCGACCAGAAAACTGGCTGGCAGGAAGGAAAGTGGTCTCCAAGGGGAAGAACTGGTCTCCTACCCTTATACCACCTTCCAAACAAGGAAAACAAGGTTTGTACCAAAAACAAACCAAAAAGGATGCAAGACGAGAGTCCAGGAGGCAAGGCGCGCAGCTGAAAGCCTCGAAAACTAGTCTACGGCCACCAAAAGTGGTCTCCCAGACCACAGTGGTTGTCTAGGCCAAGGCAACAAGGCATGGTTCAAAAACCAAGCCAAACGGAGAACGTTAAGTGGTCCCAAGACAAGGCGCACGGCCGAAGGCTCCAAAAACCAGAAACTAGTCTCCAAACGAGAAAAGTGGTCTACGACCACAAAAAGGTGGTCTACAAGAGCTCTCCCTCCCTCTAGGGAAGAGAAACAAGGCTTGGTCCACAAACCGAGCCAAAGCACAAAGAGTTTAGAGGCCCGGAGGCAAGGCACTCAGCCGAAAACTCCAGAAACTCGAAACGAGCACAACATGCACTATCACCGAGCGCTCAATTGATGATGTCTGAGTCTTAAGGTCGGTCAAAAATGGGGTGTCTACAGCTACATTGATGGCCGGTCGGCCACTAATGATGGCCGGCAACCATTTTTCTCCTTTTTTAGATATTTATTTGCCAGCTGTGCCAGTTGTTGTTCACTGATGCTCATCTCCATAAACGTGTGTGGAGGGATGAATACAAGCCTTTAGCTTGATTTTCTATATAAGGAGGGGTCTCTCACCCATTTTGGGAGGTTACACAATTTGGAGCAAATTGTTCCCCCTCTCTCTAGAATTTTCTCTCTCTCTTCTTGTGTTTATGCTTGAAAGTGGGAATTCTCTACACTTTTGCACTAAGACCCTTAACCAAACATCTTCATCTTGGAGCTGAGGTTCTTTGAGGCTTGGTTTGAGCTCCTAAGGATTGTTTTAGCTCAGAATTGTGGCTTTTTAGTGCTGTGCTTCAAAGGTATAAGGCTTACCTCATTTAAGCTTTGTTTTAATCAATTTCTTGGCTATCTTTTTACACTGTTTTGACCTGTTTTTTCAACCATAAAAAACTCTATTTTTAACGTGTCAACATGGTGGTTTAAGTCTTGGTGAGTTAGGGGGTTGTCTCCTCTTTTTGCTCTTTGGCTTGTGAAGCCTTTTGTGCCATTTCTTTCCACCTTTAAATCAAAAAATTTTGGCCTTTAAACCACTGAAATTCAGATTTATTTTAGTGGTAAAAAGTATGTTTTGAAGTCCAAAAATGGAGGAGTTAGCCTCCCCTCCTCGTGTCTCTCTTGCATGCCTAGTTAGCTTCGCATGGTAGCTTGATTTTGTAGCTTGTGTTAGCTTAGTTCAAGCATGTTTTAGGCTCTGCTTTTACATGTTTCAACTCTGTTTTAGGCTGGATGGAGCATTCGTTGCTTGCTTTTTGTACTTGTAGTGCAATTGTGCTTACTAGTCTAGCATGCTTAATGGTTTGGCCTATTATTCTAGCTCGTGGTAGCTTAACTTCAGGTTGTTTTAGCAACTATTTTTGCCTACTTTAACTCTATTTTGGGTTCGTTAAGTCCTTCGAGGCTTGTATTGTGTGGCTATAGTGCAATGGTCTTCACTAGGTCATTGTTTTGAGGCTTTAAGCATGAAGTGTTTGAGTGGCTTGCATGTTATAGCATCATTTTACATATGATTTCAGTGTATAAAGCTCTGTCACACTCTCACATATTTCACTCTTACGTTGCTTTTAAGAGTTGTGTTTTGAGTCTTGTTTGCAACCTAACATGTGAGCATGTTTTTCTAGCCTTTTGTGCCTCAATCTCAGCATATTTTAGCCACTTTTTTGGCATGTTTTAACTCTATCCAGAGCTGGTTTGGTCAATTGAGCTTTGTGTTGCATGCTTATAATGTTGTGATCTTCACTAGTTTGATGATTTAGACTCTTAAACATCACTTGCATGAGTTGCTTGCGTGATTTAGTGTCTTTTGCATGCCATATCAACACTGAAAAGTCTGCAACCTCCCTCTATTCTTCACTTCTTACTTTGTTTTGAAAGTGGTATTGAGCCCCTTGTTGGCTTGAGTGTGGAATTGAGGCTCTCATGCCTAATGGTTTTAATCCTCTCTTGAGGGTTTCTACTAACCAACAGCATGAGGCCTCTTTCATGCTCAAGGTACTTGTGGCTTAGGCCCTCTTTCCAATTAGAGGACTCTCACTTTGGACTTAATCAATTAAGGAATGGATTGGTAATCTAAAATGTGTAAACAAAATGAACCAAGTAAAACTTCAGCAAGATAAGCATGTTGTGTTGCATTGCATGTGTTTGGATCAGACGTTAATCCCAACACAAGAAAAATGGGACATTTCATACTCAAAGTGATGAAACGTGTCATTTTTCTTGGTCACCGGCACCCTTGATCATGCGTGATAGGGTGGTGGTCCTTCGAGTCTTATTTGTGCATTCATTAAGCTTGTACAAGCTTGGTTTTCTAGCCATCATGCATTGAAAATGCTTGGTTGATGGCTTAAGAGCCAAGAGCTACACTCCTTTGAGCTTGAGAAATGATAAGGAGTGTAACAGTACACACATTCCTTGAAAATGCTTTGTTTTACCTCTGTTGCTCTCTGTTGTAGCAAAAGCAAAAGTCCAAAAAATGGGGTGGCCGACAGCCACTTTTTGTGGTCGACCGACCACTAGTGAATTTTTGTGCAAGTGTGTTCTTGTGTTGGACCAAAGGCAATCTGGAAGTTGGTGCAATTTTCCAGGATCAAATGAGTGCAAACAGAGGCATCCGATCGCAAGGCAAGAGCATTTTCGGGAGGAAGCAACCGAGCATGCATGCATCTCTCGTCCCTTGAGGCCGTGTAAATTGCTTTACTAGTTAGTTAGCGTAGCTAATCATTCAATTCATTTTGTAATATTTTAATTAGCATAGCATAGCTAGTTATTCAATTGTGTTGTAATAGTTAATTAACTAGAATAGTTAATTAGTTGTTTTGTAATAATTAGCTTAGCCTAGTGTAGCTTAGCTTATTCATTCGGGCCCTCCTTCACGAGGGTGTAATGTTGTAATAAGCGTACGTGTGTGTGTGTATGTCTTCTAACCCCACTTCTTTCTTCCTTTTATTTACCTGCTTTCGATGGTTAGATTAGGGACATTTTCTTTTAGCATACCTTATGCTTGCATGTTTGCATCATTCATTTGTGTTGCTTGCACCGAGGCTCGGTGCATCATTCAAACTGCATCGTAATTTCAATACACTTCTTTGAATACATGTTACAAAGCATGCTATCAAATTGTTACAAATGCCATATTAGTAGCCGAGCCTATTAATTGCATTATTGCATGTGTTGCATTAGGCATCTAGCATAGTTATGATCGTGCATATTTCTAACTAGCTTTTGTTTCTGCTTAGAGTACACTATAAGTTTTACGCTGTAGCATACTTGCATGAGTGTGAGTGTTGCCATGTTTCACGTGCTTGCCATGAGGCTATGTGCTTACTTGATAAATTGCATGAATGCCTATGAATGAAGGCTTTGTTGCTTGAATTTGAACAATTCAATGAATGAATGTTTTAAGCCCACCTTGCGAAGAGGTAAATCATGTTTTAAGCCCACCCGAGGGTGGCAAATCCGCATTTTAGCCCACTTGCGGGTGGCAAATTCAAACCATTTTCGAAAACAAACACAAGTTGAATTCATTCCAATTCTTGCGACTTAGTCTATACTTGCTTGTGTCCGTCACATAGTAAAGTTAGCTAAATAACCGGAATAAGAACACATGTGTTGATAAAAACAACATATCATGCTTAGCAGAGGCCGATCCTTTGATCAGGCGAGCGGGGGTGCTCATTTCGGGACCTTCCCCTCTCGTACCTAAGTTCCCGAACCGAGGCAGCTTTGGTGAAGACGGGCATGTGGCCTTTGGCATGAGTCAGGGTTTCTTAAATTTCTCAAAAATAAAATATTTAAGTAGCGACTCTGTAATCTGGCAAAGTAGTCCAGTTTTGGCATTATTTGATCTAAAATCAAATTTCCAAAATGATTTGACAGATTAGACTCTTTGGTGTTTATCAATTTCACATTGTACTTTATGAGATTAGATTCAGAACCGTGACGGGAGTCCGAAACTGTAGGACCAATTCAAGGTCTCCGAAAAGGGGGCGCGAAGAAAGTCAAGTCTAGAATTGGCTCGGCTACTAATATGGCATATGATTCGATTTGATAACATGCTGTTAAACACGTATTCAAATAAGATGTTGAAATTGCAATGCAGTTTGAATGATGCGCCAAGCCTCAGTGCATGCAAGACAAATGAATGGATCCAAACATGCAAGCATAAGGTATGCTAATTGAAAATGTCCCTAATCTAACCATCAAAAGCGATTAAATAAAAGGGAGAAAGATGCGGGGTTAGAAGACATACACAAACTCACACACACTTATTACAACATTACGCCCTCACGAGGGAGGGTCCGAGTGAAGCTAATCTAAGCTAAGCTAAGCTAATCAAACTAAACTAATCTAACTAATCTAATTTAAACTAATTAGACTAATTATTACAAATCAAATGAATAACTAGTAAACTAATTACTAATTATTTCAACACTTTAACTAATTAGCAGCTAATTAATTAAAACAAATTCACGCTAACTAATTATGCAAAGCATTAAATTATGCTGCCACTATTCCGCCCCGGGAAGTGGAAGATGCATGCACTCGGTTTTCACCCCGAAAAGCCACCGTTTTGCTCTTGAGGGGCTCTGTTTGCAAGGTTAAACATACTCCAAAATCTTTCTGCTCCACCTTACCAAATACTTGCTGAGGGTTGCACCAGTGACCTGCTGGCCATAGGAGGTTGATGCCAGCCCCTTGCCGGCTAAAAAGGTGTTCTGTCGGCCAAAAATGAGGCACTGCCGGCCATTGATACTTTGAGTCATCACACTGAGCAAAGCACAAACAAAGCAAAATGAAGTTTTTTCCAGAGGTTTATTTGTACTGTGGCCCTCCTTATCATCCAAAACCACGAATCAAGTAATTTTATTGCATGATGGCCAAAGATCCAAGTTGTACTATTTCTATAAATGCACAAATATGATTTAAAGGACCACCACCCTATCATGCATGATGAAGGGCAATGGAGACCAAGGAAAATGGCACAATTCATCACTATTGAGCATGAAATGTCCCATTTGCCTTGTGTTCAAACTAACGTCTAGTTTGAACACATGCAATGCAACACAAAGAATGCTTATCTTGCCTCTTTTACTCTCATGTTTTGTTTACTCATTTTACATTACTGACTCATTCTTTAACTGATTAAGTCCATTAATGAGTGTCTTCTAAAGTGAAAGAAGTGTCAACCAAGGGATAGTTCAAGGCATGAGGAAAGCTTCATGCCGTTGGTAATGAACCCTCAAAAGTGGATTAAACCATTAAGCATGAGCCTTAACCTCAAGCTTAAACAACCCTAAGGTTGAAACAACCCTCAAACAAATGGAAAAGTGAAGCAAAGACGGAGGTTGCAGAGATGTTAAGTGCTGGAATTAGGCATGAAAAAGCATTAAAACATGCAACCAAGACACACAAATGATGCTCAAAGCCTAGAAACACTAAGCTAGTGAAGGATTTAACACCACAACAATGCAATATAAGCCTCAAAAGCAATAACCACCCAAAACAGAGGTAAAACAGTCCAAAATATGGCTTAAAACATTCTGAAATTAACCTAACACAAGCTAGAATAATAGCTAAACCAAGAAGCATGCTAGACTAGTAAGCAAGACACAAGGAGGGGAGGCTAACCCCTCCAATTTTGGACTTCAAAACACGTTTTTAGCCACTGAAATAGCTCTGAAAATCAGTGTTTAAAAGCTCTGAAAAAGATGATGCAAGGATGGGAAACACAAGGGCAAAGACCTCCAAAACAAGGTACAAAGAAGGGCTATCAACCCCTCAACCTTTAATGGCCTTTGGACCCAAGCTTCAGTCCAAAAACACAGAGTTTTTATAGCCCAAAATCAGTTGAAAGACATGCTAGAATGGAGACAAAAATAGCTAAGACAGTAAGCTACAACATGGGGTTACACTACAACCATGCAAAAGACTACTCATACAACAAAAGCAGCTCAAAACAAAGCCAAAGCAGCCAAAATCAGAGGCAAAAACATGCTGGAAATAAGCTAAGTTAAGCTACAAAAACATGCTAACATATGAAGCTAACTAGGCATGCAAACAAGACACAAAAAGGGTAGGCTAACCTCTCTAATTTTGGACCTCAAAATAAAGTTTTTACCACTGAAAAACCTCTAAATTTTAGTGGTTAAAAGGCCAAAAGAATTGGTTCAAAAGTGATGAAAAGATGGCACAAATGCTTAACAAGCAAAGAGACAAGAAGGGTGGACCACCCCCAAACTCAAAATAGCCTCAAACCGCCATTTCTAAGCCTCAAAAACAGAGGTTTTTATAGTTGAAAACCACGCCAAAAATAGTACAAAACGATGGCAAAAACAAGTATGAAAAAACAAACTTAAATGGTAAAGGTTATACGACTAGAAGCCAAGCACACTTTAGGCACAAATGAGGCACAAAATGAAGATAAAATCACTTATAAATCTCAAAGAAGGTCCCAAGGAATCTCAACCCAAAGATAACCAACTTTGGTCAAGGATGTATAGGCAAAGGAGAAGTGTATCTCTACTTGTATGCGCAAAGGTTCAAGAGAGAGAGAAATGTAGAGAGAGAGAATTGTAGAGAGAGAGACTCCCAAAATATTTCACTCATAAAATGTTCTAACATTCAAAACAATAGAGAAATGGCCTCTATATATGGAAAAAGGAGAGCTCATGTCGAAAATATCTCAAAATGGACAGCTGCAACAGCTGGAAGACAAATATTTATAGAAAACTACCATTTTGCACCAATGGCCGGCAAGGGTCCATTTCTGGCCAGCAAGGCACACTCCTGGCCAACAAATGGCCGGCAAAGGCCATTCATGGCCGGCAAAAGGCCGACTTCAACTGGAAAATCTACTTTTTGGGCCCGACTTCAACGGGACATATCTCCTTCATCTGGATTCCTTTGCAGGTCATTCTTGAGCCTAAATTGAAGCCCTGGAAGTATTATTTCTGATGGTGGCATCATCTCATCAAAATTCCAAGTATGCAAAAAGATATGCCTCTTTTAGTGAAGACTGCTCAGTTAATAAGTGTCATTTCTATGATGTGAAATAGAAATGAACTCAAAAATTGACATGCATGTTTGATTATGGAAGATATGGAGCTTATATGAGGGTTAAATGCATGAGCCTTGATTATACAAAGAAATGTTGATTAATTTTGAAGATTGGACCATGATTTTGAGCAATTGGCCTCACATTGTTGTATACTCATGATATATAATGTGTTTCCCTATTTTTGGTACCTTAATTCGAGCTTTGGAGCCTTTGAATATCAAGTTTGAACCTCAAGAACAATTCTGGATTTTCTAGAATTTGGCATGTCCGCTCGAGTGGGAAAAGCGCCGCTCGAGCGGGAAATGCGAGCTCCCAGAACATTTTGCAGACATGGATGTCCGCTCGAGCGGGGAGCTATGTAGAGTGACTTTCAGATCGAGCGTCCGAATTCACGCTCGGGCATAAAAATGAGGCTGCTAGTACTTTTGCAGACCTAATGGGTCCGCTCGAGTGGGAAAGTCCACGCTCGAGCAGGGAGCCCTGATTCAGAAAATTTGTAAAGGTGTTCTGTGTTTCATTTTTCGTTCTCCTTCACTTTTAAGTATTCTTAGGCGTGCACTGAGCATTATAAGTGAATTAAAAGGATTAGAAAGAAGCCTAAGAGGGATGTATGAGTTAAGAACAGATTGAATCGTTTGTGACTCATATGTGTTATGTAATGTGTAGGGTCGAGCTCAAGGGTGAATCCACCGACAGAAGACTGTGAGTAATATCTTAGTAATGATATTTTGAAGTATGTTAATTGTCCAATTGCTTATTATAAGTCTTATAAGTTTGTTAATTTTAATTGTGGACAAATGTTTATTATGCCATATGGTTGGGCCAAAGGCCGTTGGATACAATTGATTGGGCCGAAGGCCGTTTGACATGAATGGGCCAATGAATGCGTCAGAGACCGTTGGATATGAATGAATGGGCTAGAGGCCGTTGGATATGAATGAATGGGCCAATGAATGGGCTACAGGCCGTTGGATATGAATGAATGGGCTAGAGGTCGTTGGATATGAATGAATGGGCCAATGAGTGGGCCGGAGGCCGTTGGACATGATTGATTGGGCCAAATGCCGTTTGATATACATGAACGAATTGGGCTCAAGGCCGTTCATTTAAGAACAAAGTGGGCCAGATGCCGTTTGATATGTTCGGGCTTGAATTGCCTAATGTACTGAATAATACACAAAATAGAATACTAAATGGGCCCAAGGCCGTTTGATATATGTGAATCTCATTCGTATACTTCTTTATTTGATATTATTCACTGGGCTTTCGCTCATGCTCATTCATGTGTATGTAGATGAGCTAAGGGATGTCCGAACCCAGCCCCGGTGAAATATGTGAGAAATAGTCAAGGTTCTGAAGAGTCAGCCCAACGTCTCAAGCACGAGACTTGTGTTTGCCTCTTTTGTTCTTTTGTTATAGTTTTGTTATGTTGGCGAAAATATTGGATTACTTTTATATATAAACTTTGGGTTTGACTGACTTAGAGTTGAATGATCCTATATGTACAGTTTATATGTTAACTTCCCTTTGATGTGAGCTATTAACGAATACTTATGTGAAATGTTATGATGTGCATATAAGCACAGCTCTATGGACAAAATTTTAAAATTGCTTCCGTTTGGCCCCTTTACTCTGATGAGTTATGTCTTATATGGTTTGAGGCCGTAGGTAATCTCTTGATTACTGGCCAGTTATGTCCTTAACCCATAGGAGCGGGTTCGAGTAATGACAGAGTGGTATCAGAGCACGAGTTAATAACTCACACACTTGTCCAAATGAGCAATAAGCGTCTAGAAAAGATCTAAGATGCATTGATGTGATAAGTATGAATTTGAAAGCATCGAGGATATGCTTGAATGTTTTAATGTGAACGATTATGTGTTATAAGTTTGTGATTTGCTTGCATTGCAAATTATTTGAATATATATTCTCTATGATATATGCATACTTGTGAATCTTTTGTATAAAGTATAATGCAAGTCTAATCAGATGGTGAGAACCAGAGGTGATGAGATAGAGGAATCTTTTACTGCCAGAATGGATAGAATGGAAAGATTGATTCAGGAAATGGCAGAGACATTGAGGCAACAACAGCAGTGGCAACAAAGCAGCAGCCACATCCTCCACCTCCACCTTCGGCACTGTAGACAACCCCGCGAATGCCCCGGGAGGAATGAATCCCCGCCATTCTGTTCGTTTTGGGCTCACTACAGTTCAGGACTAAAATTTTTCACGGTTCTAAATCTGAACCAAAGAGTCCAAATCCGGCAAATCGTTTCTAAAAACAGATTTTTTGTAAAGAAGTGCCAAACATGGACTGCTTTTGGGAAATTTAGGAAACCACCTAAATGTTTTATTTTTGGGAAATTTAGGAAACCCTGACTCGTTGTCTAAGGCCACATGTCCGTCATCACCAAAGTTACCTCGGCTCGGGAACTTGGGTACGATTGGGGAAGGTCAGCTATGAACACCCCCGCTTGCCCGATCAAAGATCGGCCTCTACTAACCATGATATCTAGTTTTGAAAACATTATGCGTTCTTCTTACGATTAATTCGCTAATCTTACTATGTGATGCACACAACACAAAAGTATAGACTAGATCGCCTAATTTGGAACAAAGCATTGCATATCCGTTTGTTCGGAAAATGGTTTGGAATTTGCTACTCGCAAGTACGCTAAAATACAGATTTCAATGAGTTGTTCCGACTCAAGCAATCCAACCTTCACCCACAAGCATTTAGGCAGTAATACCACATAAGCACATACCCACATGGTAAGCATGCTGTCATGGTAGTCACTCACACACATGCAAGGATGCTAAAGCATAAAAGCTTACCTAGTACTCTGAGCCAAAACAAAAGCTAGTTAGTAATCAAATGTATGATCCTAGGTCCTGTTAAGATGGCTAATGCAACGCATGCAAAAAGCAAATAGAAATAGGCTCGGCTATTCTAAGATGACATATGAAATGCAACAGATAGCATGTATCAACTTTGGAATGGAAAATACAATGTAGTTAGTATGATGCGCTGAGCCCAGTGCATGCAATACAGATGAATGATGCAAACATGCGAGCATAAGGATTCTAATTGAAATATGCCCTAGTACTAACCATCAAAAGCAAGTAAGTAAAAGAGAGAAAGAGTGGAGGTTAGAAGACATGCATCACATACACACACGCTTATTACATAATTTGCCCTCTCTCGGAGGGACCAAAAGAATAATACAAATTAATTAACTAACAAGCTAATTAAATATTACACAACCACTTAACTAATTAAACAAAATTAATTAAGTTAAGAAAGCAATAAAACAGTCTCGGGAAGAGGGTCAAATGCACACATGCTCGGCTTCGCTCAGAAATCCAACGCCATGCTCATGATGCCTCTTTTTACACTGCTTTATGCCTCTGAAAATTGCAAAAGTCCCAAGGTTGGTTCCGGAACACTCCCTGAACACTGTGGAATGTCACCGACCAAGAGGAAACTTCACCGGCCATGGAAAACTGGTCTTCGACCAAAAGTATGGCTCTCGGCCAAAAATATGTATTCGGCCGGCGCTCAATGTGGTCGGTCGGCTATCCATTCCTACAGAATCTTGTTTGAAAGCAGCAGAGGACAAACAGAGCATGGCAAAGCATTTACGATGCAATATTTGCACAACCAACCTCCCTATCATGTTATGAACTCAAGGAAGGATGGTCCTCGACCATCGGGCCACCAATCATGCATTTCGATGCATGATGGCCCAAGAGGCCAGGTGTGCATTTCAATGTCAAATGTAATGCACACAAACACATAAGGCCCTCGATGTCTATCATGATTGATCAATGATATGCAAGGTAAGCATGCATACTAAGCATGCAATATGAGCATGTGAACAAGTATGCAAACATGCAAGCATGTAACAAGTATGCAAGCTAACAAGCATGCAAAGTGCAACTTAAACATGCAAGTATGCAAGACATGTAACAACATGTTACGCAACTTAATCAAAGATGCATGCCAAATGCGATATCACTTAAACATGTAACAACATATTAATAAGCCAAGTATTTAACAACATGCAAGGCGAGCATGCAAGAACATGCAAAGGATGGACTTACACCAAGATGGACAACTCTCTAATAGGTCCAAAACAGTGGCCATATGAGATGAGAACAAGGCCCAAGATTCATGCAAACATGCGCAATGCAAGGGCTCCAAGCCTAAGGCACAAAATGCAACTCTCCAAGAGCAATGCAAGGATGAAACATGGCATACAATGGCATACATTCCAGCTCTGAAATGGCATACTAAATGTTTCCAAAATGACTCCGAAGCATGCAAACACTCATGATATGCATGGTAAGGGCCTTAAAACCCAAGACTAGCCTAAGAATTTACACTATAGCTATACAAAGCATGAGTGATATGGCCATGGCCGCCCAAAACAGTCCTAGGATAGCCCAAAATAAGCATAAAATCATGTTAGAGTAAAGCCAAAATATGCTAGGATGATGAGTCAAAACATCATGCACAAGAGGCTAGTAAACAAGATTTGCTCTACACCTATATGGAGCATGCAAAGGATGACCAAACCAACTATGGATAGGGTCATGATATGGCAAAACATTACCAAAAACATGCTGAAATGTAAACCACACAAGCTAACAAGACATGACAAAGAATGAAGCATGTGAAGTTAGTTTAGGGGATTTACAGTACAAGTGTATGAAGCATTCAAGGGGTCACTAAACCAGCCGAAAACAGATTCATGACATGCCAAAATATGACCAAATACCCACTGAACTGTATCCAATACATGCAAGAATGAGGTGCTACTATGAAAAGCTATGAAGAGGGTTGCTCTACACATGCAAGAGGCAAGCCTTAAATGACAAAAATAGCTCTGGAAAGAGTTCAAGCAGGCCCTAAAAATCACTGAAAAGGGCATGAACCGAGCTCAAGAAGTGTGCAAATATGGGCTCCTTTGTAAGGCCAAAAATGCAAGTAAACAAGACAATAAGGAGAGGGGATGGCCCTCTCCTTATTAGGACCTCAAAACACCATCCCCACCACTGAAATCCCGAGAGGGCCAATACAAGGTGGTCCCAAAGCTCACAAAAAAGGCACAAAAATGAGTCCAAACAAGGCCTAAGAGGGGGTAAACAACCCCAAACACGAAAGTGATCTGAAACAAACATCAAAAAGAGCTCAAAATAAAACTTTTTTCAGTTTATGGAAAAGCTCCAAAATGCTTCTAAGTATGGCTAAAAGATGAAGCAAAATAAAGACCAAAAGAGGGTAAAGTGTGTTACCCTTGTAGTTCCAGCAAAACCAGCAGCTTTGAGGCCAAAAAATCAGACCTTCAACCTCTGAAAATGGCGTCCAAGGTCCATAGATGAGTGGTAGAGGTGTGTGGCTATGAGGTGTGGTGCAAAGGGGTCAAAAACCAACACTTTTGAAGCTCAAAATATGCAGATAGAGAGAGATACAACTCTTGTTCCTTAGACCATTTTTTTTTTCAACCGTTGCAATCGAGGAGGAGCTCTTCTTTTATAGAGGAAGAAAGATCCAAGCTTCTCCTAGAAGCTTGGAGCAAAGGGGCCAAGCTTCCCTTAGAAGCTAAAGCAAAAAGGTCAAGCTTCTTGAGGAAGCTAGAGCAAAGGGGTCAAGCTTCCTCAAGAAGCTAAGAAAGGTCCAAGCTTCTCTTAGAAGCTTGGAGCAAAGGGGCCAAGCTTCTTCAAGAAGCTAAAAAGGGGTCAAACTTCTTTTAGAAGCATGGAGCAAAGGGTTCAAGCTTCTTGGAGAAGCTAGAACAAAGGTTAAAAAGTTCATGCTTCCTCAAGAAACTAAAACCAAGGGTTCGAAAGGTTCAAGCTTCCTCAAGAAGCTAAAACCAAGGGTTCCAAAGGTTCAAGCTTCCTCAAGAAGCTAAAACAAGGGTTCAAAAGGTTCAAACCCCCTCAAGAAAAGGTCTCGGCTAGAAGAAGTGCCCGATTGACCAAAATCAGTGGCCGGCCGACCAAACACAACGCCGACCGGCTAACACCTTTGGCCGGTAGAAAGAAAATAGGGCCGGTGGCCTCCAGCCATGGCCGGTGAGGTGTGGGGATGGCCTACAAGCTATTTCCCACCTTCAGAAGCAAAACAACAAGTGTTTGATGCAAAACCAAACAAAAAACAAACAAGTCGAGAGGTCTTGAGGCAAGGTGCGTAGCCGAAACCTCCGAGAACTCAATACGAACACAAACATGGATAATCATCGAGTGTTCAAACGATGACGTCCAAGTCTCAAGGACGGTCAAAAATGGGGTGTCTATAGTTGCCCCTCTTTGACAGAACTCGAAAGTCATAATCAATGACGAGAGTGAATGTCAAAGCCTAGAGATGACCCATTTTTGAGAAGGCCGAAGACTTAAACAAAGCATAGAAGCTACAGATGTAGTTGGTTGAATCTGCAGGCTGCCTACGTATCCTTTTGCAAGGAATCAAACCAGCGTAGTTCAGGGGCAGGATGCAAAATGATATGCAATATTACAAAACAATGTAATAAATAATGCAAATGATATGCAGTGCATTTGAGATGATCAAACCTAAAGCAGTACAAAGTCCTCACAAATATCATAAAGGGATGGAGATAGAAAATCCGTTTACCATAGAAAAAGGTGCCGACACCCTCAAACCACAATGCCCTCAGTGGAATAGGCGCGTACACATGCAGAACTATGTGTGTGTAGACGGAACACAAAATACAAGTAATTGGGTGACATGATATAAGTGAGGAATGACCCGCTGAGGAAAGATCATGATCCCAAATGCTGGATGCAACACACCGCACTACAATGCAATGAATGCAATGGATAAGGCGCGCGGCCAAATCGTATCTTGCCTAGGAAAGGCATGGACACAAACAGACCACGTCTAACACGGAGATGGTGCCGTCACCTTCAAACCACAATTCCCTCAGTGGAATAGGTACGTACACAAAATCTCATAACCATGCTTTGACGTGAAAGGTATGAGCACATGCGAGACCAAGCTCAACATGGAAAGGCGCAAGCGATAGATGGATAATGCAATGGAATATGCAGTAAATGCATGCAATAGATTCTATATGCAATGTAATAGACATAATAGATAACAAAATGCAATGTAGCCGGGAAGTGAAAGTACCTCGCGGGGGCAATTGGCGATGACTCACCTCAGGCTGCTAGGCATCTTTCACTTCTTCTTGGTTGAACCGCAGGTACTACTTTTCTCCCTGACTATGGTAGCAACTTTTCCTATTCTCCGACTGGGTGACAGACTAGGTTGGATCAGTATCCAGAATTGAGGTGCGTACAGATGCTATCTCAATCTATGGGGCTGCCATACAGATTTCAAGTCGAGGATATACCCCTGGGTATTTAAACCAGACTTTATTCTCGGAAATCCCGAACCTTTGCATTCTAGGCATAAGCCATTCGAACTCTAGTTTCCACCGTCTCAGTTGGTCTCCTAGGAACTCACCGCAAACGCAGGCAGGTGGCTATACCAAACCAGTGGAAGTTGTTCGGGCACGACAAACACCCAAGGAATTGCACCTTTAGAGGATTTAAGGTCTCCTAGACCAGACGACAAAACAGATATGATGCAATGGATGTAACAGATGCGATGCAACGGATAATAGATGCGATGCAACAGAGAGTACAATAGATGCAAAGGGTGACATACTTCAACCACGCTGGACTCGTGAGTGGAGGAAAAACAAAGAAAATCAATTAGGAGCATGTTCCACGCAACCTAAGATAAATTCCAAACACACTGAAATCATGTGAGGAAGAGGAGGCTCTAATCACACTGCAATCGCGAGAAGAGGTAAACAAATTCCAAACAAGCTGAAATCGTGTGAGGAAAAGAACACTCTAACCACGCTGAAATCGTGAGAAGAGGCCCGAAAACAACCGCCCAGGTGCGGACAACGTAACCTGAGATAAATTCCAAACATGCTGAAATCGTGTGAGGAAAGGGACACTCAAACCACGCTGAAATCGTGAGAGGAGGTCCAAAAACCGCTCGCCCAGCGCGTCTGCAATGCAACCTGGGATAAATTCCAAACACGCTGAAATCGTGTGAGGAAAGGAACACTCAAACCACGCTGAAATCATGGGAGGAGGTCCAAAAGCAACCCACCCAGCGCGTCTACAACGTAACCTAGGATAAATTCCAAACACGCTGAAATCGTGTGAGGAAAGGGACACTCAAACCACGCTGAAATCGTGAGAGGAAGTCCAAAAACTGCTCGCCTAGCACGTCTACAATGTAACCTGGGATAAATTCCAAACACGCAGAAATCGTGTGAGGAAATGGACACTCAAACCCCGCTAAAATTGTGAGAGGATGTCCGAAACAAACTATCAGGCGCGTGACCGGCGCAACCTGAGAAAGTCCCGGAGGACAACGATCCCAAACGCTGCTCAGCGTAAAAGGATAAACGATAGAAGATAAGACAAGATGCAAATAAATGCAAGTAAGGTGTGCATGACAATACAAGTGGAAGAGTGCATAACAATGTGGGTGGAAGGGTGCAAAACTTTGAAGCAATCTTGATCTTGCGCTTGAGGTAGCGGCACACTCATACTTCGGAGCATTGACAAGGCTTGACAAGGTACATCTGGAATACAATCACGGAATTTTCTGAAGGTGAAACATATTCAGATGCTCAAAATATTCCCCATTTTCTTTTGCTTTGCAGTTTGGAACCTATATAGCTTCAAATAGGTCCTGGTTCTACTGTTCTGACATGACCTGGGTTGAACCCTGCAGTTTTATGAAAGAACGAATCTTGTTTTGCACAAACGCGAAGAATGGCACAGCACTCTGACCAGAAATTGATTTTATTGTGGAATTTTAGATTGAGAAACAAGTTCTTAACTGGGTATTGAGCCTACGACTGACCACAGCAAAAATGACTCAACAACTAAAAACAAAAGGTAAACAACCTAAACACATCTACTGACACTCCAAATGACTCAAGACAAGAATCGAGACAAACAAAACAAAAGAGATGACACTCAGATGTATTACGAAGACGACAGACCTCTCGGATCGCGAGGAGCCAGCTTCTCCAGGTATTGTTTCCTACCCTTTCTCATTTGTGATTCTCACATCACTCGGCCCTCAGACTCTATTTTTCTCTCAAAACCCTTTTCTTAGTTTTTTCTCTCAATGTACACCTCTCTATTCTTCAGTCTTTCATTTTGTATCCCTCCCCTGGGCGATTGATGGATAAACAAGAAGTTGCGGGTTGTTGCCCAAAATTATTAGCTCGCGGCTACTTCCTCCAATGACGTTTAGTCGATGCCTTGGAGTGGAGTAACTTGATCCATTCCAATTCGTGCTTCGCACTTGGCTTGATACCTCGTTGCTTGGAGGATGAGAGAGTTTTCAGCCCTTTGTTGTTAACTTCAGTTGTGCCCTCTTCTGGCAGGTAGAGCGCCCTTCTTGGCAAGTATGTTGAAAATAGGGGAAAGACAGGAAGCCTAACTCAACTGTGCCCCTAGTTCATTATTTTGACCATTTTTTGTTTTTGGCTTTCTACTAAAACAATTTTCACCAAAATGAGAGCTAGATTAACATGCTTGTTCAATTTTTGATTTGAAATCATGCAAGTCAGGTTATGAGCACTGAAAATTTTCGTTTTTGGGTCCATGGTATGGTAAATAGACCAAATTTTTGAGAAAATTAGTCAGCCTCAGTAAAAATTCTCAAAAACTATTTTTGCAAATCAGCCACTGCTCAACGAGCACGGAACCTACTTTTGACATGAGCAACCTCGGATCGATAATAATGGAAAATTGCACCTTGCTCGAAGAGAGCAGCATGGCAACGGAAAGTTGCCCCTTGTTTGAATGGCACCGCAGTGCATTGAATGGCAACGGAAAGTTGCCCCTTGTTTGGATAGCGCCATAGCACACTGCAATCAGTCCTTAGAGTAACGATCACAACCGAACTCTCGGATACAGAGAAGGCAAAGACGATCAAAAACCATTACATGGACACAATCAATTGTAGAAGTGTTTGCGGCTGGACTTCAGAATGAAGTTGCCTACATATCGCAAACATGGGATTCAAGCCTTACATAGTTCGGGGTAAGGTACACTCGGGTATTAACCTCTCCTTTTGCGCTCTAACTTTTGCCAAGGCCGTCCTTCTGGGTTTTCGACCTTGCGAGCTCTGTTTTTCTTTTCTTTTCAATTCTTTTCATTTTTTTTCATTTTTT
The DNA here is from genome assembly GCF_004153795.1 of Camellia sinensis. NCBI lineage: Eukaryota > Viridiplantae > Streptophyta > Magnoliopsida > Ericales > Theaceae > Camellia > Camellia sinensis. Next base: position 120,094 of record NW_021025503.1, read on the forward strand.
TTCATCTTTGCTTTTTCATTCTTTCTATTTTTTTTTTCTCTTTTCTTTTTTTTCTTGCTCTAACTTTTGCTTGGGTCACCCTTCCGGGTTTTCGGCCCAGCGAGCCTCTCAAGGGTAGAAGTGTAGCAAGTCCATGTCAAATGGTTTTTGAGATCTCGAAGCCAACTAAATCTAGGAGAGTGACTGTTGTTCGCTGACGATGCAGGAGTCCATCCAATGGGGTCTAAATTGCCCTAGTGTTGCAGATAGGAACTCATTTGTCCTTTAGCAATACTTTCTTTTTCCTCCCTTCTGGGATTTAGCATTCTTGCCGATCTTCATCTTTGACTCTTCGAGCACATTTGAAATTCTTTTGCCCCTAGTTCAAAGGGGTGCTTCTGATCTAGCTTCACAAGCTTCTTTTTGACTTTCTGATCTTCTCGCCCCTAATTCATGGGCTGCTTCTGATCCGGCCACACAGGCCTTACATTGTGGTTGAGCGATGAACATTATGCCGCCAAGTTCAAGATTTAAAAGCAAGGGTTTGAGTTTCAAGGCTGAGAGCGATCCTAGGCTGCACAATCTCAAGAGCGATTCCGCACAAGTCTTCGCAGGACCGCGCGAAACATTTTTTGAAGTCTTTTAAGAACGCGATTAATCGCTCGCGCTGAAGACAGTGTGGGACCAATCTGGATAAAGCCAGGATCCTTCTCAGTACTCACGTTAACAAACATGATTTCATTCATTAAGGGCTTAACATGCCTTTCTTTCTCTCAAATGGTCAAATTCTTGCAAAACCCAAAGAATTCCTTCCTCTTCGTTTTCACCAGTGTTCAAAAAGTTTTGAAAAACTTAGGTCAATGCAATAATTTAAAGGTGCAGAAGAGCAGGTGAGATGCTCCGCCATTTCATTCTAGACTTGTTGGCACAATAGGGTCAAAGTAGCGATAGGCACAAAAACATGACAGTCATAGCCGTTTCATTTAGATTTCCTAGTTGCAACTGGCTCCACAGCAGAGACAGACTCAAAACAAAGCGAAAAGACAAACACAAAACGAGCGAGCGATGTCCAAGGTAACACCGCCCGAATCACACGACTCTAACAATACGAGACTGACTCGATACAACAAGACAGACCCGACTGACTCAGCACAAAAAGATTGACTTTGTGCAACACAGCAAGACTGACCCAATACCCAAGTCAGAAAGCAAAATTAACAGCATTTGTATGTTGCTCAAAACAGTGCATGCCATCCACCATAGCTGGAGTAATCTGAGCACCATCCGCAGGTGGTTCATCCCCTGATCAAATAGTCACATTATCCCCCACAAGTTCACTGATCCAGTGTCGATAGACTTTGCAGGACCCGGCGCGACGATGACCTTGTTGTCAATCAGATCTTGTATTTCATGGCGAAGACGGTAACAATTGTCAGTGCCATGGCCGACTTGTTGATGGAAGGCACAGTACTTGGCCGGATCATAGGATGGGGGAAGTTTATCTGGCAGCGGCCGCAGCTCCAGGGGTTTCAGATCCCCCTTTCTAATCAGGACCCTCAAGGCCGTGGATAGAGAAATGTACAGTGGGGTGAACACCCTGTGGCCCCGAGGTGGGTGTTTTGAGGTTTGTGGAGTTTTGCTGGATGCCCTAGCAAAGGGATTGACAGGTGCTGACTGGGTTTGCCGATCTCTTCTGAGCACGGGATTAGGGTTGAAAGGAACATTCCTGGTACAATGGCCCTTCTCCCGGCTTGCCACTTGATTCAAACTACCCCCAACTTGAGTGGCGAAAGTGTCATCCATAGTCTTTGCAACAACTGCAATCACTTGCAGTTTGTTCAGCCCTTCGGCTTTCAAAGCCTCAACAGCCCACTGAAGATGTTCATGGGGACTAATGGTTGTCCCTGCCTTGTTCTTATCACTGGCCTCCATTTTGCTACGAGATTGGCTTTCTCCCAATGCAGCCCGTCCCAAGGTTAGGGTGCCCTTTGACATGAACTCCCTGGTATGTGATGCAGTAGATGACAGAGCCAAAACTTCGAAGGCCAGATCTGCCACAATTCTCTGAAGATCTTCGATCATCCTCATCAGCACAGAAGTAGTGGGTTCATGGGTTCAAGATAATTGGGGTTCAAATGCACCCATCATGCATAAGTCCATGCTTTCCGGGATAAACACCTCAGGCTTGGGTAGATGGGCCGGGGTGATGTATACGCTGGGGTCATAGGTGGACGGCAGCGTATGGATGAGGTTCAGATGTAGAAGTGACGGGTCAGTACTAACCTGACGTCCTTTTGGTGGAGCTAGGGTCTCTTCGTCAATAAGAGCCTGAATCTTATGACGGAGGCGGATGCAACGATTCGTATCACGATCGTACTGTTGATGATACGTACAGTATTTAGCTGGGTCATATCTTGGTGGAAAGTTTGGAAGGGGTTGGGGTTCTAGAAGTTCTAGGTGCCCTTCTTCTCGCAGCTTTTTCAAAGCTTGAGAGAGAATTTTGTAAAGAGGGTGGACTTTTCGGGCTTGGGGTCGAGTTGAAGTGGTTGTTTTTGGCCATTGACGGAAGTGGTGATAGTGTCTACTTCTGAGCATTTTGCAGCTATGCTACCATCAGTAGTAGCATTGGAACTGCGATCAACATTCCTTTTCAAAGGCTCATTATCTTCTTCAAAGATCCCTTGTCTGTTGGCATCCTCGATTTCAACCCCCATTTCATGAAGGGCTGGAAAGGTAAACAGAGGTAGAACTACCATCTTTTGCAGCAACTTGCCATGCAGATTTTGAACAATCATCCTGATCTGATCTTTGTCGGAAGGTTTTGTAGTCATCATTGAGGCCTTTGCTCTCCATCTCGTCACGAACTCTGAGAAACCCTCCTTTGGCTCTTGGCGGGTGACTTCGACATCACGAGTTGTGACCTCGATTTGTGTGTCATACGAGTATTGAGCAATAAAGGCGTCAACTAGCACTTCCCAGTTCTGTTTCACAGAGTTCTTCAATTTCGCATACCAGATTGCGGCTATCCCAGATAGGGTTCGGCCGAATAGTGACAATTTTTGGGCTGTGGTCAAACCCATTGGCCTCAAGATATCAAAAAATAGTTGGAGGTGCACTATTGGGTCTTCAGAGGCATTGAATCGATCGATATGTAGCATCTTGAACCGATCCGGTAATGTCACCACTGAGTCAGTATAACCATCCTCTATATCAGGAGTAGAGTGGGCCCCCTGAGACTTTTTGAACAATTTCTCAAGGTTGCTCACTTTCAATGCTGTGGGTCCGTCTCGAACTCAAAGGGGGAGTCTGGTAGGTTGGTGGGTGTTTTAAATAGCTGGGGTAGAACCGGGGGCAGAATTGGCCTGACTGGAATGTCCGTATCATCCTGGATGTCAATTGCCTCCTTGAGTATGGGAATTCTTGGTGGGGGAGGATCCTGGTGCGAAGCAGATGCTCCAGCTTGCTACTGTAGCTTGGTGATTAATTCTGCCTGTTGGGCCATGACCACAGCCTATTGCTTGGCAAATTCCGCTTGACGGACAGCGTCTTGCTGCATAGTTTTCATACTATCCTGGAGCTGGCGGACCATCTCCTCCAAGCTTGACATACTGCCTTGATCTAACTGAGCAGGTGTGTTCTCTGAAGTGGAAGCAGATATCCCAACCTGGACTGTGCACAGGTTAGGTGAATAATGACTGCTGATCTGAAGACTGTTGAACTGGTGATTTGCGCCTGACTGGCCTTTTTACCCTGCCTCTAGCGAAGGAACACTGATTGCCCTTGAACTGAATCTCTGACCTGACAAAGTCTATCAACACAAGTCCAATGCACCCAGGGGATAGTGGAGCCTTCTGAAGCTATAGTTTCAGGACTACCCCTAGCAAAAGAGAAAACAGGCAGCATCTCTGCCCAAATTTACTAGAACAGATATGAACATAGCTAAATGAGTGTGCTCTCTACTGAATTCTGCCCCAAATCTAATACCTTCAGGTAAAACTGATTTCCAAAACACAAATGCCCGCAGGCCTGATGCCCAAACTCGCAAACTGATACCTGCATTCCTGTAGAGACACACTCTAAAAGCACGTAGCAAACAAGTGAGAGCCAAAAACACCCCTATGTCCAGGTAGGGTTTCCCTGTCCTATTTCGTCAGGAGCTAGGGTTTCACTATGCACGCAGCGGTTTCAAACAACCTAAAATTGGGTAAGCAACCTGTCCTAGTTTGGAATAGTTACTACAGATTCCGATATGCACTAGGTCGAATATCAAAAAACGGTGCCCCGGTGACAACCGAGGTTTGTGTTCCCATCGTGGCAGAGCCCGTAACCGGTCAGCCTTATGGCACGCTTCTCAAAGTGAGCCTCTGACAAACTGTTCAAGAATAGAAGACGATAAACACGGTGTCCTAGGGGCACCAATGCAAATGCAATGCAAAGAAACACATAAGTGTAGTAAAAACCAGATATCATGAGTTCGAATCAGGTTCTCTAAGTCCCCAACAGAGTCGCCAGAAACTGTAGACGTCCTCGCGAACGCCCTGGGAGGAATGAATCCCCGTCGTTCTGTTCGTTTTGGGCTCACTGCAGTTCAGGATTCAAATTTGTCACAGTTCTAAATCTGAACCAAAGAGTCCAAATCCGGCAAATTGTTTTTGAAAACAGATTTTTTGTAAAGAAGTGCCAAACATGGACTGCTTTGCCAGATACAGAGTCGCCACCTAAATGTTTTATTTTTGGGAAATTTAGGAAACCTTGACTCGTTGCCAAAGGCCACATGTCCGTCATCACCAAAGTTGCCTCGGCTCGGGAACTTGGGTACGATTGGGGAAGGTCAGCTATGAGCACCCCCGCTCGCCCGATCAAAGATCGGCCTCTACTAACCATGATATCTAGTTTTGAAAACATTATGCGTTCTCATTCCGATTAATTAGCTAATCTTACTATGTGATGCACACAATACAAAAGTATAGACTAGATCGCCTAATTTGGAACAAAGCATTGCATATCCGTTTGTTCAAAAAATGGTTTGGAATTTGCTACTCGCAAGTAGGCTAAAATACGGATTTCAATGAGTTTTTCTAACTCAAGCAATCCAACCTTCACCCACAGGCATTCCGGCAATAATACCACATAAGAACATAGCCACATGGTAAGCATGCTGTCATGGCAGTCACTCACATACATGCAAGGATACTAAAGCATAAAATCTTACCAAGTACTCCGAGCCAAAACAAAAGCTAGTTAGTAATCAAATGTATGATCTTAGCTCATGTTAAGATGGCTAATGCAACGCATGCAAAATGCAACTAGAAATAGGCTCGGCTATTCTAAGATGGCATTTGAAATGCAACAGATAGCATGTACTCAACTTTGGAATGGAAAATACAATGCAGCTAGTATGATGCGCTGAGCCCAGTGCATGCAATACAGATGAATGATGCAAACATGCGAGCATAAGAATGCTAATTGAAATATGCCCTAGTACTATCCATCAAAAGCAGGTAAGTAAAAGGGAGAAAGAAGTAGAGGTTGGAAGACGTGCATCACACACACACACGCTTATTACATAATTCGCCCTCTCTCGGAGGGACCCAAAGAATAATACAAATTAATTAATTAACAAGATAATTAAATATTACACAACCACTTAACTAATTAAACAAAATTAGTTAAGTTAAGAAAGCAATAAAACAGCCTTGGGAAGAGGGTCAAATGCACACATGCTCGGCTTCGCTCGGAAATCCAACGCCGTGCTCATGTTGCCTCTGTTTACACTGCTTTATGCCTCTGAAAATTGCAAAAGTCCCAAGGTTGGTTCTGGAACACTCACTGAACACTATGGCATGTCACCGACCAAGAGGAAACATCACTGACCATGGGAAACTGGTCATGGACCAAAAGTATGGCTCTCGGTCAAATATATGTAGTCGGCCGGCACTCAATGTGGTTGGTCGGCTATCCTTTCCTGCAGAATCTTGTTTGACAGCAGCAGAGGACAAACAGAGCATGGCAAAGCATTTACAATGCAATATTTGCACAACCAACCTCCCCATCATGTTATGAACTCAAGGAAGGATGGTCCACGACCGTCGGGCCACCAATCACGCATTTCGATGCATGATGGCCCAAGAGGCCAAGTGTACATTTCAATGTCAAATGTAATGCACACAAACACATAAGGCCCTCAATATCTATCATGATTGATCAAGAGGGATGGGATGCATACAATGATATGCAACCTAAGCATGCAAACTAAGCATGCAATATGAGCATGTGAACAAGTATGCAAACATGCAAGCATGTAACAAGTATGCAAGCTAACAAGCATGCAAAGTGCAACGTAAACATGCAAGTATGCAAGACATGTAACAACATGTTGGGCAACTTAATCAAAGATGCATGCCAAATGCGATATCACTTAAACATGCAACAACATATTAATAAGCCGAGTATGTAACAACATGCAAGGCGAGCATGCAAGAACATGCAAAGGATGGACTTACACCAAGATGGACAGCTCTCTAATAGGTCCAAAAGAGTGGCCATATGAGATGAGAACAAGGCCCAAAATTCATGCAAACATGCGTAATGCAAGGGCTCCAAGCCTAAGGCACAAAATGCAACTCTCCAAGAGCAATGCGAGGATGAAACATGGCATACAATGGCACACATTCCAGCTCTGAAATGGCATACTAAATGTTTCCAAAATGACTCCGAAGCATGCAAACACTCATGATATGCATGGTAGGGGCCTCAAAACCCAAGACTAGCCTAAGAATTTACCCTATAGCTATACAAAGCATGAGTGATATGGCCATGGCAGCCCAAACCAGTCCTAGGATAGCCCAAAATAAGCATAAAATCATGTTAGAGTAAAGCCAAAATATGCTAGGATGATGAGTCAAAACATCATGCACAAGAGGCTAGTAAACAAGATTTGTTCTACACCTATATGGAGCATGCAAAGGATGACCAAACCAACTATGGATAAGGTCATGATACGGCAAAACATTACCAAAAACATGCTGAAATGTAAACCAAACAAGCTAACAAGACATGACAAAGAATGAAGCATGTGAAGCTAGTTTAGGCGATTTACAGTACAAGTGTATGAAGCATTCAAGGGGTCACTAAACCAGCCTAAAACATATTCATGACATGCCAAAATATGACCAATTACCCACTGAAATGTATCCAATACATGCAAGAATGAGGTGCTACTTTGAAAAGCTAAGAAGGGGGTTGCTCTACACATGCAAGAGGCAAGCCTTAAATGAAAAAAAAAAAAAGCTCTAGAAAGAGTTCAAGAAGGCCCTAAAACTCACTCAAAAAGGTCTGAACTGAGCTCAAGAAGTGTGCAAATATGGGCTCCTTTGTAAGGCCAAAAATGCAAGTAAACAAGACAATAAGGAGAGGGGATGGCCCTCTCCTTATTAGGACCTCAAAACACCATCCCCACCACTGAAATGATTTCAGTGGTGAGACGGCCAATACAAGGTGGTCCCAAAGCTCACAAAAAAGGCACAAAAATGAGGCCAAACAAGGCCTAAGAGAGGGTAAACAACCCCAATCACAAAAGTGATCTTGAATAAACTTGAAAAGAAGCTCAAAATAAGACTTTTTTCAGTTTATGACAAAGCTCGAAAATGCTTCTAAGTATGGCTAAAAGATGAAGCAAGATAAAGACCAAAAGAGGGTAAAGTGTGTTACCCTTGTAGTTCCAGCAAAACCAGCAGCTTTGAGACCAAAAAATCAGACCTTCAACCTCTGAAAATGGCCTCCAAGGACCTTAGATGAGTGGTGGAGGTGCGTGGCTATGAGGTGTGGTGCAAAGGGGTCAAGAACCAACACTTTTGGAGCTCAAAATATGGAGATAGAGAGAGATACAACTCTTGTGCCTTAGACCATTTTTTTTTTAACTCTTGCAATGGAAGAGGAGCTCTTCTTTTATAGAGGAAGAATGGTCCAAGCGTCTAAGAGAAGCTTGGAGCAAAGGGGCCAAGCTTCTCTTAGAAGCTAAAGCAAAAAGGGTCAAGCTTCTTGAGGATGTTAGAGCAAAGGGGTCAAGCTTCCTCAAGAAGCTAAGAAAGGTCCAAGCCTCTCTCTGAAGCTTGGAGCAAAGGGGCCAAGCTTCTTCAAGAAGCTAAAATGGGGTCAAGCTTCTAGAAGCTTGGAGCAAAGGGTTCAAGCTTCTTGGAGAAGCTAGAATAAAGGTTCAAAAGGTTCAAGCTTCCTCAAGAAGCTAAAACCAAGGGTTCAAAAGGTTCAAGCTTCCTCAAGAAGCTAAAAAAATGGTTTAAAAGGTTCAAACCCCCTCAAGAAAAGGTCTTGACCAGAAAAAGTGGCCGATTGACCAAAATCAGTGGCCGGCCGACCAAACACAATGCCGACCGGCTAACACCTTTGGCCGGTAGAAAGAAAACAGGGCCGGTGGCCTCCAGCCATGGCTGGTGAGGTGTGGGGATGGCCTACAAGCTATTTCCCACCCTCAGAAGCAAAACAACAAGTGTTTGACGCAAAACCAAACACAAAACGAACAAGTCGAGAGGTCTTGAGGCAAGGCGCGTAGCCGAAACCTCTAAGAACTCGAAACGAACACAAACATGGATAATCATTGAGTGTTCAAATGATGACGTCCAAGTCTCGAGGACGGTCAAAAATGGGGTGTCTACAGGCACCCCCTGTGCCAGACTTACAGAATGATGACCGGATAATAGCTCTCACCAAAGAGTTTAAGTAAATGAAACCACCACAGTTTCATTTGGGATTAGATCTGTTAAGAGATAAGGCTTGGGTTCTTGGCATTGAAAAGCAGTTTGAGGTGTTTCCTTGTTCAGAGACACAGAAAGTACTTATGGCTACCTTTACGCTAGAAGACGAAGCAAGAAGATGGTGGACGTTAATGCGTGAGAATCATAAAGACATTGACTGGGCGAAATTCTGGGAAGGTTTCTATGATAAGTACTTCCCTCAATGTGTCTGTGACAGAAAAGTATCGGAGTTCATGGAACTTAAACAAGACAGCATGACAATGGCTGAGTATGAGGCAAAATTCACTGAGTTGGCCAGGTTTGCACCGCATGTGATCGATATCGACTACAAGAAAGCAAGGCATTTTGAAGGTGGGCTTCGAAGTCATATTTTTGAAAGGGTAAATGTCCTCAAACTGGAAACCTATATTAGGGTGCTAGACCGGGCCATAATATCAGAGGCTAACATAGCTAGACAGACTAACCCAACGACAAACTGGAAAGGTAGTAAGAGACAAGGCTTCTTTTCAAAGAAGAAATTTTTGATGAAGCAGAATACGGGCTCCTTGGTTACTTCTAATTCTTTTCGAGATACATCCCCGATGTGTAATATTTGTAGTAAAAGGCATCGTGGGGTTTGTTACCGTGTGCCAGGAGCCTATTTTAAATATGGTAAACAATGGCATATGGCCAGAGATTGTAATCAAAACAGTGGAAAGCTAGTTGCTAGCTCAACTGCATCAATCCCGAAGCCGAGAAATACTATGAGATCTACTACCACCAGAGATACCATTAGACGAGGGAGAGTTTTTGCGCTTGTTCTAGGTCATACACAGAATGCTAACGCGGTTGTCTCAGGTACTATTTCTATATGTAATCAGGATGCTTTTGTGTTAATTGACTCCAGATCAACACACTCTTTTTTTCGTAACATGCGCATTTGCATCTAGACTGAGTAGACCTCTAGAATTATTGCCATATCTACTGTGTGTATCTGCTCCATCTAGGGAATCTGTATTGTGTGAATCCATATTCCAATTTTGTGACATGCGTATTGAGGATGCTATCCTATATGTAGATTTGTTGCCCTTGAACTTTAGACATTTCGATGTAATTTTGGGCGTCGATTGGTTAACCAAATATTGTACCACCATTGATTGTGTGAGAAAACAGGTTGTATTTAAACCACCAGAACATAAAGAAATTGTGTTTGTGGGTAATGGGGTAATGCCTCCACCTTACTTAATATCTGCAATGAAGGCATGCAAATTAATCAGGAAAGGGTGCCAGGGTTATTTGTGTTGTGTGCTATCTGAACAATCTGTGAATGTTGAATTGAACAATATCCCTATTGTTAGAGAATTTCCAGATGTGTTTCCAAATGAATTACCACGGGAATTGGTGGACAGGGAGATAGAGTTTACGATTGAAATTATGCCAGGCACCTAGCCTATTTCTAAAACTCCCTACAAAATGGCTACTGCTGAAATGAAAGAACTAAAAGAACAGTTGCAAGACCTACTTGACAAAGGGTTTATCCGACCTAGCACTTCACCATGGGGTGCACCAATGTTGTTTGTGAAAAAAAAAAAGATGGAACCTTGCGTTTCTGTATCGACTATCGAGAATTGAACACGGTAACAATAAAGAATAAATATTCCCTACCTCGTATTGATGACCTGTTTGACCAGTTGCAGGGATCACAAGTATTTTCCAAAATTGATTTGAGATCTGCGTATCATCAGTTGAAAGTGAAAGCAGAAGATGTTGAGAAAACCACGTTTCGAAAATGGAGTTGAACATGAACAACATCTGAGGACTGTGTTATAGATACTTAGAGAAAAGAAGTTATTTGCTAAACTAAAGAAATGTGAATTTTGGTTGGATGAAGTAATCTTTTTAGGGCATGTGATCAACAAGGAAGGAATATCACCCACAGAAAATAGAGGCGATTGTGAATTGGCTTACACCGACAAATGTAATAGAGGTCCACAGTTTCATGGGCTTGGTTGGGTACTACAGGAGGTTTGTGAAGGATTTCTTAAAAATAGCTGTACCTCTTACCCAACTGACACACAAAGGGCAACCGTTTGAATGGGATGACGAAAGGGAATCTGCCTGTCATGAACTGAAAGTGAGACTGACCACTACACCAGTATTGACATTGCCATCAGGTACAAAAAACTTTGTAATTTTTAGTGATACATCTTATAAAGGTTTGGGTTGTGTACTAATGTAGAATGGAAGGGTAATTGCCTACACCTCTCGGCAGTTGAGGCCATATGAGAAAAACTACCCAACACATGATTTAGAATTGGCCGCAGTTGTGTTTGCTCTAAAAATCTGGCGGCATTACTTGTTTGGGGCAAAATCTGAAGTCTACACGGACCACAAAAGTTTGAAGTACTTCTTCATACAGAAAGTGCTAAATATGCGACAGAGGAGATGGCTTGAATTGATTAAAGACTATGATCTTGAAATTCAGTATCACCCTGTAGACACCCCATTTTTGACCATCCTCAAGACTTGGACGCCATCGTTTGAACACTCGATGATCATCCATGCTCATGTTCGTTTTGAGTTTCTGAAGGTCTCGGCTGCACGCCTTGCCTTGGAGCCTCTCAACTTGTATGTTTTGTGCTTGGTTGTGGACCAAGAGCTTGTGGTTTTGTTTCTCAGGAAAGGGGGTGGCTTGTTGGCCAGCCCCACAACCCATCGGCCAAGCCTGGTGCTTATCGGCCCTGTTTTCTTGTCATCGACCATCAGTGTTGGCCGGTCGCACTCCTTTTGGTCGATCGACCATTTTTTTGGCCGAGACCCCTTTTTCTGCTTTTGCAGATATTTTTCTTCCAGCTGCTGCCAGCTGTTCGTCACTTGGTGTATCCTCCATACACCTGTATGGATGGATTTTAACAAGCTCCAACCTTGCTCAACAAGCTTGGGACTTGATTTTCTATAAGAAGGGAGGCCCCTCTCCCTTTCCAGAGGGTCTGAAAAATTGATATACAACATATATATCTCTCTCTATATTTGCACTTGTTTGTGCTCAAAAGTGCATTTTCATCATACTATTGCACACAAACACACACTCAAACACCATCCTTTTGTTGCTGAGGCTTCTTGAAGTTGGTTTTGGAGTTTTTGGACTGGTTTTGATCAAAAAAAGCTGCTAGAGTTGTTGCTCTAAAGTTGTTCTACAAGGGTGAGCTTCTAACCTCTTAGTCCCTTGTTTTTTATTAAGATTTTGGCCCTACTTGCATGTTGTTTTAGGCCTAACTTTCTACTGCAAAAAGTTCTAATTTTGCATGCTTGTAATGTTTGTTTAAGCTCTCTTTTGTGTTGGGGGTGGTCTACCCCCTCCTGTGCCTTGTTTGGCTTTGTTTTTACACCATCACTTTAGGCCCTTGAGATCACTTTCTCTTGGCCTTTTAACCACTGAAATCTTATGGATTTTCAGTGATAAAACCTGTGTTTTGAGGTCTTTAATAGGATAGGGTCATCCCCTTTCCTTGTGTCTTGCATGCTTGTATAGATAGCTCATCAAAGTAGCATGTTTGTCTAACTTGTTTTGGTTCCATTCCAGCGTGTTTTTGGTATTATTTTGGCATGCATCAACTCTGTTTTAGGTTGGTTTGGTAGCATCTTGCATGCTTTACATACTTGTAGTATAATCTTGCAATCTAGCCTAACATATGTCGTGTGTTTAGGCCATCATTCTAACATGTTTTGGCTGAACTTCAGCAAGCTTTTGGTCATGTTTTAGCATGCTCAAACTCTGATTTGTGTTGTTTTAGTCATGCATGCCATGCTTTGTATAGCCATGGTTGGATCTAGCTCATTAGCTTTGTGTATAAAGTCCCTTAGCATGCATTGCTTGGACTATTTTCATGATTTGGCATCAATAGAAATATTGTACATGTAGTGTGGTCATATACTTGCATTTGTCACTCTTTCAATGCTTTGAAGTGTCCGTCTGTTTTTCTCTAAACATGAGTCATTGTGTATGCCTTCATGCCTAAGCTTGCGAGCTATCATTTCAGTGTGTTTTTGGGGTTATTTTTCCATGATATAACTCTAATTTTTGTTGGTGAAGTCATCTCGTGCTTGGTCTTGGTAGGTCTAGAGTGATCCTCCCTATTGCCCTCGCATGATACATGTTTTAGCCCTTCATGCTAGCTTGTTTTAGCTTTACTCCGTGCATGTTTTAGCATTTATTTAATCTTGGACTGTTTTGGGTTGTATTGGCCATATGATTCATGTTTTGCATAGTTGTAGTGCAAACACCTATGCTAACTTCAAGCTTTGAGTTTCCTAGCATGCTTCATTTATGACATGTCCATGATTTGGCATCACTTACGATGTTATTTCCGAGCATATAGCATTGCCATGTTCCTATTTCTTTCACCCTTTGAGTGCCTCTAAGGGTTGTGTATTGTTGCCTAGCTTATGGACAAATATGTGTGCATGCACGTTTTGCCTTTTGGTGCCTTAGTTGTGGTGTTATTGGCCACTGTTTTTGGACTATCTCAGGTCTGTCCATATGCGGTTTAAGTCCACTAAGTGTTGCATTACGTGGCCCTTGCTATTGCATAGTTGTTTGCATGTTGTTGCATGCTCTTGTTGTCATGTTGCTTGTTCATGATGTTTAGCATGTGGATTAGATAGCATGATGTTGCATGTTGTTGCATACTTGTTGCATTGCATAGTTTTTGCATGCTTGTGGCATGGCATTGTGTGTGCATGCCTTGCATTACATTTTGTTTGGAAAGGGTAGCCAATCCAAACACGAGGAACGAGGGACGTTTCGTACTTGAAGTGATGAAACGTGCCTCATTTCTCGGTCGCCGACCCTCTTGATCATGCATGATAGAGGTTAAGGCATTTATGTGTTGTTGTGCATTCATTCGACATTGATTTGTGCAACTCGGCCTCTTTGGCCATCATGCATCGAGATGCGTGATTGATGGCTCGAGAGCCGAGCACTACACTCCTTTGAGCTTTAAACATGATAAGGAGTGTGGTTGCACACATATTTTCTTGCAAATACATTGCCATGCCTCTGTTAGTGCTCTGTTGCAGCAAAAGGAGGAATTTGCAAGAAGCAGTGGCCCATCGACCACTTATGATGCCGATTGACTATCAAAATTCACTGAAAGCCATAAAATTTGGCCGATGACTCTTACACTTGGCCGATGGCCATTCCACTTGGCCGACCACCTCTCAGATTGTTCCTAAGGTGGGTCAGAAGCACTATGGAAGTTGGCACAATTTTCAGAGGTACAAAAGTGTGCAAACAGAGGCAGCATGAGGCACGGTATAGGATTTCTGCGCGACGCCGATCGAGCATGCATCTCTTCATCGCCCGCGAGGCCATTTCAGTATTCATGATTAGTTCGTGTAATTTAATGATTTGATTTGTTGTGTAATATCTCAACTAGCTTAGTGTAGTTATTTGTTTCAATTCGGTTGTGTAATAATTAATTAGCTAAGTTAGTTAATTAGTTGTTTTGTAATAATTAATTAGCTTAGCATAGCTAGTTAGTTTATCATTCGGACCCTCCGTCGAGAGGGCAAATTTTGAAATAAGCGTGCGTGTGTCTGATGCATGTCTTCCAACCCCCATTTCTTTCTCTCTTTTACTTACCTGTTTTCAGTGGTTAGTTTTAGGGCATATTTCAATTAGCATCCTTATGCTTCGCATGCATGCATCATTCATCTGTTGTGCATGCACCGGGCACGGCTCATCATACAAACTGCATAGTATTTCAATTCCAATTTGAATACATGTTACCAAGTTGCATTCACATGACATCTTAGAATAGCCGAGCCTATCTTAGTTGCATTTTTGCATGTGTTGCATTAGCCATCTTAACATGAACTAGAATCATGCGTGATTTCTAACTAGTTCTCTGTTTTGGCTCGGAGTACACTGTAAGTGTTTACGCTTTAGCATACTGCATGAGATGTGTACGTTGCCATGTTTGCATGCTTGCCATGAGGCTAACTGCTTAAGTGATTAACTGCTTGAATGCCTGTGGATGAAGGTTGGATTGCTTGTATTGGAACAATTCATCAAAGTCATGTTTTCTAAGCCCACTTGAGGGTGGCAAATCCACGACTTTGCCTACTTGCGAGTAGCACCTTTAAACTGTTTTCAAACCAACAAACATGAAATATTTTGTTCCAACTTAGGCGATCTAGTCTATACTTGTATGTTGTGCGCATCACATAGTAATTCTAGGTTAATAACTGGAATAAGAATGCATGTGATCTCAAAAACAAAATATCATATTCGTAAAGGTTGATCTTTGATCGGGCGAGCAGGGCTGCTCATTTCAAGACCTTCCCCTCTCGTACCCAAGTTCCCGAGCCGAGGCAACTTTGGTGATGACGGACACGTGGCTTTAGTCACAAGTCAGAGTTTCTTAAATTTTTCAAAATAAAACATTCAGGTGGCGACTCTGTATCAGGCAAAGCAGTCCATGTTTTGGCCCTTCTTTATAAAAATCAATTTTCCAAAATGATTTGCCGAATTTGGACTCTTTGGTGATTTATCGGTCTCACATTACACTTTGTGAGATTAGATTTAGAACCGTGACATCAGTCCGAACCGTAGTAGCAAAGAACAAACGATTCGCGCCCTCTCAAGCGGAGCGAGAGTTCCTGGGCGGTCTACAGTTTCTGGCGACTCCGCTGGGGATTTAGAGAACTTGACTCGAACTCATGATATCTTGTTTTGACTACACTTATGTGTTTCTTTGCATTACATTTGCATTGGTGCGCCTAAGACACCTAGTTCGCCGTCTGCTATTCCTAAACGGTTTGCTGGAGGCCGCGTGCCATAAGGTTGACCGGTTATGGGCTCTGCCACGATGGGTACACAAACCTCGGTTGTTACCAAGTCACCCTTTTTGACTATTCGACCTAGTGCATATCGGAAATTGTAATGACCATTCCAAGCTAGGACCGGCTGCTTACTCGATTTTAGGTTGTTTGAAACCGCTGCGTGCGTAGTGAAACCCTAGCTCCTGAGAAGATAGGACAGGGAAAACCTAACCCCTCCATAGGGGTGTTTTAACTCTCACTTGTTTGCTATGTGCTTTTAGAGTGTGCCTCTACAAGAATGCATGTATCAGTTTGCAAGTCTGGGTACCAGGCTTGCGGGCATCAGAATTTGAGGAATCAATTTTACCTGAGGGTATCAGTTTACAGGCAGAATTTTTTTAGGCAGAATTTAGTAGAGAGTGCAGTCATTCAGCTATGCTCGTATCTGTTGTAGTGAAATTGGGCAGAGATGCTGCCTCTTTTCTCTTTTGCTAGGGGTAGTCTTGGAACCATAGCTTCAGAAGGCTCCAATATCCCCCGAGTACACTAGACTTGTGTTGATAGACTTTGTCAGGTCAGAGATTCAGTTCATAGCAACCAGTGTTCCTCCGCTCAGGCAAGGTAAAGAAAGGCCACTCAGGACTCATCGATTCATCTGATCCATCAGTCACCAGGCACATCACCTTTGCCCAAACTCAGCAGACCCTGATGGCACAGAGTTCGGAAGAGGTTATGGCCATGGTAGCAGCATTAAACCAGGAAATCGCCATGCAGGGTGAGACCGATGCTGAAATGCAACGCCTATCTAGGGCACCCACCATACATCCAGTCTTGGAACCCCAATCATCTCAAACCCAACCCACTACTTTTGAGCTGATGGGAATGATCGGCGATCTTTAGAGAACTGTGGCTGATCTAGCCTTTGGACTATCGGCTCTGCCATCGACCACATCACATGCTGGAAATTTCACACCAGAGAACTCCCCACTCCTGGGACGAATTGTAATTGAAATTGGCCAACTTGAAGCCACCCCAAGTTTGGGCAATGACACGTCAACAACAACAGGGCTCCGCTACGATATAACGACCCAATCCTTTGACCAAGCTGAGGCGAGTGGAAAGAACAAGGCAGGGGTAGACATTGATCCCCATAAACACCTTCAGTGGGCTATTGAGGCTTTGAAAGCTGAAGGACTAAACAAATAGCATGTGCACGTAGTTGTGGCAAAAACTGTGGATGACACTTTTGCCACTCAGAATAAGAGCAGTTCGGATCAAGGGGGAAACCGAGAGAAAGGCCGTCATACCAAAAACGATCCTTTCAATTCTAATCCTGCACTTGGAAGAGGTCAGCAAACCAAGTCAGCACCTGTCGACCCCTTTGCTAGTGCATCCAGCAAAAATCTACAAACGTCGAAGTATCAACCCCGAGGTCGCAGGGTCTTCCATGCCCTCTATATGCCTTTGTCCAAGGCTCTTCAAATCCTCGTTGAAAAAGGCCATCTCAAACCCCTCGAGCCCCCTGGTCGTCTTCTACCCAGTCATGATGCTGCCCAGCACTGTGCCTACCATCAACAAACCGGTTATAGCACTGATAATTGCTTTCGTCTTCACCACGAAGTACAAGATTTGATTGACAACGAGGTCATCATCGCACCAAGCTCAGCAAAGTCTATCATCATTGGATCAGTGAACTTGGGGGATACTACGAGTATGTGATCGGGGGATGAACCACCTGCGCGCGGTGCTCAGTTTACTCCAGATGTGGCATATGGCACGCACTGTTTTGAGCATTGTTCAAATGCTAGTTTTGTGCTTTCTGACCTGGGTATTGAGTCAGTCTTGTTGTGTTGTATAGAGTCAGTCTTTTTGTACTGAGTCAGTCAGGTCTGTCTTGTTGTATCGAGTCAGTCATGTCTTGTTAGAGTCGGGTGATTTAGGGGTGTCACCTCGGACATCACTTGCTTGTTTTGTGTTTGTCTTTTCGCTTTATTTTGAGTCTGTTTCTGCCATGGAGCCAGTTACACCAGAAGATCTGAATGAAACAGCAGTGATTTTCATGCTTTTAAATTTGTTTCTGCCTTAAGCCAGTTGTGCTAGAAGATTTGAATGAAATGGCAGTGCTTTTCACTTACTTTTCTGTGCCCTTTAAATCATTACATTAACCTCAGTTTTTCAAAAAAAAAAATGAACATTGTGATGAAAACAAAAAGGATGGAATTCCTCAGGTTTTGCAAAATTTGATCATTTGAGAGAAAGAGAGGCATGCTAAGCCCTTAATGAATGAGATCATGTTTGTTAATGTGAGTACTGAGAAGGATCCTGGCTTGATCCAGATTGGTTCTACACTGTCTTCGATGCGAGCGATTAGTCGCTTTCTTGAAAGATTTCAAAAAATGTTTTGCGTGGTTCTGCGAAGACCTATGTAGAATCGCTCTTGAGATTGTGCATCTTAGGATCGCTCTCAGCCTCGAGACTCAACCCCTTTGCTTTCAGACCTTGAACTTGGATTTAGAATGTTCAACGGTCAACCACAATGTGAGGCTTGTATGGCCAGAATTGAAGTAGCCCATGAACCAGAAGCAATAAGGTTGTATGACATCAAAGGAGGCTTGTATGGCCAAATTTGAAGCACCCCTCGAACTAGGGGCAAGAAGGTCAGATTAAGAAGATCAGATGTTTTCAAAGGAAGCTTGCAAAGCTAGATTAGAAGTAGCCCTTGAACTAGGGGCAAAAAAAAAAATGTCAGATGTGTTCGAAGTGTCCAAAAATTAGGACATTGCTCAAGCCCATGAAAACTAGTCAGAAGGCCAAATTCAAGCAGCTTAAAGAAGAAAGTTTTGCTGAAGGAAAATTAAGTTCCTATCCGCAACACTAGGGGAAACTTTAGACCCCGATTGGATGGACTCCTACATCATCAGCAAACAGCAGCCATTCTCTTGGATTCAGATGGATTCGAGATCCCACGACCATTCAACATGGACTTGTTACACTTTTTATCCTTGAGAGGCTCGCTGGGCCGAAAATCCGAAAGGGCGGCTCAGGCAAAAGTTAGAGCAGGAAAAAGAAGAAAAAGAACAAAAAATAAAAAATGCAAAGAATGAAAAAAGAAAAGAAAAAAAAAATGAAGAAAATGAAAGATGAAAAAAAGAAGAAAAGAAATGAAAAGAAGAAAAGAAATGGAAAGAAAAGAAAAACAAAGCTCGCAAGGTTGAAAACCCGGAAAGGCGGCCTTGGGAAAAGTTAAAGCGCAAAATGAGAGGTTAATACCCGAGTGTACCTGAACCCGGAACTACGTCAGTCTTGATTCCCATGTTTGGGATACGTAGGCAACTTCATTCTGAAATCTAGCCATAAACACTTCCAAATCGATTGTGTCCATGTGATGGTTCTGATCATTTTTGCCTTCTCTGTATCCGAGAGTTCGGTTGTGATCGTCACTTTGAGGGTTGATTACAGTGCGCTGTGGTGCCATTCAGGCAAGGGGTAACTTTCCGTTGCTGTGCAGTGCCATTTAAACAAGGGGCAATTTTCCATTGTTTTGGATCTGAGGTTGTGCATCTCAAAAGTAAATTTTGTGTTGGTCGAGCAATGGCCACTTGCAAAAATAGTTTTGAGGCTTTTTACTAAGGTTGACTAATTTTGAAATTATTTCATTTTTCCAAAACTGGACCATTTCTTGGACCAAAAAAAGGAAAATTTTCAGTACTCATAACCTGACTTGCATGATTTTAAATCAGAAAGTTGAACAAGTATGTTAATCTAACTCTCATATTGATTAAAATTGTTTTAGCAGATGCTCAAAAACAAAAAATGGTCAAAATGATCAACTAGGGGCATAGTTGAGTCAGGAGTTCTGTCTTTTCCCCATTGTCAACATACTTGCCAGAACAAGGCACTCTACTTGCCTGAACAGGGCACCGTATTCACCAGAAAGGGCACCGTATTCGCCAGAAAGGGCATAACTGAAGCTAACAACAAACAGCTGAAAGCTCTCAGCGAGGTATCAAGCCAAGTGCGAAGCACAAACTGGAATGGAACAAGATATTCCACTCCCTCATCTGGACAGGTCTGATCACATCCTAGCTGGCCTAATGCATTGTCAACCGATGTCAGCTACAAATTTGCTACATACCCAGCTGTAGCGCAACCCCTCTGTGGGAGGAACTCACTGGCTACGAGCAGAAGAATGAGAATCTAGCGGAATGCTAGGGGCAAAAGCCCACAGCTTCCTGTTTATCCATCAACCACCCAGGGGAGGGATAAAAAAATGAGAGATTGAAGAATAGAGAGATATGCACTGAGAGAAAAAGTGAGAAAAGGGCTTTTTCAGAAAATAAGAGATTGAGTTCCAGAGTGATGTGAGAATCAAAAATGAGAAAATGGTGTAAAACAATACCCGAAAAAACTAGCTCCCCATGGACTGAGAAGTCTCCCACTGTTGGAACACGTCTGAGTGTCGTGTCTGTTGTTTTTGTTTGTTTCAATTCTTGTTTTGAGTGGTTTCGAGTGTCAATAGATATGTTTAGGTTGTTTTACCTTTTGTTTTCCTTTGTTGAGTAATTTTGATTGTGTTCGGTCATAGGCTCAATACCCAGTTAAGAACTCATTTCTCATTTTGAATTTCAAATCATTTTGTGCTCAGAGTGCTGTGTCATTCTCTACATGTGTGCAAAACAGGATTTTTTCTTTCATAAAACTGCAGGGTTCAACCCAGGTCATGTGAGAACAGTAGAACAAGGACCTATCTGAAGCTATATAGGTTCCGGACTGTGAAGCAAAAGAAAAGATGGAAAATTTGGAGCATTTGAGTGTGTTTCGACTTTAGCAAATTCCGTGATTGTACTATGGATGTACCTCTTCAGGTCGTGTTGATGCTCCGAAGTATAAGTGTGCCTCTACCTCAAGCTTAAGATCAAGTTTGCTTCAAGTTAGAATGGCAATCAAAAGTGCCCTCCCTGAGTACCATTCCCCGCCAGAGTTATCTTGGCTGTGTTTGCAATGAGTTCCTAGGAGATAAACTGGGACGGTGGAAACTAGAGTTCGAATGGTTGATGCCTAGAACACAAAGGTTTGGAATTTTCGAGACTAAAGTCTGGTTTGAATACCCAGGGGTGTATCCCCGGCTTGAAATCTGTATGGAAGCCCCATAGGTTGAGGTAGCGGGTATGCGCCTCGATTCTGGATACTAAACAAACCTAGTCTGTCACCCCTTTAAAGAATAGGGAAAGTTGTGAATATGATCAGGAAGGAAAACAACATTTGTGGTTTCTACATGCAGAAGTTACCTCTTGTCAGCATTTCAGAACCTTTGTACTGTGAGTTGAAGGTAAGTGTTCGAAGAACACAAGGGGGGGATCCCCGTCAGAGTAGAGTGGTTCACCGCCACTCACCCCATGAGGTGCTTTTTAAAGTGCCACTTTGTTTGTTTATTGCATTTCCTAAACATCATGCTCTACATTTCTTGCAATATGTGTCATATCATCGCACTTATTGCATTTATTTGCATCTTGTGTTATCTTCTATCTTTTATCCTTTTACGTTGAGCAGCGTTTAGGATCGTTGTCCTCTGTGGCTTTCTCAGGTTGCGTCGAGTGCACCCCTGAGTGGTTGTTTTTGGACCTCTTCTCACGATTTCAGCATGGTTAGGGTGTCCCTTTCCTCACAGGATTTCAGCGTGTTTGGAATTTATCTCGGGCCACGTGAAGCGCGAGCCTGAGCAGTTTTTCGAACCTCTTCTCACGATTTCAATGTGGTCAGAGTTTGCCCTTCCTCACACGATTTCAGTGTGTTTGGAATTTGTTTACCTCTTCTCACGATTTCAGCATGGTTAGAGTTTTCCCTTCCTCACACGATTTCAGCGTGTTTGGAATTTGTTTACCTCTCTTCACAATTTCAGCGTGGTTAAAGTTTGCCTTTCCTCACATGATTTCAGCGTGTTTGGAATTTGTTTACCTCTTCTCACGATTTAAGCGTGGTTAGAGTTTGCCCTTCCTCACACGATTTCAGCGTGTTTGGAATTTATTTACCTCTTCTCACGTTTTCAGCGTGGTTAGAGTTTGCCCTTCCTCACACGATTTCAACGTGTTTGGAATTTTTCTCAGATTGCGTTGTGTACGCACTCGGGTGGTTTTCGGACCTCCTCTTACGATTTCAGCGTGGTTTGAGTGTCCCATTTCCTTACATGATTTCAGCGTGTTTGGAAGTCATATCAGGTTTGCGTCGAGCACGTTCTTGATTATTGTTTTGGACCTCCTCTCACGATTTCAGCGTGGTTTGAGTGTTCCTGTCCTCACACGTTTTTCGCGTGCTTGGAATCTGTTTTTCCTCCTCTCATGATTCCACCATGGTTGGAGTATGTCACCATCTCATTTATTATCTATTGCATCGCACTGTTTTGGGCAGCTTATCACTCGCGCTATTTAGCGCATCACACTTTTTTGTGCAGTTTGTTGCTCACACTTTCTTGCGCATTGCACTGTTTTGTGCAATTTATCACTCGCACTATTTTCTACACCTTACTTGCGTAGAACATGCATTTTATCACACTATTTTGTGCAGTTTAACACTTCGCACTTTCTTGTGCACTCGCGCTGTTTAGCGCATCGCGCTTTCTTGCGCATTGCACTTTCTTGTGCACTCACACTGTTTAGCGCATTGCGCTGTTTTGTGCATTTTATCGCACTATTTTGTGCACCTTACTTGCAAGAACTTGCATGTTCACGCTATCTTGTGCACCTTACCTACACTTGTTGGTGCATTGCATTGTTGACGCCATCTTGTGCACCTGACCTGCACTTGTTAGTGCATTGCATTGTTCGTGCTATCTTGCGCACCTTATCTGCACTTGTTAGTGCATTGCATTGATATACACCTCATTACTTGCATTGTCACGCACACTCACTGCATTGTTATGTTTGTCCTAGTTGCATTGTTATGCACACTCACTACATTGTTATGTTTGTCCTAGTTGCATTGTTATGCACACTCCACCTGCATTGTTATGCATTCTTCACTTGCGTTGTCAAGCACACTCATTGCATTGTTATGCACCTTTTCGCTTGCTTTCCTATGCATTTTTCACTTGCATTGCTATGCATATTTCCATCGGCATCATATGTGCACACGTTTATCTTGTATTGATAATGTGTCTTGATATAGCGTCGAACATATGCTTCTATTATAATGTACCTGTTAAATCTCTCTTTTGTGCAGGCACGATATTGTATGTACGGTTCATTCATGAGAAGTTCCGGTTCGGTTTGACTGCTACCCTTCTCCACTCGCATTTGGCATGCGTTTGGACGTACCTTTTCTCCTCTCGCCTTTGACATGAGTTTGGATGACTGCGCTTGCATGCACAGTCCTTCTCCTTTTACGTTTCACACGCTGGGAGGTGTTTCGTTTGAGACTTTGGGTGTTCTCGATAGTCACTTCTAGCCTTCTCCGCGTGAGACGCAGTAAGAATTGTATAATTTTCTTACATCATTTCTGTTGAAATGTGTGAGTTTGTTGTTTCTTAGTCGCTTGCTTAAACTGTTGTATTTATTTTGCATAAATGCTTCATTACAGCTTTCTTTGCATGATCATAAGTAATGTTCAGCACTGTGCACGTCGTTTGCATCTCAGCCCCGCCTGCGGGCGCTTCTCTTTGTAATCTTGTATGTTTATCTAAGTCTTCGGCCTCGTCAAAAATGGGTCATCTCTGGGCTTTGACATTCACTCCCGTCATCTTATGACTTCCGAGTCCTGTGAAAGAGGGAAACTGTAGACACCTCATTTTTTACCATCCTCAAGACTTGGACGTCATCATTTGAACACTCGATGATCATCCATGCTCATGTTTGTTTTGAGTTTCTGAAGGTCTCGGCTGCGCGCCTTGCCTTGGAGCCTCTCAACTTGTCTATTTTGTGCTTGGTTATGGACCAAGAGCTAGTGGTTTTGTTTCTGAGGGAAGGGGGTGGCTGGTTGGCCAGCCCCATAACCCATTGGACAAGCCTTGTGCTTATCGGCCTTGTTTTCTTGTCATCGGCCATCAATGTTGGCCGGTCGGCACTCCTTCTGGTCGATCGGCCATTTTTTTGGCCGAGACCCCTTTTTCTGCTTTTGCAGATATTTTTCTTCCAGCTGGTGCCAACTGTTGGTCACTTGGTGTATCCTCCATACACGTGTATGGATGGATTTTAACAAGCTCCAAGCTTGCTCAAACAACTTGGAACTTGATTTTCTATAAGAAGGGATACCCCTCTCCCTTTCCAAAGGGTCTGAAAAATTGATATACAAGACATATATATCTATCTATATTTCCTCTCTCTCTCTCTATATATATATATATATATTTGCACTTGTTTGTGCTCAAAAGTGCATTTCATCATACTATTGCACACAAACACACAATCGAACACCATCATTTTGTTGCTGAGGCTTCTTGAAGTTGGTTTTGGAGTTTTTGGATTGGTTTTGATCAAAAAAAGCTGCTGGAGTTGTTGCTCTAAAGTTGTTCTACAAGGGTGAGCTTCTAACCTCTTAATCCTTTGTTTTTGATTAAGCTTTTGGCCTTACTTGCATGTTCTTTTAGGCCTAACTTTCTACTGCAAAAAGTTCTGATTTTGCATGCTTGTAATGTTTGTTAAAGGTCTCTTTTGTGTTGGCGGTGGTCTACCCCCTCTTGTGCCTTGTTTGGCTTTATTTTTACGCCATCACTTTAGGCCCTTGAGATCACTTTCTCTTGGCCTTTTAAACACTAAAATCCAATGGATTTTCAGTTGTAAAACTTGTGTTTTGAGGTCTTAAATTGGAGAGGGTCATCCCCTCTCCTTGTGTCTTGCATGCTTGTATAGATGCCTCATCAAAGTAGTATGTTTGTCTAACATGTATTGGTTCCATTTCAGCATGTTTTTGGTATTATTTTAGCATGCCTAAACTCTGTTTCAGGTTGTTTTGGTAGCATCTTGCATGCTTTACATACTTGTAGTATAATCTTGCAATCTAGCCTAACATGCGTCATGTGTTTGGACCATCATTCTAACATGTTTTGGCTTAACTTTAGCAAGCTTTTGGTCATGTTTTAGCATGATCTAGCTCTAATTTGTGTTGTTTTGGTCATGCATGCCATGCTTTGTATAGCCATGGTTCAATCTAGCTCACTAGCTTTGTGTATTGAGTCAATTAGCATGCATTACTTGGACTATTTTCATGATTTGGCATCATTGGAAATATGATTTTAGTACATGTAATGTGGTCATACACTTGCATTTGTCACTCTTTCAATGCTTTGAAGGGTTGGTCCTTTTTGCCCTAAACATGAGTCATTGTGTATGCCTTCATGCCTAAGCTTGCGAGCTATCATTTCAGTGTGTTTTGGGGGTTATTTTTCCATGATATAACTCTGATTTTTGTTGGTGAAGTCATCTCATGCTTGGTCTTGGTAGGTGTAGAGTAATCCTCCCTATTGCTCTCACATGATCCACGTTTTGGCCCTCCACTGTAGCTTGTTTTGGCTTTAGTCCGTGCATGTTTTAGCCTTTATTTAGCATGATCTAAGACTATTTTGGGTTGTATTGGCCATATGCTTCATGTTTTGCATAGTTGTAGTGCAAACGCCTATGCTAGCATCAAGCTTTGAGTTTCCTAGCATGCTTCATTTATGACATGTCCATGATTTGGCATCACTTACCATGTTATTTTAGAGCATATAGCATTGCCATGTTCTTATTTCTTTCACCCTTTGAGTGCCTCTAAGGGTTGTGTATTGTTGCCTGGCTTATGGACCAATATGTGTGCATGCACGTTTTGCCTTTTGGTGCCTTAGTTTTGGTGTTATTGGCCACTGTTTTTGGACTTCCTCAAGTCTGTCCATATGCGGTTTAAGTCCACTAAGTGTTGCATTACATGGCCCTTGCTATTGCATAGTTGTTTGCATGTTGTTGCATGCTCTTGTTGTTTGCATGTTGCTTGTTCATGATGTTTAGCATGTGGATTAGATAGCATGATGTTGCATGTTGTTGCATACTTGTTGCATTGCATAGTTTTTGCATGCTTGTGGCATTGCATTGTGTGTGCATGCCATTGCCTTGCATTGCATTTTGTTTGGAAAGGGTAGCCAATCCAAACAGGAGGACCGAGGGACATTTCGTACTTAAAGTGACGAAACATGCCTCATTTCTCGGTCGCCGACCCCTTTGATCATGCATGATAGAGGTTAGGCATTTATGTGTTGTTGTGCATTCATTCGACATTGATTTGTGCAACTCGGCCTCTTTGGCCATCATGTATCGAGATGCGTGTTTGATGGCTCGAGAGTCGAGCACTACACTCCTTTGAGCTTTAAACATGATAAGGAGTGTGGTTGCACACATATTTTCTTGCAAACACATTGCCATGCCTCTGTTAGTGCTCTGTTAAAGCAAAAAGAGGAATTTGCAGGAAGCAGTGGCCCATCAACCACTTATGATGCCCATCGACTATCAAAATTCGCTGAAAGCCATAAAATTTGGTCGATGACTCTTACACTTGGCCGATGGCCATTCCTCTTGGCCGACCACCTCTCAGATTGTTCCTAAGGTGGGTCAGAAGCACTATGGAAGTTGGCACAATTTTTAGAGGTACAGAAGTGTGCAAACAGAGGCAGCATGAGGCACGGTATTGGATTTCTGCACGAAGCCGATCGAGCATGCATCTCCTCATCGCCCGCGACGCCATTTCAGTATTCATGATTAGTTCGTGTAATTTAATGATTTGATTTGTTGTGTAATATCTCAACTAGCTTACTGTAGTTATTTGTTTCAATTCGGTTGTGTAATAATTAATTAGCTAAGTTAGTTAATTAGTTGTTTTGTAATAATTAATTATCTTTGCATAGCTAGTTAGTTTATCATTCGGACCCTCTGTCGAGAGGGCAAATTTTGTAATAAGCGTGTGTGCGTGTGATGTATGTCTTCCAACCCCCATTTCTTTCTCCCTTTTACGTACCTGCTTTCAGTGGTTAGTTTTAGGGCATATTTCAATTAGCATCCTTGTGCTTCGCATGCGTGCATCATTCTTCTATTTTGCATGCATCGGGCTCGGTGCATCATACAAACTACGTAGTATTTCAATTCCAATTTGAATACATGTTACCAAGTTGCATTCACATCACATGTTAGAATAGTTGAGCCAATCTTAGTTGCATTTTTGCATGTGTTGCATTAGCCATCTTAACATGAACTAGGATCATTCATGATTTCTAACTAGTTCTCTGTTTTGGCTCAGTGTACACTGTGAGTGTTTACGCTTTAGCATACTGCATGAGATGTGTATGTTGCCATGTTAGCATGCTTGCCATGAGGCTAACTGCTTAAGTGATTAACTGCTTGAATGCCTGTGGATGAAGGTTGGATTGCTTGAATTGGAACAATTCATCAAAGTCATGTTTTCTAAGCCCACTTGAGGGTGGCAAAATCCATGACTTAGCCTACTTGCGAGTAGCACCTTTAAACCGTTTTCAAACAAACAAACATGAAATGTTTTGGTCCAACTTAGCCGATCTAGTCTATACTTGTATGTTGTGCACATCACATAGTAATTCTAGGTTAATAACTGGAATAAGAACACATGTGTTTTCAAAAACAAAATATCATGTTCGTAAAGGCCGATCTTTGATCGGGCAAGCATGGGTGCTCATTTCAGGACCTTCCCCTCTCGTACCAAAGTTCCCAAGCCGAGGCAACTTTGGTGATGACGGACACGTGGCCATAGGCACTAGTCAGGGTTTCCTAAATTTTTCAAAATAAAACATTTCGGTGGCGACTCTGTATCTGGCAAAGTAGTCCATGTTTGGTACTTCTTTATAAAAATTGATTTTCCAAAATGATTTGCCAGATTTGGACTCTTTGGTGATTTATTGGTCTCACATTGCACTTTGTGAGATTAGATTCAGAACCGTGACATGAGTCCGAACTGTAGTAGCTAAGAACAAACGATTCGCGCCCTCGCGCGCGGAGCTGGAGTTCCCGGGCGGTTTGCACACCTCGGGAATACTAATACAGTTGTTGATGCCTTAAGCAGAAATTCGATGGGAAGTATGGCTTGTTTGCTTACCGAACAGAAGGAAATCTTGCAAGATTTTGAGAAGTCTGAAATTGAAGTGATATTATGTGAACAGGGTGGATTGATGGCTGCTATTTCAACCGAACTGGCGATCATTGACGAGATTAAACAGAAACAAAAAGAAGATGAATTCCTCGAGAAAATGATTGATGAATTTAAGACAAGTCCGAAAACAGAGTTCATCATTGAAGGCGGAGTGTTGAGATTTTGAAACCGAATGTGTATCCCAGATATTCCGGAGCTAAAGAAAAGAGTTCTGGATGAAGCTCACAAGTCAGTATTCGCTATGCATCCGGGCAATAACCAAATGTATCAGGATTTGAAACAAAGCTATTGGTGGCCTAAAATGAAGAAAGAAATTCCAGAGTATGTGTCCAAATGTCTTCAATGTTAGCAAGTTAAAGCTGAACATTAGAAACCGGACAGTCTACTTCAACCCCTCCCTATTCAGAATGGAAGTGGGAGCATGTGACTATGGATTTCATTGTTGGTCTACATCGGACTCCTCGAGGTATGGATCCTATTTGGGTTATACTTGATAGACTGACTAAATCTGCACATTTTCAACCTGTTAGAACTACATTTGATGCTTATAGACTGGCTATTATATATGTTGATGAGATTGTTCGTTTACACGGAGATCCGGTATCTATTGTTTCGGATAGAGATCCGAAATTTGTGTCTAAATTGTGGAAAAGTTTACAAAAAGGTATGGAAACAGAATTGAGGTTTAGTACCTCATTCCACCCGCAGACTGACGGGCAATCAGAACGGACAATTCAGACCTTGGAAGATATGCTTCGGATGTGTGCTTTAGATTTCCAAGGGAGTTGGGAAGCCTATTTGCCCCTAGCAGAGTTTGCATACAATAACGGCTTCCACTCCAGCATCGGTATGGCACCATACGAGGCTTTGTATGGTAGAAGGTGTAGATCACCACTTTGTTGGACAGAAGTCGGGGATAGAGCTCTACTTTGGCCTAAAATTGTGCAAGACACTTCTGAGAAGATAAAAAACTATTCAGTAAAGGCTCAAGACAGCTCAGAGTCAACAAAAGAACTATGCAGATGTTCGAAAAAGACCTCTTGAGTATGAGGTTGGTGACCATGTGTTCATTCATGTGACTCCAATGAAGGGCCAAGTAAGGTTTGGAAAGAAGGGTAAATTGTCACCCTGTCACATTGGGCCGTTTCAGATTCTGGAAAAACTTGGTCCAGTTGCTTATAGAGTTGCTTTGCCACCGGGATTTGAGCAAATCCATAATGTGTTTCATGTGTCAATGTTAAGGGGTTATCTTCGTGACCCGTTCCATGCGATTGATTATCACCGGGTAGCTCTTGATGAGAATATGGAATACGCAGAATGGCCGGAGCGAATCATTGACCGGCAAGTGAAACAATTGAGAAGCAAGTCCGTCCCGATGGTTAAAGTGGAATGGAAAGAACACTATGGGACAGTAGCCACAAGGGAAAAAGATGATGAAATATGACTACGCTATCCACATTTGTTTCCCATCGAAGGTAAAATAAGTTTGAAGGACCAAACTTCCTAAAGGGGGAAAGATTGTGATAACCCTGGTCCGTATTATGCTAATTAAACCTAATTATGATTGTGATTATGTGTTTACTATGGTTTTGAGTGCCATTTATATGAATATATGTGGTTTTGAATTTCTATCTGTTCACCGTAGGGAAATTTGTTTGATCATATGCATTAGAATTTAAATTGAAGGCCTTATTGGCCAAAGAAACCGAAATTGACTACACCATTGCGATTGACATAATTTTTAGAGCCTACAGTGAAATTTAATTGAAAATTGATTCGGATCAGATTAATTAGATTAAATTGATGATATAGTGCTCAATTATTTAATATTAAAGAAATGTGTTTGAGAAGAAGCTTATAAGGGGCCAATTTGCACCCTCATTCACTTGTTTCGAGCTAAAAATCATATTTTGCTCTCTAGAAAGAGAGAGAGGGTGGAAGGATTGAAGTTTTGATTTTGAAGATTGGAAATCTTGAAGATTAACTCAAAGAACTTGAGTATTTGAAGCTCCTAGGTGAGTAATCAACTCTTAATTGATGAGTTGAGTATGTAATTTTGTGAATTCAAGTGGTATGGTAGCTCATGACAAAGATTGAGTTGAATATGAAGTTAGAATGCACATGCATGCATGATATTACTACGAATCACCATGAATTGCTATGAAATTGCATAAGCTAGCATGAATAATGTTGGACATGAAGAATTGGGTACCAATCTTCACATGCAAGCATAATTTTTGTGGGTCTCACAATAATAAGTGTCATTTGTATGATGTGAAATAGAAATGAACTCAAAAATTGACATGCATGTTTGATTATGGAAGATATGGAGCTTATATGAGGGTTGAATGCATGAGCCCTAATTATACAAAGAAATGTTGATTAATTTTGAAGACGGACCATGATTGTGAGCAATTGGCCTCACATTGTTGTATACTCATAATATATAATGTGTTTCCCTATTTTTTGTACCTTAATGCGAGCTTTGGAGCCTTTGAATATCAAGTTTGAACCTCAAGAACAATTCTGGATTTTCCAGAATTTGGCATGTCCGCTCAAACGGGGAAAGCGCCGCTCGAGCGAGAAATGCGAGCTCCCAGAACTTTTTGCAGACATGGATGTCCGCTCGAGCGGGGAGCTATGTAGAGTGACTTTCAGCTCGAGTGTCCGAACTCACGCTCGAGCGTAAAAATGAGGCAACCAGTACTTTTGCAGACCTAATGGGTCCACTCGAGCAGGAAAGTCCACGCTCGAGCGGGGGGCCCTGTTTCAGAAAATTTGTAAAGGTGTTTTGTGTTTCATTTTCTGTTCTCCTTCACTTTTAAGTACTCTTAGGCGTGCATTGAGCATTATAAATGAATTAAAAGGTGTCACGACCCGAACCCGCCCCTCTGGGTTAAGGCCATAACCGGCCAGTAATCACGAGATTACCTACGGCCTCAAACCAAATAAGACAAAACTCATCAGAGTAAAAGGGGCCAAACGGAAGCAGTTTTAAAACATTGTCCATAGAGTCGTGCTTATATGCACATCATAACATTCCACACATACATATGTTAATTACTCACAACAGAGAGTATAGTAACATAAGTACTGTACAGACAAGATCATTCAAATCTAAGTCAGCCAAGAAAAACTACATACAGACGTATTGAAAACTTTGCCAACCTGACAAAATGTAAATACATAACAAAAGGGCGAAGACGGGTCTCGTGCCTCAGACACAAGGGCTGACTCTCTCAAAACCTTAGTTGTTCCATACAGACTTCACTGAGGCTGGGTCTGGAACTCTCTTGACTCACCTACAAACACATGAATGAGCGTGAGCGTAAGCCCAGAGAATAATATCAACTCAAATACAGAAGTTACATAACAATGTAGAACAACATGTTCCAAACGGCCTTGGGCCCAATTCATATTTATATTTAACAGATATATATAACTATACGAAATTCAAATCAAGTGACTGTAGGTCCAAACATTCTGGTCTTTGGCTCATTCAGATTTCCATTCATGTCAAAACGGCCTTCGGCCCATTCATTTATGTCAAAACGGCCTTCGGCCCATACATTTCGGTCAAAATGGCCTTCGGCCCATTTGTTTACGTCAAAACGGCTTTCGGTCCATGCATTTGTGTCAAAACGGCCTTTGACCCACTCATTTATGTCAAAACGACCTTAGGTCCATTTATTTACGTGAAAACAGCCTTCGGCCCATACATTCGTGTCAAAACGGCATTCGACCCACTCATTTATGTCAAAACGACCTTAGGTCCAATCATACAAGTCCAAACAACCTTCGGTCCACTCATTTCTATCAAAACGACCTTCGGTCCATTCATTTCTGTCAAAACGACCTTCGGTCCATTCGTTTACGTCAAAACGGCCTTCGGCCCATACATTCACGTCAAAACGGCCTTCAGCCCACTCATTTATGTCAAAACGACCTTAGGTCCATTCATACATGTCCAAACAACCTTCGGTCCACTCATTTCTATCAGAACGACCTTTGGTCCATTCATTTCTGTCAAAGCGACCTTCGGTCCATTCGTTTACGTCAAAACGGCTTTCGGCCCATACATTCGTGTCAAAACGGCCTTCGGCCCACTCATTTATGTCAAAACGACCTTAGGTCCATTTATTTACGTCAAAATGGCCTTCGGCCCATACATTCGTGTCAAAACGACTTTCGGCCCACTCATTTATGTCAAAACGACCTTAGGTCTATTTATTTATATCAAAACGACCTTAGGTCCATTTATTCATATCGAAACGACCTTCAATTGAACACAAACAACTCAATTTCCTTATAATCAAGCTAACTCATGTTCTTGGCCGTTAACCACACTTGAATTTACAAATTTGCAAACAAAAATCCATGAGTTTACTTACCTAAGAGTTCAATCTCCCAAACTATAACAAAATCTTGGGTTTGATCTTCAAGTTCCCCAAACTTTGAGCCAAAATCACCCAATTCTCTCCCTCCCTTTCTAACAGACGGCCCTCCCTTTGTTTTTCTTAGAGTTTGATCAGCCAAGGGAAGTTATGAGGAGAGAATACAAGTTGTAGTGTCTTAACACTACCAACCCCACTAACATCAATTTAATAATAATGAATAATTGGCACTAATTCAACAATTAAATCAATTTAATCTAACCCGAATCAATTTCCAATTAAATTTCACCGTAGGTTCTAAAAATTATGCCAATCACAATGGCGTAATCAATTTCGGGTTCTGTGGCCGATAAGGCCTCAAATTTAATTTCCAAAGCAGATTATTCAAACAGATATTCCTACTGTGAACAGATAGAAGTTCAAAGCCGCATATTTCACATAATGGCACACAAAATCATACTAAACACATAATCATACTCATATTAAGGACCAATTAACATATTACGGGATAGGGGTATCACAAAAGGATTAGAAAGAAGCCTAAGAGGGATGTATGAATTAAGAACGGATTGAATCGTTTGTGACCCATATGTGTTATGTAATTTGTAGGGTCGAGCTCAAGGTTGAATCCATCGACAAAACACTGTGAGTAATATCTTAGTAAAGATATTTTGAAGTATGTTAATTGTCCAATTGCTTATTATAAGTCTTATAAGTTTGTTAATTTGAATTGTGGACAAATGTTTATTATGCCATATGGTCTGGCCAAAGGCCGTTGGATACAATTGATTGGGTCGAAGGCCGTTTGACATGAATGAACCAATGAATAGGCCAATGAATGGGACAAAGGCCGTTGGATATGAATGAATGGGCCAGAGGCCATTGGATATGAATGGATGGGCCAATGAATGGGCCAGAGGCCGTTGGATATGAATGTATGGGTCAATGAGTGGGCTGGAGGCCGTTGGACATGAATGATTGGGCCAAAAGGCCATTTGATATACATGAATGAATTGGGCTCAAGGCCGTTCGTTTAAGAACAAAGTGGGCCAAAGGTCATTTGATATGTTCGGGCTAGAATCACCGAAGGCACTGAATAATACACGAAGTAGAATACTAAATGGGCCCATGGCCGTTTAATATATGTGAATCTCAT
Organism: Camellia sinensis; assembly: GCF_004153795.1. Lineage (NCBI taxonomy): Eukaryota > Viridiplantae > Streptophyta > Magnoliopsida > Ericales > Theaceae > Camellia > Camellia sinensis. Next base: position 153,330 of record NW_021025503.1, read on the forward strand.
TCGTGTACTTTTTTATTTGATATTATTCACTGGACTTTCGCTCACACTCATTCATGTGTATGTAGGTGAGCCAAGGGATGTTCAAACCCAGCCTCGGTGAAATATGTGAGAAACAGTCAAGGTTTTGAAGAGTCAGCCCAATGTCTTACGTAGGAGACTTGTCTTCGCCTCTTTTGTTCTTTTGTTATAGTTTTGTTATGTTGGCAAAAACATTGGATTACTTTTGTATATAAACTTTGGGTTTGACTGACTTAGACTTGAATGATCCTGTATGTACAGTTTATATGTTAACTTCCCTTTGATGTGAGTTATTAACGAATACGTATGTGAAATGTTATGATGTGCATATAAGCACAGCTCTATGGACAAAGTTTTAAATTTGCTTCTGTTTGGCCCCTTTACTCTGATGAGTTATGTCTTATATGCTTTGAGGCCATAGGTAACCTGTTGATTACTGGCCGGTTATGTCCTTAACCCATAGGGGCAAGTTCGGGTCATGGTAATTGGAGCCTCCTGAAGCTTTGGTTCTAGGACTACCTTGCAAAAGAGAAAAAAGATAGCATCTTTGCCCAATTTCACTAGAACAGATATGAGCATAGCTAAATGACTGTACTCTTTACTGAATTCTGCCCAAAAACAGATACAAACTTGGCAACTGATATGCACATCCCTATACAGTTTCACTATAAAGCACATACCAGTTAAGTGATAGCCAAAACACCCCTATGATGGGGTAGGGTTATCCTTCCCTAATTTTGTCAGGAACTAGGGGTTCACTACGCAAACAAGCGGTTTCAAACAATTCCTGCATTCAGGTGAGCAACCTGTCCTAGTTTGGAATAGTCTCTATGGCTTCCGATATGCAACTAGGTCGATTGGTCAAAAGGTGTACCTCAGCAAGATTACCTAATATACCTCTCACACCTAACACCAAGAAGTGAAAGGAGGATCAAACGGTACAACAGTAGTCCAGATCCAAGGGTTGTGTTCCCATCGTGGTAGAGCCCGCAATCGGTCAGCCTTATGGCAAGCTTTTCGAAGCGACCATCCGGCAAACCGTTCAGGAATAACAAATGGCAAACACTAGGACTTAAGCGCACCGATGCAAATGCAAATGCAAATGCAAAGAAACACATAACTGTAAATAAAACAACATATCATGAGTTCGAGTCAAGTTCTCTAAATCCCCAGCAGAGTCGCCAGAAGCTGTGGGTTTGCCTTTTTCCGCGCCCCGCCTTTCGGAAAGGGTTTGAAAAGAAAGCCTCATAGTCAAGACTCTCGCGGTTCTGAATCCAGATAATCACCAAAGAGTCCAAATCCAGCAAACATTTTTGGAAAATCGATTTTAAATCAAATAATGCCAAAATTGGACTGCTTTGCGATATACAAAGTCGCCACTTAAATATTTTGTTTTTGGGAAAATTTAGGAATCCCTGACTCGTGCCAAAGGCCACGTGTCCATCATCACCAAAGTTACCTCAGCTCTGGAACATAGGTACGAGAGGGAAGGTTCTGAAATGAGCACCCCCACTCGCCCAATCAAAGATCAACCACTACTAATCATGGTATGTTCTTTTATAAACATTATGTGTTCTTATTCTGATTATTAGCTAACTTTACTATGTGATGCACACAAACAAGTATAGACTAGTCGCAAGACCTAGAACAATTCAACTCATGTTTGTTTGTGAAAATGGTTTGAATTTGCCACCCGCAAGTGGGCTTAAAAATGCGGATTTGCCACCAAACAAGATGGGCTTAAAACATGATTTGACACAACAAAGTGGGCTTAAAATTTACATTTGTAGAATCGTTCCAATTCAAACAACAAGCCTTCATCCACAGGCATTCATGCAGTTTAGCAAATAAGCACATAGCCTCATGGAAAGCATGGAAAACATGGCAACATCGCAATCACACTCATGCAAGTATGCTAAAGCATAAAACTCGCCGAGTACTCCAAGCCAAAACAAAAACTAGTTAGAAAAAATTCATGATCCTAACTATACAAGATGCCTAATGTAACACATGCAATATGAAATTAACAGGCTTGGCTAGTAAATATAGCATACGAGTCGATTTGATAACATGCTGTTAAACACGTATTCAAATAAGATGTTAAAATTTGCAATGCAATTTGAATGATGCCCTGAGCCTCGGTGTATGCAAGACAAATGAATGGATGCAAACATGCAAGCATAAGGTATGCTAATTGAAAATGTCCCTAATCTAACCCCCAAAAGCGATTAAATGAAAGGGAGAAAGACGAACATACACACACTCACACATACATATTACAACATTGTGCCCTTGCGAAATAGGGTCCGAATGAAGCTAATCTAAGCTAAATTAATCTAATCTAACTAATCTAATTTACCTAATTAGACTAATTATTATAACACTTGAACTAATTAGCAACTAATTAATTAAAAAAAATTCATGCTAACTAATTATGCAAAGCATTAAATTATGCTGCCACTGTTTCGTCCCGGGAAGTGGAAGATGCATGCACTCAGTTTTCGCCTGGAAAAGCCACCGTTTTGCTCTTGAGAGGCTCTGTTTGCAGGGTTGAACATACTCCAGAATCTTTCTGCTCCACCTTACCAAATACTTGCTGAGGGTTGCACCAATTGCCTGCCAGCCATACGAGGTTGTTGTCGGCCTCCTGCTGGCCAAAAAGGTGTTCTGTGGGCCAAAAATGAGGCACTGCCGGCCACTGATGCTCTGAGTTATCACACTACAGCAGAGCACAAATAGAGCAAAAGGAAGGTTTTTCCAGAGGTTTATTTGTACTGTGCCCCTCCTTATCATCTCAAAACCTCAAAGGAGTGGCACACTTGGATCCAAAACCACTAATCAAGCAATTTCATTGCATGATGGCCAAAAATCCAAGTTGTACAATTTCAATAAATGCAAAAATATGATTTAAAGGACTACCAACCTATCATACATGATCAAGGGCAATGGAGAGCAAGGAAAATGGCACATTTCATCACTATTGAGCATGAAATGTCCCATTTGCCTTGTGTTCAAACTAATGTCCGATTTAAGAACATGCAATGCAACAGAAAGAAGGCTTATCTTGCCACTTTTACTTGCATGTTTTGTTTACTGATTTTACATTACCGATTCATTCTTTAATTGATTAAGTCCACTAGTGAGTGTCTTCTAAAGCGAAAGAAGTGCCAACCAAGAGGTAGTTTAAGGAATGAGGAAAGCTTCATGTCGTTGGTAATGAACCCTCAAAAGAGGATTAAACCATTAAGCATGAGCCTCAACCTCAAGCTTAAACAACCCTAAGCTTGAAACAACCCTCAACACAAACGAAAAAAGTGAAGCAAAGACGGTGGTTGCAGAGATGTTAAGTGCTGGAATTAGGCATGAAAAAGCATTAAAACATGCAACCAAGACACACAAATGATGCTCAAAGCCTAGAAACACTAAGCTAGTGAAGGAAATTGCACCACAACTATACAAAACAAAGCTCAAATGACCCAAACAGCCTGAAACAGAGCTAAAGCAGGTCAACATAGAGGCAAAAACATGCTAGACTAAAGCTAAGTTAGGCTAGAAAAACATGCTAACATGTGAGGCTAACTAGGCATGTAAGCAAGACACAAGGAGGGGAGGCTAACCCCTCCAATTTTAGACTTCAAAACACGTTTTTAGCCACTGAAATAGCTCTGAAAATCAGTGTGTAAAAGCTATGAGAAAAGATGATGCAAGGGTGGGAAACACAAGGGCAAAGGCCTCCAAAACAAGGTACGAAGAAGGGCTATCAACCCCTCAACCTTTAGTGGCCTTTGGACCCAAGTTTCAGCCCAAAAACACAGAGTTTTTATAGCCCACAATCAGTTGAAAACATGCTAGAATGAAGACAAAACTAGCCAAGAGAGTAAGCTACAACATGGGGTTACACTACAACCATGCAAAAGACTACTCATACAACAAAAAGGGCTCAAAACAGAGCTAAAGCAGCCAAAATCAGAGGCAAAAATATGCTAGAAATAAGCTAAGTTAAGCTACAAAAACACGCTAACATATGAAGCTAACTAGGCATGCAAACAAGACACAACGAGGGGAGGCTAACCGCTCCAATTTTGGACCTCAAAACAAAGTTTTTACCACTAAAAAACCTCTAAATTTTAGTGGTTAAATGGCCAAAAGAGTTTGTTCGAAAGTGATTAAAAGATGGCACAAATGCTTAACAAGCAAAGAGACAAGAAGTGTGGACCACCCCCAAACTCAAAATAGCCTCAAACCACCATTTTTAAGCCTAAAAAATAGAGGTTTTAGTAGTTGAAAACTAGGCCAAAAATAGTACAAAAAGATGGCAAAAACAAGTATGAAAAAACAAACTTAAAGGGTAAAGGTTATACCTCTTGAAGCCGAGCACACTTTAGGCACAAATGAAGCACCAAATCAAGATAAAATCACCTTCTAAATTTCAAACCAGGTCCCAAGGAATCTTAGCCCAAAGATAACCAACTTTGTTCAAGGATCTATAGGCAAAGGAGAAGTGTATCTCTATTTGTATGCACAAAGGTTCAAGAGAAAGAGAAATGTAAAGAGAGAGACTCCCAAAATATTTCACTCATAAAATGTTCTAACATTCAAAACAATAGAGAAATGGCCTCTATATATGGAAAAAAGAGAGCTTAGGTCAAAAATATCTCAAAATGGATAGCTGGAACAGCTAGAAGACAAATATCTGCAGAAAGCTGCCTTTTTGCACCATTGGTCAGCAAGCCATCATTGATGGCTGGCAAGGGTCCATTTCTGGCTGGCAAGGGACACTCCTGGATGGCATATGGCCAGCAAAGGCCATTCCTGGCCGGCACATGGCCGGCAAGCCTCATTCAGTGGCTGGACAAAAAATCTACTTTTTGGGCCCGACTTCAACCGAACATATCTCCTTAATCTAGATTCCTTTGCAGGTCATTCTTGAGCCTAAATTAAATCCCTAGAAGAATTCTTTCCAATGGTGGCAGCCGCACATCAAAATTGTAAGTATGCAAAAGGATATGCCTCTTTTAGTGAAGACTGCTCAGTTTCGATCCTACCCAGATTCATGCCCAAGTTCTTCCAAACTAGTTTCTTATCTCCACTACAATTTTTTTCAACCCAAAACCCCTAAATAAGGTGTTTTGAAATATTTTTCAAAGAGACCTCTCTTTCATTCATTTCCACTTTGTCCTTGCTCGGTTTACCTAAAAGCGCAACATTTAACAAAGTGCGAGCCTCGGAACATTGTAGAAGCATTTTCAAAATTAGTTTGAAAGAGAGGGTTTTAAGGTCTAAAAATCATTTTGGTCAAAAGGCTTTGGTCCAAAATGAGGTGTAAGGTTGGGGTTCGAAGCTCCTCTTATCGAAGAAATCAAACCTTTGCACAACATAACCTCCACCATCAAATAAGCAATTAGTGGCGCCCAAGTCTTAAGGGTGGTAAAAAATGGGGTGTCTACACATGGGTTTCCTAGATTTCTCAAAAATATTTTGGTGGCGACTCTGTATCTAGAAAAGTAGTCCAATTTTGGTATTTTTGATTCAAAATCAATTTTCCAAAAGATTTGTCGGATTTGGACTCTTTGGTGTTTATCAATTTAACATTGCACTTGTGAGATTAGATTTAGAACCGCAGGAGTCCGAACTGTAGGGCTTATTTATGAGCTTTCGAAAGGGGGCGCAAAAAAAGTACAAGTACAGCAGCAATTCTGTAGACTCCACATTTTTGACCGTCCTAAAGACTTGGATGTTCTTGCAGGTACATCCAATGACAAGTTTGATTGCTCATTGAGCACTCGAATTCCACGACGGAACGCTCCAAGTTTGATCTTTTCAAACCCTATTTCCATTCTGTCTCATATTTGGACCATGTGTTGGTCTTTACAGAGTGATGTTTTTGATGGCCTGTTGACCATCATTGAGGTCTGTTGGCCATGGGCTTTGGCCTGCCAGCCATTGATAGGCCCTACCGGCCATCACTGATAGTCGGCCAGCCATCAGTGCATCAATAGATATTTTTGTAGATATTTTGATAGCTATATGCACATAATGGCCCATTTGCTTGCACGTGGATGGTTGGATCTTTACAAAGGGCCTTTGTGTCTTCTATATAGAGAGGTCATCTTCTTGCATGCAAAGGGTTGAATATTTAGAACATTAGGCATCTAGCATAATTGGGATCATCCATCTTTCTAACTAGTTTTTATTTTGGCTTCGAGTACTCGATAAATTTTACGCTTTAGCATACTTTCATGAGTGTAAGTGTTTCCATGTTTTCGCATGCTTGCCATGAGGCTATTTGCTTATTTGGTTAACTGCATGAATACCTGTGGATGAAGGCTTTGTTGCTTGAATTGGAACAATTCGATGATTGTAAGTTTTAAGCCCACTTTGCGAAGTGGCAAAATCATGTTTTAAGCCCACCTAAGGGTGGCAAATCCGTGTTTTAGCCCACTTGAGAGTGGCACCTTCAAACCATTTTCGAACAAACATGAATTGAATTCCTTCCAATTCCCGCGATTTAGTCTATATTTGATTATGTGTGTGTCACATGGTAAAGTTAGCTAATAATCGGAATAAGAACACAAGAGGTTTATAAAATAACATATCATGTTTAGTACAGGCCAATCCTTCAATCGGGCGAGTGGGGGTGCTGATTTCAGGGCCTTCCCATCACATACCCAAGTTCCTGAGCCAAGGCAACTTTGGTGATGACGTACACGTGGCCTTTGGCACGAGTCAGGTTTTCCTAAATTTTTCGAAAATAAAACACTTTGGTGGCGACTCTGTAATCTAGCAAAGTAGTCCAGTTTTGGCATTATGTGATCTAAAATCAATTTTTCAAAATGATTTTTCGGATTGGACTCTTTGCTATTTATCAGTCTCACATTGCATTTTGTGATATTAGATTCAGAACCATGACAGGAGTTCGAACTGTAGGATCTGCCCTAAGTGTCATTTCCCCAAAGGGGGCTCTGAATCGGAGACTATCATCGGCCTAAGGTGTCATGCACCAAAGGGGGCTCCGAATCTGGAGACTAAAGTGGCCAATCGTGATATCACGAAGGGCGCTCCGAATCCGGAGTCTTAATCGGCCCTAAGGTCGTGCACCAAGGGGGGCTTTGAATCGTCGACATGACGAGCGCTACAAAGGGGTTTGAGAAATGGTTTGCATTGCAGAGTGATAATATATACAAGTATCAAAGCCCACAGTCGGGTCAGTGATAGGTTTTCATAAAATCTCTTCTTGTGCCGATTGCGGGGGGCCACGGAATTTCTTCAATGCCATGGGCTGTCGGAAGTGCACAAGCTATGATAAGTGCTTGAAACGGCCTTCATAATATGTAACTAGTTCGCCCCATGATGACATTATACGGTGAAGGGAGCTTTACGACCAGGAATTCTACTTCGACGTTCTGGAGCCTGCTCGAACAGGTAGTTTGATCTTCCCTACGGGACTCAGCATTCATATTAAAGCTGAACAATAGTGAGGTGTCGGAACAGATCTGACTCGTTGAAGCTCAGTTTGATTGAAAGTTTGTAATACATAACCTCTAAAGTAGGTCTATGAGAATGCGGTCAATGGTGAACTGATTTTACGCGTAATTTGATGACCAATGATCGATGTGGGAGGCTGTTGTGCCGCTAGGATCGGAGTCATTGAAAGTAATTATCCGGAGCTTCTCTAGGCCATTCGGTCGGAATACGTTGCTTTTTGGGGGATTGGATGCGATTGAATTGTGTGCACAGTTGGGGATGCAGGCGGCTGTAGATTATATGGATCACGCCAAGTGGAGGTGAGTCCTGCCTCAAGGCTATGCCTTGATTGGCTTTCCTTTCTCACGTACTGTTGCAATCGGCCGTCTACACCAATTCTTCTAGGTGATCCTTTAATGCGTAACAACTCCCGGTTTCGTGCCGTGATCTTTGTGATACTTGCACCGCCTATCCCTTCTTCGCGTGTCAGGCGGCCCCACCATCTTTGACGGCCATTTGAAGAATGGAAGGTGTTGGACTTTAGTCATTATTACAGTGATGGTCTGACAACTCTGTGTAACTTCTTGTCGGCACATCCTCGAGCGCCTGCTGTCGACTTGCAATTGTTCATTGCTCCAGTGGGAGCATTGATCGCTGATCGGGAGGAGTCCCATCTTTTGTCTCGTTTAGCGCGTTGTCGTGGCTTAGGCTCGGAGGTGGCACGGAAATTATTGGTTGGCGCAATTTCAAGGGGGGCCGTTTTGTTGGACATTTGTCCGGCTTTTATTCTAAAAGGCATCATCTTTACTTTGCAATACTTTTCAACTTTCTTCATCAACGTCCAGACTATTTTGGGGCGTCTTCTGGTCAGAGGAATTGCAAAGAGCACTATCAGATGTAGTCCCATTTTGAAGGCGATGATGGCCATGGAGTCGTTGCAAGCGTCGCGACGAGGTTGAAGCACTCCAATTGCGCACCAAATACGCCTGCGCGTTTCTCCTAACCTGATCTGCATAGCCAGAGAAGTCGGCCTGTTTCGGCTGTACCTCATTGGTGATGAACCTGGCCCTGAAGATTTCTGTAATTGACGGAAGCTTTTGATCGAAGCCACTCCAGCTTGTAATACCACCTGACAGCTAATGGCCCCAGGCTGCTGGGGAATATTCGGCACATGAGACTTCGTTGTCTGCACGCAATGTCATGGCCTGCTTGTAGTGACGGATATGATCAGTGGGGTCTGATTTTCCGTCATAAAGAGTGAATGACGAGGCTTTGAACTTCTTGGGCAGGGCGCCCTTGCATCCGTCGAACAAAAGGATCGTGTTGTCCTCTTCGTCTAAACTGTTTCTTCTGCGTTTGTTCCTGTTGTAGATCTCTTTCGGAGGGCTGAAAGTGTCAGATCGTCCCTTTATTAGCTCCATGGGTAATGAGTTGTAGTCGCTATCGGTATCCTTTGGTCGGGCTCGAGGTCGTTGTCACATGCCCTCGGAGGTGGTTCGGGATCTTGGCGCATGGCTTACTCTGGATTTTGATAACTCGCAGGCCAAATCTTGACGAGACGTTCATTTTTAGCGATCAATGTTCTCCAGCCTTTGTTCATTCTGCGTTGCTTTGTTCCATTGATCGCTTGCATTGTCTCTTGCGCTGAAGTCATTGGTGAGTCGAAGTTCAAGGCGCGTCTTGCAGTGATGGTTTCCTTTTGAGCATATTTGCTGGAGTGAGGTCATCTCTCTGTGCGGTCTCGTCAGTGTCTATCGGAGAGTCTTCAGCCACGCCTGTCATGGATGTATTCGAGTATTCCCACAGACGGCGCCAATTGTGGAGAAGTGGTTGGAAATACTCTTCAGATCTTGGGGAGACGCTAGTGATCTCTCAGCTAGTCACCTGAAGAGATACAAACACTGCCGGTCAGGGTGCCGGAATTACACTCGATGGACAACTCAGTTCAGACACTCAGGATAGCTGTTTACTAAGTTAAATGAAGTGATTCTTACATACTTTCTCAATCCATTGTTCCTGTATTTATAACTGTTTCCTTTTTATCCTCGGGGCCAGGGCTACTTTTTAATCATTGTCCTTCTCCTTATTCAGCTCAAAGGATCTACCTTATTCGACACATATATTATTATTTGTTTCCCATTCTCGAAGGATATCAGCGATTATAATCAGTCTTCTAAGGTACGCACCTTCTGATTTGCCATTATTCGGCTCCCACATTATAAGATTCAAAAATCTGATTTTTTTCGGCCGGCTGGAGCACTTGAGCCGAATATATTTGATCACTTAAGCTGAATATATTTGATCACTTAAGCTGAATATGTTGATAAATCTATCTGCCCCCTTGCCCCAAGCAGTGCATGATCACTCAGGAGTTTTGAAGTCAATTCGTGGGCCGGTTGGAGAGCTAATATATTTGATAAATCTATTTACCCTTGCCCCAGGCGGTGCATGATCACTCAGGAGCTTTGCAGTCGATTCATGGGCAGCTGGAGCGCTTGAGCCGAATATATTGACAAATCTATCTGCCCTTGCCCCAGGCGGGTCGATCCAGTCGGCGCCGGGCAATTGAGGTTTTCACAGTTAATGAGATTGCCTCGAGGGTGCTGCCTCTGTAAAGGATAAATGATTAAAGGTACAACTTTTGTGAGCACAGTAAGCAACTGACTCCAGCTTTTGAAGGTATCATGTGAATGTCAAGCAGACTCTTCTTTAACAGCAGAAGGGAAGCAAGGATGCTAGCTGAGCTGGGTGGAGACCTGAATCGAGGTGGTGACCCTTCGTGCACAAGGAGTAGGAGTTCCAGGGATCGAGAGAGGCGTCAGTCTCCTCAATGTCGAAGCAGGTCGCCTAGGCGGGACAAGCAGTCGCAGGGCAGATCTCCTCAACCTCGAGTCGAGAGGGGATCTGACGCGAATCTGTGCCCATTAAGATTTACGGTATTTGTGGGGAATAGACCCATGACAGAGGCGGACTTGATCGTTCGAGACCCAAATGTAGTGGTCGAGTTTGCTCGGCAAATTTTTCCTCTTGAGGTTCAGCAATCGATGGTAGGTCGATAGGACTACGAAGTATTTCGTGAAGGCATTCACGGGGCAGTGAAGGAGCTTTACACTGCCTATGAAATCGGCATGCGGCTGCGCGCTGCCCGCCAAGAAATGGAGAAGAAGGAGGAATGTATTCGAAGTTTGGAGGCTCGTGCGGTGGCCTCTGAGCGCGAGTTAAGGAAGACCAAGGTGGCTCAGGCACAACCCGTCGGGCAGGGAAACCCAATCTGGAAGAAAAGGTTACCAGTCGGGTCATCAGTACCGCGCTCGCCGATCGTGAGATGGCGAGTATGTTCGCCAAGGAGACCGCGAAGGAGAGGGCCTATGAAAAAGGTTTTCATGAAGGATGAAAAAGGTTTTCATGAAGGATGAAAAGTTAGAATCAAAAAGACTAAGGAGAAACTTGCTGAAGAAGTTTGCCGATGTGAAAATCGTGGATTTAGGCATGGTTGGATCAAGGCATCTCAAGTCGCGGAAGCTCTTCGAGCGTCGGGCATTGATTCGGCATCGCGACTCTACCATAGTAAACATTTTTTGTTTTCCATTTTTGAAGCCGAGAAGAGTGAGGATGAGGGTGACGCCGTATAAATATACCTATTGTAAGGTTGAAACGCAGATCACGTTGAAAACTACATAATTTATTGTTTGTTTGATTGAATAGAAACGTTCTATTATAAATATTTCGTTGCAGTTCGTATTCGGCATGTACATGTTTCGTTTTATTATTGTATACATGTTTGAATGAATGTATAAACGTTGATCGGTCCAAGTATCTGTTAAGTGTCCAGTGATACGCCGGTTTATAGGCAGGGTCGACCCATACATGATAGTCGTTTATTCTTGAATGAGGCCATTGTAACTTGAGGAAGCCGAAAACCAGTGAGTAGAGTGGCTACGGCAAATTTGACTCGGCTCAGGGCCTAGATTTTTTGCCAGTGCATGTGCTTCAAAAAGTCGTTTGGATAACTAGGCCGTGGCGAATGTCAACCGATGTTTCTCTCATGGAGTTTAGCGTTAATGAAATTGCCTCGGGATTGGGGCCTCGAGATCGCTGCCAGTATTGAAAATAAAAGGAGTGGTCGCTTCGCGCAGATAAACAATCACTTATTATGTGAGGTGAGATAAGTGGGGATGTTAGTTAGAGAGGCTCGGAGTTCAGCCGAGCTTGGTGTTGCAATGGAGCGTGGCAGAGGACCCATCCGTATGGGAGGTAGGGAGTCCAAAAGTTGGCATGAATCTTCAAGTCGTCGAAGCAGATCACCCCGAAAGGAAAGGCAACGACCGTTGGGTTTATCCTTCCTTGTCCTGGATCTTTGCCTTGACATTGTCAATGGTATCAGGGGAAGTTTGGCAACGCACAAGTTATGGGTTTGGGCACAATTGGCTCAAGGCATTGCAAACCGTAGAGGACTTCCGGGTGACGGGAGTTGATTCGGCGCTACCGCTTTACCAATGCATCTTTTCTCCTTTTTAGCTTTTGAGGTTGAAAATGGGTATTGTAATGCTCAAATGCGGGTTGCGTTTATGTAACAACTGTTTGATCAAATAAAAAGTTTTATTTCAAACATTTGCGTCTTATTCTGAATTTTTATATGCTTAGTTAAGCACCTTATTTCGGATGTTGGCGTGTTTTGTTTTGTTTTGTTTTGTTCGTGCCGAAGGGTACTCTGAATACGGAGGTATGATCTGCCCTAAGGTGTCATTCCCCAAAGGGGGCTCTGAATTCGGAGACTTAATCGGCCCTAAGGTGTCATGCACCAAAGGGGGCTCCGAATCTGGAGACTTAATGTGGCCAATCGTGATATCCACGAAGGGCGCTCCGAATCCGGAGTCTTAATCGGCCCTAAGGTGTCGTGCACCAAAGGGGGGCTTTGAATCGTCGACATGACGAGCGCTACAAAGGGGTTTGAGAAATGGTTTGCATTGCAGAAGTGATATATATACAAGTATCAAAGCCCACAGGTCGGGTCAGTGATAGGGTTTTCATAAAATCTCTTCTTGTGCCGATTGCGGGGGGCCACGGATTTCTTCAATGCCATGGGCTGTCGGGAAGTGCACAAGCTGATGATAAGTGCTTGGAACGGCCTTCATAATATGTAACTAGGTTCGCCCCATGATGACATTATACGGTGAAGGGAGCTTTACGACCAGGAATTCTACTTCGACCGTTCTGGAGCCTGCTCGAACAGGTAGTTTGATCTTCCCTAACGGGTACTCAGCATTCATATTAAAGCTGAACAATAGGTGAGGTGTCGGAGACAGATCTGACTCGTTGAAGCTGAGTTTGATGAAAGTTTTGTAATACATAACCTCTAAAGTAGGTCTATGAGAATGCGGTCAATGGTGAACTGATTTACGCGTAATTTGATGACCAATGGATCGATGTGGGAGGCTGTTGTGCCGCTAGGATCGGAGTCATTGAAAGTAATTATCGGAGCTTCTCTAGGCCATTCGGTCGGAATACGTTGCTTTTGGGGGATTGGATGCGATTGAATTGTGTGCACAGTTGGGGATGCAGGCAGGCTGTAGATTATATGGATCACGCCAAGTGGAGGTGAGTCCTGCCTCAAGGCTAATGCCTTGATTGGCTTTCCCTTTCTCACGTACTGTTGCAATCGGCCGTCTTACACCAATTCTTCTAGGTGATCCTTTAATGCGTAACAACTCCCGGTTTCGTGGCCGTGATCTTTGTGATACTTGCACCGCCTATCCCTTCTTCGCGTGTCAGGCGGCCCCACCATCTTTGACGGCCATTTGAAGAATGGAAGGTGTTGGACTTTAGTCATTATTACAGTGATTGGTTCTGACAACTCTGTGTACTTCTTGTCGGCACACCTCGAGCGCCTGCTGTCGACTTGCAATTGTTCATTCGTCCAGTGGGAGCATTGATCGCTTGATCGGCGAGAGTCCCATCTTTTGTCTCGTTTAGCGCGTTGTCGTGGCTTAGGGCTCGGAGGTGGCACGGAAATTATTGGTTGGGCAATTTCAAGGGGGGCCGTTTTGTTGGACATTTGTCCGGCTTTTATTCTAAAGGCATCATCTTTCACTTTGCAATACTTTTCAACTTTCTTCATCAACGTCCAGACTATTTTGGGGCGTCTTCTGGTCAGGGAATTGCAAAGAGCACTATCAGGATGTAGTCCCATTTTGAAGGCGATGATGGCCATGGAGTCGTTGCAAGCGTCGTCGACGAGGTTGAAGCACTCCCAATAGCGCACCAAATACGCTCTGAGCGTTTCTCCTAACTGGATCTGCATAGCCCAGAGAGAGTCGGCCTGTTTCGGCTGTACCTCATTGGTGATGAACCTGGCCCTGAAGGATTTCTGTAATTGACGGAAGCTTTTGATCGAAGCCAACTCCAGCTTGTAATACCACCTGACAGCTAATGGCCCCAGGCTGCTGGGGAATATTCGGCACATGAGGACTTCGTTGTCTGCACGCAATGTCATGGCCTGCTTGTAGTGACGGATATGATCAGTGGGGTCTGATTTTCCGTCATAAAGAGTGAATGACGGAGCTTTGAACTTCTTGGGCAGGGCCGCCCTTGCAATCCGTCGAACAAAAGGATCGTGTTGGTCCTCTTCGTCTAAACTGTTTCTTCTGCGTTTGTTCCTTGTATGTAGACTCTTTTCGGAGGAGCTGAAAGTGTCAGATCGTCCCTTCTTATTGAGCTCCATGGGTAATGAGTTGTAGTCGCTATCGGTATCCTTTGGTCGGGCTCGAGGTCGTTGTCCACATGCCCTCGGAGGTGGTTCGGGATCTTGGCGCATGGCTTCTCTGGATTTTGATACTTCCAGGGCCAAATCTTGACGGAGACGTTCATTTTTAGCGATCATGTTCTCCAGCCTTTGTTCATTCTGCGTTGCTTGTTCCATGATCGCTTGCATTGTCTCTTGCGCTGAAGTCATTGGTGAGTCGAAGTTCAAGGCGCGTCTTGCAGTGATGGTTTCCTTTCTGAGCATATTTGCTGGAGTGAGGTCATCTCTCTGTGCGGTCTCGTCAGTGGCTATCGGAGGATCTTCAGCCACGCCTGTCATGGATGTATTCGAGTATTCCCACAGACGGCGCCAATTGTGGAGAAGTGGTTTGGAAATACTCTTCAGATCTTGGGAGACGCTAGTGATCCTCAGCTAGTCACCTGAAGAGATACAAACACTCCGGTCAGGGGTGCCGGAATTAGCACTCCGATGGACAACTCAGTTCAGACACTCAGGATAGCTTGTTTACTAAGTTAAATGAAGTGATTCTTACATACCTTTCTCAATCCATTGTTCCTGTATTTATAACTGTTCCTTTTTATCCTCGGGGCCAGGGCCTACTTTTTAATCATTGTCCTTTCTCTTATTCAGCTCAAAGGATCTACACTTATTCGACACATATATTATATTTAGTTTCCCATTCTCGAAGGATACAGCCGATTAATATCAGTCTTCTAAGGTACGCACCTTCTGATTTTGCCATTATTCGGCTCCCACAGATTCAAAATCTGATTTTTCAAAATGATTTCCCGGATTGGACTCTTTGGTGTTTATCAGTTTCACATTGCACTTTGTGAGACTAGATTCAGAACCGTGACAGGAGTCCTAACTGTAGGAGACCAATTCGCGCCTCTCCAAAAAGGGGGCGTGCGAAGAAAGTCGAGTCTATACTTGGCTGGCACAAACCTATAAGATGCCATGGAAATCAAAGTTATGCCTAGCGCCAAATTGTTAGAGAACTCGATCTCTCTATGTGGTTGTAATTTAGTAAGATCCTTCGCAAATTCATCTGGATACTCTTGAACTACTCTCGGAAAATCACCCTGAACCGTAGTACCCTTATCAACTATCGAGATGGCAAAAAGGAAACTCAACTCTCCTTGACCCTTAAGGTCATACAACGGAGGAATAAGATTATCACCCCGGTTACACAAGAAATAGAAACACTCTCTTGATGGTGTACACACACCCTCCTACGATGGAAATATATTGAAGCCCGAAAATAAGTCAACCAATCTATACCTAGAATCACATCAAAATCATGCATATCAAGAATAAGAAAATCAAAAGAGAGTCGACGATCTATGACCTCAATCTCACAGGAGTAGCATACTCAACCCAATGTCGCTCTACCCCAAATAGGTGTCTCAACAAATAAAAGAGACTCCAGTTGATCAAACTTCAATCCCAAAGTAGATGCACAAGAAGACGAAATGAAGAAATGAGATGCACCCGTATCAATCAACACATTGGCTAAGTAATTGAATAGCAAAAAGTTACCTCTCACAATAGGAGGTACCGGCAACTGCTCCGGTGTGGTAACAACATACACACGCCCTAAACGCTTTTGATCAACTTGCTTAACCCTCAGAGCATAGGCCCGAAGAACTGACTGAGTCAAAGTGGCTCCCTAATTGGCCCTGAAGGCTTGAGCAGACTGAGCTAGCTAATGGGTTTGTGTTTGCCTTGAACTAGATGCACTAGATATGCTACCCGATTGAGGGTAAAACCTCCTCAAATGCCCAGTCTGCCCACACTAATAACAGATAGGTAGTTGCCCTCTCCTTTGACCCTGACTTTGAGAACAAGTTGAATACGGTGCAAACTGTTGCCATCATCCTCTCTGTGGGAAAGTTGGGTGCTTGTAACCCAATTGACCATATTTTAAGCACGTGAATCCAACTTGATAGTATCTCCCCAAACCAGAGCTCAGCACATGAAAGGTGGATCTAGACTTACTAAGCTTAGGACTGTTGCGAGGTAGAACCCTTCTGCCTTTTGTTGTCCCTTGCCTCCCCTAAAGATTCTTGCCCCCTCTGCTTGGAGCCTCTCATCCGCTTCTCCTCTATTCGAATCCCCACCTCCAAATGGGCTGCCGATTCCACAAGGTGCCATATCTCCATCACAAAAGTTTCAATGCAAACTTCAAAAGGCTAGTGAAGGCCGCCACAAACTTGGCCACTAGTGTGTTCAACTACTTAAGTTTCAAAAACTGCTCTATCAACTTCTCCCTCGCTATTGGTGGTAGAAACTTATCCTGGAAGGCACTAACAAAAGCCTTCTAAGTCACCCCGATACGGCCCCTCACAAACTTTCACCATTGACTAGCGTCGCCCTTAAGCTAAAAGACAGCCAAGGTCACTCTCAAACTGTCGTCATCGATGCCAAGAATCTCAAACGTCTTTAACATCTACTCAAACCACTCGTCGGCCTTTAGTGGCTCTTTTGGATCGCCCACAAACTCATCTGGATTCGACTGGAAGAACTCCCTCTGCAAAAAAGATGGCCCTGTCTATGCAACATGGGGCTAGACTTGGTTCTTAACTCTGAGAATGTCCATGGATTCCCGCAATGCTCCTGCCATTTCATGGGTTAAGGCACCTATGGCTTGTTGGCCTGTTGGCTCGGCCAAGTTTGCCAAACCAACCCCCTCATCTTGTGCCAGAATTTCATCCAGAATCATCACTTCTTGCCATCTAGGTCCACCTCGCCTACGACCACCATGTTCACGTCCTAACATGCTAATAAAAGTAACACAAAATTTAGCACATTCAACATGTGCCATAACTAAGTCACACACGTCCCAATACAGCAGACGACACATAATTCACTCCATGTAAGCACTAAATCACATATTCATAAATGAATTTCCTTTCTGGATAATAATCATTCCGCAACATTGCCAGAGTTCCTATTAGAATTAGTAGCGATCAGGTGCTCCTCTAATAGGACTTCTACAAATTTGTAGACACGATCAATATCTCAGAAGCTAAATTATATGCTCACTTAATTGCATAAGCATGTTATCACGTAGTATACCAGGTATACGTCTATTGCTATCTAGCGAGACAAATCCATTGTGGTAATAACCACGTCGCACAAGCCCAAAGTATTCAAACCCAGTAAGATTAGATTTCAAGTTATAACTCTTTAAAATAACAGCAAAAGATATAATCATAATTTTCATAGATACCTTGCTATTGCTCAACAGATATATGGATGCTTAGAAGATTCAATCATCAATTAAAGACAATAATACCTGAATATTCTCTCTTTCATCAATTCCTTGAATGTAGTGCAAAGATGACATCGCATGCATTAATACATTCATTAACCATAGGCTATGAATTTATAGTATGTGATGGATATACATAGAAAAAAAGAAGAAAATAGAAGTTCTTGCCCTAAGGGCTATATATTTCCTAGACAATGCTTGGTTAAAACAAAAGTGGGAAAGCCCAATATAATTAAAAAGCTTGAGACTTGCACAAAAGATATTTACAACATAAAAATAAACAAGCCTTCAGTTACAAGAACCTCTTGTAGACACCCCATTTTTGACCGACCTTAAGACTCAAGCATCATCGATTGAGCGCTCGGTGATGGTGCATGTTGTGCTCGTTCTGAGGTTACGGAGTCTCGGCTGAGAGCCTCGCCTCCGGACTTCAGGACTCTATTGTGCTTTGCCTCGGTTTGCAAACCAAGTTCTGTTTTCTCTTCCCAAAGGGAGGGAGAGGTCTCATAGACCATCTCTCAATGGCCGTAGGATACTTTTCGTGGTCGTAGACCACTGTTCCCATTTGGAGACCAGTGTCCGATTTTCGGAGCCGTCAGTCGTGCGCCTCGGTTCGGGACCGCTTAACTTTCTCCGTTTGCTCCGGTTTTTGGCACACACCTTGTTTCCTCTCTCTAGAGGGACACTGTGGCCCAAGAGACCACCTTCGTGGTCGCACGCCACTTTCGATGCTTAACAGTCAGCTTTCCGGGCATCAGGCTGCGGGTTTTGGCCCCCGAACCCTTGTTTTGCATCCGTCTTGGTTCATTTTTGGCATGGACCCTGTTTTCATTGTTTGGAAGGTGGTACAGGGGTGGGAGACCACCTTTTCTCCTTAGAGACCACTTTTCCCCCGCTGGCCGGTTTCCTTGTCAGGTAACTAGTCTCCCTCATTTTTGGGCCACAATTGCTGGTCTCCCACCATACCACTAGCTTGCATTCAGTTGGGAGACCACCAAATGGGCTGGCTGACCACCTAAAGTGGCTGGCTGACCACCTGAACCTTTTGAACTGGTTGGCCGACCACCTGAACTGGTCAGCCTACCTCCCTCAGTCTTGTCTCTGTGAGTTGTTGCCAGCTGTGCCAGCTGGAAGGCACAGAAGGGATCCTTCACACACGTGTATGGAGGATCTTCAAGCTTATTTTTGGCTTCTTTGAGAATCTTTGGACCCTCTTGGCTATAAAGGAAGGCCTTCCCTTCCTTGTAGAAGGTTCAAAATTTCTCTAAGGCTTATACATCTATCTCCCTCTATATATCTCCCTTTTAGCTCCAAAGTGCTAAGTTCTTGCCCTTTTGCACACTACCTCTTAGCCTAACACCTCCAACACCAACCTAAGCTTCTTGGAGGGTCTTGAGAGGTCCTAAGGAGCTTCTTTTTTGGTCCATAAGCTGTTGGAGTTGCTGAGCTACATGGGTAACACCCTATTCCCTTTTTTAGGCTTTATTTTGCTTCATCTTTTATCCATATTTACAAGCATTTTCGAGCTTTAGTGTAAACTGAAAAAAATCTTATTTTGAGGTCCTTAACATGTTTGTTTAAGATCATTTTCCTGTTGGGGGTCATCTACCCCCTTGCATGCTTCATTTCACCTTGTTTTGAGCCATGCATTAAGGCCTTTGTTTTGAGCTTTGTTTTCCCTTTTGACCACTGAAATCCAGTGGATTTTTAGTGGTTATTATGTGTTTCTGAGAGCCAAAATCAGAGAGGGGTGACCCTCTCTCTCCTTATTTTGATTTCTAGCATATTTGGCCTAACAAAGGAGCCCTTATTTGCATGCTTCCAAGCCATGTTTTAGGCCATTTTTGGTGAGTTTTAGGACCTGCATAGACTCTGTCTAGAGCTTGTTTTGCCATATTGGGTGTCCACCTTGCATATGTAGAACAATCCTCTTCATAGCTAATCAAAGGAGCATGTCATTCTTGCATGCATTGACCATGTTTTAGTGGGTTTTGGGGCTTTATTTGGCATGCCATACCTCTATCTTATGCTGATTTAGTGGCCTCTTGAATGCTTCACATGCTTGTAGTGTAAATCCTTTTCAATAGCTTGTAATGCATGTTGTTTTGGCCTTTGATTCTAGCATATTTTGGCCATATTCTAAACTGATTTTGACCATGTTTTGGACTGTCTTAGCTCTATTTTTAGGCCTCATGGTCGAATGATGTTTGCTATGCATGGTTGTAGTGCAATACCCTTGCCTAACTTTGAGTTTTGAAGCCTATTACATGCTTATATTAAGGTGTTTACCTGTTTTGGGGTCAATGTGCATGGTATTTCAGAGCATGTGAGGTTGTCATGTTCCCATGTTTTGCACTCCTTATATGCGTTTGAGAGTCATGCTTAAATACCTCATTTATGGGCCATTGCATGAGCTTCATTTCCATGCCTTTCGAGTCATCATTTTAGTCCATTTTCCTACTGTTTTGGGCCTGCATAGGGACTGTTTAGGGCTGGTTTGGTCATTTGTGCATTGCTTTGCATACCTCTAGTGTAATGCACTTCACTAGTTTCGGTATCCGGGCCATCTAGTATGCATTGGGTGAGGTGTTTGCATGATTTGAAGCCACTCTATATGACATTCAGAGCTGGAAAATATGTGATTGTATGCCATATTTAATCCCTTTCCATGCCTTAGTAGAGTTGCACTTTGTGCCTTAGGTTTGGTCCCTCGCATTGTGCATGTTTGCATAAGTGTTGTTGCATTAATTTCATCAGGTTTGGCCACTGATTTGGGTGTGGCTAAGGCTCACCTATCTTGGTTTAAATCCATCTTGCATTGTATATGCCATTTAGTCCATGTTATTTCATGACCGACCATTGCATTGTGTATGCCTTGATCATTTCATTGTTAGTCTCCATGTGTGCATTGCGTATGCCATATAGTTTTCATGTGCATTGAAGTATGCCATTGATTATTTCATAGCATTGCGTATGCTAGTAGCATGTTTGCATATCATCATTTGCATGTTTGCATCATATAGTAGCATTATGTTTAGGCTGTATGTTAGAGTTGCATTCATGCATGCCACGCGTATTGCATTGTGTTTGGAGTAGGGTTTAGTCCAAGCACGGGAAGCGAGGGACGTTTTGTACTCCAAATGACGAAACGTGCCTCGATTCTCGATCACCGACACTCTGGATTACCCATGATGGAGTTCAGGCTTTGTTGTGTTTATATGTGCATTCATTTTACATCAAGCCGTGCAATCTGACTTCTCAGCCATCGTGCATCGAGATGCGTGATTGGTGGCACGAGGATCGAGGATTACACTCCCTAGAGCTCATGCAATGACGGGGAGAGTGGTCGTGCACACATATGTTGAAAACACTTTGCCATGCCCCTTTCTTGCTTTTTGTTGCAGCAAACCGGAAGCCAGCAGCAAAAACTGGTCAGTAGCATCCCTACAGCATGGTGGAGTTTCAGCCTTCTGGAGTTTTGTATAGTGTTCTGGGACCAGTTGCAAACAGAGGCAAATCGGGACATCGCGATGGATTTCCCGACAAGGCGACTTGAGCATGCATGCATCCCTATCATTCGGAACAGAGCTGAGGCAGTCCATTTTGTTTAATTTGCATGCTAGTTTCCTTACTTACTTAGTTAATTCGTTAATTAATTAATGTTGTGTAATAATTAGTTAATTAGCTTAGATTAGCTAGTTTATTCTGTAATATTCATTCGAACCCTCCGACAGAGGGCAATGTTGTAATAAGTGTGCGTGTGTGTGATGTATGTCTTCCAACCCCACATCTTTCTCCCTTTTATTTACCAGCTTATGATGGTTAGTTTAGGGCACGTTTCAATTAGCATACTTACGCTTGCTTGTTTGCATCCATTTATCTGTCTTGCATGCACTGGGCTCAGCGCATCATACTAACTGCATTGTATTTCAATTCCGAGTTGAACACGTGTATCAGTTGTTGCATTGCATAGGCCATTTAAGAATAGCCGAGCCTATCTTAGTTGCATTTTTGCATGTGTTGCATTAGACATTTCAGCATACTTAGGATTCATGCATGATTTCTAATTAGCTTCTCTCTTTGGCTTGGATTACTCGGTAAGTATTTATGCTTTTGCATCCTTGCATGCGTGTGAGTGACTGCCATGATAGCATGCTTACCATGAGGCTATTTGCTTATGTGATATAACTGCCTGAATGCCTGTGGGTGAAGGTTGGGTTATTTGAATTGGAACAATTTACCAATTGAGAGTTTTAAGCCCACTTGAGAGTGGCAAAATCATGTTTTCTTAAGCCCACTTAAGGGTGGCAAATCCACGTCTTAGCCTACTTGCGAGTAGCGCCATCAAACCATCTTTCAAATAAGCAAACATCAAATGAGCAAAAATATGCGCGATCATCGAGCGCTCAAATCGATGATGTCTGAGTCTTAAGGTTGGTCAAAAATGCAGTGTCTACAGTTGCCCCTCTTTGACAAAGCTCGAAAGTCAAGAAGTGACGGGAGTGAATGTCAAAGCCTAGAGACAACCTATTTTTGATAAGGCCGAAGACTTGGACAAATAGGCAAGATAACAAACAGATGCGCCCCCAGGCAGGGGCAAAATGCAAATGACATGGACGATGCAAAACGTAACTTGTGATCATGCACAGAGAGCTGTGATGAAGCAATTATGCAAAATAAATGCAATATTTTAAGTGAATGTTATGCAAAGAAATGCTACAGTAAACTCGTACATAAGTAAGTAAACACAAACCAAATTACATCTCACGCAGAAAGGATATAAGAAAATTATGCAATATCACTGCGGCTCACACAGGAAAGACTAAGAGCGACTATCAGGGACACCCAAAGCCTCAAACGAAACGCCTTTTAGCGTAACAAACGCAAAAGGAGAAAGGCATCCAAATGCGTGTCAAACGCGAAAGGAGAAAGGTACGTCCAAACACATGTCAAGCGCGAGTGGAGAATGGTAGCAATCAAACTGAATCGGAACTTCTCTTGAATGAACCGTACATACAATATCATTTGGCTTCACCAACTTCAAATGAACCGTACATACAATATTGTGCCTGCATAAGAAAGAAACTCAACCGGTACAATATAGTAGAAACACATGTTCAACGTTATATCAAGATACTACTTCGATACAAGATAAATGCGCGCACATATGATGCCAATGGAAAGGTGCATAGCAATACAAGTGAAAAGTGCAGAGCAATGCAAGTGAAGTGTACATAACAGTGCAGGTGGAACGTGCATAACAATGCAGGTGGAATAGTGCATAGTAATACAAGTGAAAAGGTGCATAACAATGCAACTGGAATGTGCGTGACAACGCAAGTGAAAAGGTGCAGAACAATGGAACTGGAACGATGCATAACAATTCAAGTAGAAGGTGTATAACAATGCAAGTGAAAAGTGTGCATAACAATGCAAGTAGAACCGTGCATAACAATGCAAGTGAAAAGGTGTATAACAATGCAACTGAACATGCGTGACAACGCAAGTGAAGAGGTGCATAACAATGCAAGTAGAACGTGTGTGACAGCGCAAGTGAAAAGGTGCATAACAATGCAACTAGAACGTGCCTAACAATGCAAGGGAACGTGCGCGACAACACAAGTAAAGTGCATAACAATTCGAGTGAACGTGCGTGACAACGCAAGTGAAAAGGTGCATAACAATGCAAGTAGAACGTGCGTGACAACGCAAGTGAAAAGGTGCATAACAATGCAAGGGAACGTGCGTGACAACGCAAGTGAAGTGCACGACAATGCGAGTCAACGTGCATTACAACGCAAGTGAAAAAGTGCATAACAATGCAAGTAGAACGTGCGTGACAACGCAATTGAAAAGGTGCACAACAATGCAAGTGGAATGTGCGTGACAACGCAAGTGAAAAGGTGCATAACAATGCAACTAAAACGTGCGTGACAACGCAAGTGAAAAGGTGCATAATAATGCAAAAGAACGTGCGTGACAACGCAAGTGAAGAGGTGCATAACAATGCAAGTGGAATGTGCGTGACAACGCAAGTAAAGTGCAAAACAATACAACGAGAACGTGCGTGACAACGTAAGTGGAGTCTGCAAAACAATGCAACTGAAGTGTGCAAAACAATGCAACGAGAATGTGCGTGACAAAGCAAGTGGAGTGTGCAAAACAATGCAACTACAGTGTGCGTGACAAAGCAAGTGGAGTTTGCAAAACAATGCAACTAGAGTGTGCGTGACAATGCAAGTGGAGTGTGCAAAACAATCCAACTGAAGTGTGCAAAACAATGCAACGAGATTGTGCGTGACAACGCAAGTGGAGTCTGCAAAACAATGCAACTGATGTGTGCAAAACAATGCAACTAGAGTGTACGTGACAACTCATGTGGAAAGGGTGCAAAACAATGCAAGTAGAACTGTGCATAGCAATGCAAGTGCAAGAAATGTATGCTCCATGCAACTTAAGATGTGGATTTCATGCCAAGGTGAGAAGTGCACATTCTATGCAAGCAAGGTTAAAACGTGTTCCATGCAATGTACATACTCTATGCAAAAGGATCAACGACATACATCCAATGTAACGTGTATATTCTATGCGACAACAAGAATAAGTATAGTACAAAATACATTTATGCAATATGTGTGATGATATGATACATGTTACAAGCAATGTAGAGCATGATGTCTGGGGAATGCAATTAAGAAACAAAGCGGCGTTTTAGAAAGCACCTCATGGAGTGAGTGGCGATGAATCGCTCTACTCTGACGGGGATCTCCCCTTGTGTTCTTCGAACTCTTACGTTGCGTTCTTCGAAACTCTTTCCTTCAACTCACAGAATAAAGGTTCTGATATGCTGACAAGGAGTAACCTCTGTATGTAGAAGCCACGGATGCCGCTTTTCTTCCCGACCATATTCACAACTTTCCCTATTCTCCAATGGGGTGACAAAATAGGTTGGTTCAATATCCAAAATTGAGGCGCGCACATGCTATCTCAACCTATGGGCCTTTTATACAGATTTCAAGCCGGGGATACACCCCTAGGGATTTAAACTAGACTTTAGTCTCGAAAATCCCGAACCTTTGCGTTCTAAGCAACAACCATTCGAACTCTAGTTTCCACCGTTGCAGTTGGTCTCCTAGGAACTCATTGCAAACACAGCCAAGATACCTCTGGCAGGGAATGGTACTCAGGGAGAGCACCTCTGATGGCCATTCTAGCTTTGAAGTAAGCTTGATCATGAGCTTGAGGTTGAGGCACACTCATACTTCGGAGCGTTGACAAGACCTGAAAAAGTACATCCAGAATACAATCTCGGAATTTGCTGAAGTCGAAACAAACTCAGATGCTCGACATTTTCCCTCTTTTCTTTTGCTTTGTAGTCTAGAACCTACATAGTTTCAAATAGGTCCTGATTTTACTGTTCTCATATGATTTGGGTTGAACCCTGCAGGTTTATGTAGAGAATGGCACAACACTCTGAGCACAAAACGATTTTTTTTGAAATTGAGAAATGAGTTTTTAACCAGATATTGAGCCTACGACTCACCACAGCCAAAACGACTCGACAAAGGAAAACAAAAGGTGAACAACCTAAACACATCTATTGACACTCAAAACGACTCAAAACAAGAATCGAGACAATCAAAACAACACACACAACACTCAAACATATTCCAATAGCAAGAGACCTTAGTTTGTGAGGAGCCAGTTTCTTCGGGTATTATTTCCCACCCTTTTCTCATTTGTGATTCTCACATCACTTTGTCACTCAATCTCTTTTTCTCTGAAAGGCCCTTTCCTCACTTTTCTCTCAGCGCACATCCCTCTATTCTTTAATCTCTCTTATTTTTTATCCCTCGCCTGGGTGGTTGATGGATAAATAGAAAGTTGCGGGCTCTTGCCCCTAGCATGCCGCTAGATTTATCTTCTTCTGCTCACAACAGTGAAATTTCCCACAGAGGGGTTCTGATGCGGCTAGATGTGCAGCAAATCTGCAGTTGACATCGGTTGATGACGCCCTTGGCCAGTTTGGATGTGACCAGACCTTTTCGAATAAGGGAGTGGAATATCCTGTTCCTTTTCCCGTTCATGCTTCGCACTTGACTTGATACCTCGCTGCTCGGAGGATGAGATAGCTTTCGGTCCTTTGTTGTTTGCTTCAGCTGTGCCCTTTTCTGGCAGGTGGAGTGCCCTTCCTGGCAAATATGTTGACAATGGAGAAAAGACAGAACACCTAACTCAACTGTGGCCCTAGTTCATCATTTTGACCATTTTTTGATTTGGCTTTCTACTAAAACAATTTTGACCAATATGAGAGTTAGATTAACATGCTTGTTCAACTTTTCTGATTGAAAACCATGCAAGTCAGGTTGTGAGCACTGAAAATTTTCCTTTTTTGGGTCCAAGAAATGGTCCAGTTTTGGAAAATGGAATAATTTTCGAGAGAATTAGTCAACCTCATTAAAAATTCTCAAAAACTATTTTTACAATTGGCCACTGCTCGACCAACACAAAACTTACTCTTGAGATGCACAACCTCTGATCCAAAACAATGAAAATTGTCCCTTGTCTAAATGGCATTGCACGGCAACGGAAAGTTGCCCCTTGTCTAAATGGCACCACAGCGCACTGTAATTAGTCCTCAAAGTGATGATCACAACCAAACTCTTGGATACAGAAACAACAAAGATGACCCGTTCAATCTCATACATAGGACAGTTGCATTTGAAGTGTTTACGGCTGGACTTCAGAATGAAGTTGCCTACACATCCCAAAGATGGGAATCAAGCCTGACGTAGTTCCGAGTTAAGGTACACTCGGGTATTTAACCTCTCCTTTTGCACTCTAACTTTTGCCAAGGCCGCCCTTTCTGGGTTTTCAACCTTGCGAGCTTTGTTTTTCTTTTCTTTTCATTTCTTTTCATTTTCTTCTTTTCTTTTCTTTGTTCATTTTTTTTATTCTCTTCATTTTTTTTGTCTTTTTTTTTTGTTCTTTTCTTTGCTGTAACTTTTGTCTAGGTCGTCGTTCCAGATTTTCGGCCCAGCGAGCCTCTCAAGTGTAGAAAAGTGTAACCTGTCCATGTCGAATGGTTTTAGGATCTCGAAGCCATCTGAATCTAGGAGAATGGATGTTGTTCGCTGATGATGTAGAAGTCTATCCAATGGGGACTGAATTTGCCCCTTGTGTTGTGGATAAGAACTCATTTATCCTTCAGCAAAAACTTTCTTCTTTCCTCCCTTCTAAGATTTGGCATTCTTGCTGATCTTCGTTAGCTTAAGAAATGTCCCAATTTTTTACTCTTCGAGTACATCTGACATTTTTTGCCCCCAGTTCAAGGGCTGCTTCTTATCCAGCTTTGCAAACTTTTTTTTTATCATATCTGACCTTCTTGCCCCTAGTTCAAGGGTTGCTTCTGATCTGGCCACGCAAGCCTCACATCTTGGTTGACCGTTGAACATTCTAAATCCAAGTTCAAGGTTTGAAAGCAAAGGGGTCGAGTTTTGAGGCTGAGAGCGATCTTATGCTGCACAATCTCAAGAGTGATTCCACAAAGGTCTTCGCAGAACCACGCAAAACATTTTTTGAAATCTTTTAAGAAAGCAACTAATCACTCGCGTCGAAGACAATGTAGAACCAATATGGATCAGACTAGGATCCTTCTCAGTACTCACATTAACAAACATGATCTCATTCATTAAGGGCTTAGCACGCATCTCTTTCTCTCAATTGATCAAATTTTTGCAAATCCCAAGGAATTCCTTCCTCTTTGTTTTCATCATAGTGTTTGAAAAGTTTTGAAAAACTTAGGTCAATGCAATGCTTTCACGGCACAGAAAAGTGGATGAAAAGTACTGCCATTTCATTCAAATCTTCTGGCACAACCGGCTTCAAGGCAAAAACAAACTCAAAAGAGTGAAAATTTCTGTTGTTTCATTCCAATCTCCTGGCACAACTGGCTCCAAGGCAAAAACAGACTCAAAAGAAAGAGTGCAAAAGACAAACACAAAACAAGATAGTGATGTCTGAGGTAACACCCCCAAAAACTCACCCGACTCTAACAAAACAGGACTGACTCGATACAACAAGACAGACTCGACTGACTGAGCACAAAAAGACTAACTCAATGCGACACAACAAGACTGACCTAAAACCCAAGTCAGAAAGTAGAATAAACAGCATTTGCAAATGCTCGAAATAGTGCGTGCCAGCCTTCACATCTGGAGTAAATCGAGCGCCATCAGTAGGTGATTCATCCGCCGATCATATAATCACATTATCCCCCAAGTTCATCGATCCGGTGCCAATAGACTTTGCAGGACCTGGTGCGGTGATGACCCCATTGTCAATCAGATCTTGTATTTCGTGGCGAAGACGAAAACAAAGGTTAGTGTCATGACCGGTTTGTTGATGGATGGCATAGTATTTGGCAGCATCCTGCGTTGTCGGAAGGGGATTCGGGAGAGGCCGAGGCTCAAGGGGTTTGAGATGGCCTTGTCCAACGACGATTTGGAGAGCTTTGGACAAAGGCATGTTGAGGGCATGGAAGACCCTCCGACCTCGGGGTTGGTAGTTCGAGGTTTGTGGATTTTTGCTAGACGCACTAGCAAAGGGATTGATAGGCACTGACTGGGTTTGCTGATCTCTTCCAAGCGCAGGATTAGAGCTGAAAGGAATGTTTCTGGTATGACGGCCCTCCTCCCAGCTTGCCCCTTGATTCAAACTGTCCCCAACTTGAGTGGAGAAAGTACCATCCCCAGTCTTTGTAACAACTGCAGTCACTTGCTGTTTGTTTATTCCCTCGGCTTTCAAAGCCTCCACAGCCCACTGAAGGTGTTTATGGGGACCAATGCCTGCCCCTAACTTGTTCTTACCACTCGCCTCCACTTTGCCAAGGGATTGGCCTTCTTCCAATGCAACCCGTCCCAAGATTTGGGAGCCTTTTGGCGTGAAACTCCTGGCATGTGATGTGGGTGATGACGGGGCCAATGTCCCAAAGGCCAGATCTACCACTGTTCTCTAAAGATCATCAATCATTCTCATCAGCTCAGAAGTAGTGGGTTCATGGGTTTGAGATGATTGGGGTTTCGAGACTGGATGTGTGGTTGGTGCCCCAGATGGGCGTTGCATTCCAGCATCGGTCTCACCCTGTATGGCGATTCCCTGGTTTAATGTTGCTACCATGGCCACAACTTCTTCTAAACTCTGTGCCATCACAATCTGCTAAGTTTCAACAAAGGTGATGTAACTGGTGACTGTCGGATCAGATGAACCGATGAGCCCTGACTGGCCTTTCTTTGCCTTACCGCTGGTGAAGGAAACACTGGTTGCCTTTGAACTAAATCTCTGACCTGACAAAGTCTATCAACACAAGTCCGGTGTACCAAGGGATATCGGAGTCTTCTGAAGCTATGGTTCCAAGACTACCTTGCAAAAGAGAAAACAGACAGCATCTCAGCCTGATTTCACTGGAATAGATATGAGCATAGCTGAATGACTGCGCTCCCTACTGAATTCTGCCCAAAATTCTGCCCTGTAAACTGATACCCTCAGGCTGATACTCAGACTTGCAGCTGATACATACATCCTGTAGAGATACACCCTCTAACAACACATATCAAGCACGTAAGCCAAAACACCCCTATAGAGGGGTAGGGTTTCCCTGTCCTATCTTGTCAGGAACTAGGGTTTCACTGCGCACATAGTGGTTTCAAACAACCTATAATCAGGTAAGCAACCTGTCGTAGTTTGGAATGGTCACTATGGCTTCCGATATGCACTAGGTCGAATGGTCGAAAAGGGTGCCTCGATAACAACCGAGGTTTGAGTTCCAATCGTGGCAGAGCCCGCAACCGGTCAGCCTTATGGCACACTTTTCCAAGAAAGCCTTCGGCAAACCGTTCAGGAATAGCAGATGGCAAACACGGTGCCCTAGGTGCACCAATGCAAATGCAATGGAAAGAAACACATAAGTGTAGATAAAACAACATATCATGAGTTCGAGTCAAGTTCTCAAAATCCCCAGTAGAGTCGCCAGAAACTGTAGACCGCCCTAACTCACTCCGCACGCCCCCCTTTCGGAGAGGGCGTGAATTGTGTTCTTAGCTACTACAGTTCAGACTCCTGTCACGGTTCTGAATCTAATCTCACAAAGTGCAATGTAAGACTGATAAATCACCAAAGACTCCAAATCTGGAAAATCATTTTAGAAAATCGATTTTAATCAAAAGCGCCAAACATGGACTACTTTGCTAGATTTCAGAGTCGCCACCTAAATGTATTATTTTGGGAAATTTAGGAAACCCTGACTCGTGCCTAAGGTCACGTGTCCGTCATCGCCAAAGTTTCCTCGGCTCGGGAACTTGGGTACGAGAGGAAAAGGTCCTGAAATGAGCATCCCCGCTCGCCCGATCAAAGATCGGCCTCTACTAACATGATATGTTGTTTTTGAAAACACATGCGTTCTTATTCTGATTATTAGCTAGTTTACTATGTGATGTGCACAGCATACAAGTATAGACTAAATCGCTCGATTTGGAACAAAACATCTCATGTTTGTTTTTTAAAATGGTTTGAAGGTTCTACTTGCAAGTAGGCTAAGTTGCGGATTTCCCATCCTCAAGTGGGCTTAAAAACGTGATGTTTTGCCACTTCAAGTGGGCTTAAAACTCGCATTTTGATGAATTGTTCCAATCCAAGCAATGAAGCCTTCTTCCATAGGCATTCATGTAGTTAATCAATTAAGTAGTTAGCCTCATGGCAGGCATGATAACATGGCAACATACACATCTCATGCAGTATGCTAAAGTGTAAAAGCTTACCTAGTACTTCGAGCCAAAAAAGAAGCTAGTTAGTAATCAATGCATGATCCTAGCTATGTGAAGAATGCCTAATGCAACACATGCAAAAATGCAACTAAGATAGGCCCGACTATTCTAAGATGTCATGTGAATGCAACTTGATAACATGTATTCAAATTGGTATTGAAATACAAAACAGCTTGTATGATACGTCGAGCCCGGTGCATGCAAAACAAATGAATGAATGCAAACATGCGAAGCATAAAGATGCTAATTGAAATATGCCCTAAAACTAACCATCAAAAGTTGGTAAATAAAAGGAAAAAAGACGTGGGGTTGGAAGACATTCACACACTCACGCACACTGATTACAACAATATGCCCTCTCGACGGAGGGTCCGGATAATAAACTAACTAGTTAATCTAAGCTAATTAAACTAATTATTAGAAAACTAAACTAATTATTAGAAAACGAAGCTAATTAACGAACAAGTTAACTAATTGCAAACATAAATGAATAGCTAAGTGCATTCACTACTTAAGTACAGAACCAAACAGCTAACTAGCCAATCAAAGCAGTTAAAAGGAGCCTTGGAACGAGAAGTGCATGCATGCTCGGTCGCCTCGTTCGGAAATCCATTACTATGCCCCAACTTGTCTCTATTTGCATTTGCCTTCAGAACACTGCACAAACCTCTAGATAGCTTCGACTCCAACATGGAGACCTCCAGGGAGGCTGCTGACCACTTAGTGGTGTTGTAGACCACCTATAGACCACCTAAGTATGTTGTAGACCAGAAAAAGTGGTCGGCCAGCTACTTTTTCTGGTCTGCCAACTAGAAAATCTTGCCAAGCTCCAATTTGCTGCAACAGAGAACAAGAAGGGGCACAACAATGTATTTGCAAGGTATGTGTGCACAACCAACCTCCCTATCATTTCTTAAGCTCAGGGGAGTACGGTACTTGACTCTCGGGCCACCAAGCATGTATCGCAATGCAAGATAGCCAAGAAGCCAAGTTTGCACAATTCAATGTCAATAAATGCATAAATAACACATAAGGGCCTTAACCTCTATCATGCATGATCAAGAGGGTCGGCGACCGAGAAATGAGGCACGTTTCATCACTTCAAGTATGAAACGTCCCTCGTTTCTCGTGTTTGGATTGACGTTCAATCCAAACACATGCAATGCAGCTCAAGCATGCCAAGCACAATGCAATGCAACATGAGCATGCAAACAACATGCAATGTAATAACATGCTGTAGACACCTCATTTTTTACCGTCATCAAGACTTGGTTGTGCTTGCAGGTACATCCAACAACTAGTTCGATTGCTCGTCGAGTACTCAACTGTCGCGGCGGAACATCACAAGTTTGAGCTTCCCAAACCCTGTATCCTTTCTGCCCCATTTTTTTGGACCATGTATTGGCCCATCCAGTTTGATTCTCTTGGTGCACTGTCGGCCCCATTTTGGCCCTACCGGCCATGCATTTGTAACTGCCGGCCATTGTTGAAGCCTATCGGCCATCAATGAGCCATTGTCGACCACTGCTGATGGCCGGCAGAACCCTTGTCTCAGCAGGTTTCACGCCAGATCTTTTGAGCCAGCTGGTTTTCACTCATTTCCCCTCCATACACGTGTATGGAGGGATGAAGCTCTTGCCAAGCTTGTTCAACAAGCTTTGCATTGCTCCTCTTCTATATAAGGAGAGGCCCTCTCTCCTTAGCAGGGGTTCAACCATTTTTAGAGAAGAAAGACCTCTCTCTCTCTCTATATATTTCTCATTCTCTCTCTATATATATTGCATAGAATAGTGTTCTAAAGTCCATTTTTCTTGCACTTTTACACTACAACACATAGAGATACACCACAATCTTTGGGCTGAGGTCCTTGGAAGTGTTACTTGAGCTCTGAAACTTGGTTTTTGGCCCCTGAGGTTGCTAGTTTCCAAGTTGATCTTCAAGGGTGAGTATATTTCCCCATTTTAGCATTTTTTTGTTCCTCATTTTGGCCATCCTTGCATATTGCTTTACGCCTTGATTTCAACTGAAAAAAGTTCTGTATTTGAGTGCGATTGAGGATTGTTTAAGGTCTTCTTGGTGTTAATGGTGCACAACCCTCTTGTTTGGCTTTGTTTGTGCCATGCTTTAAGGCCTTCGAGGTAGTCTTGGTTTGGACTTTTAGCCACTGAAATCCAGTGGATTTTCAGTGGTAGGCATGTGGTTTTGAGGCCTCAAACTAGAGGGGGGTGACCCCCTCCCTTTTTGTTTTGTTTGCTTGAGTTTTTGGCCTATCAAAGGAGCATGTATCCCTTTACTTTTGAGGCTTAGTTCAAGCACTTTTTTGTGACTTTTAGGACCTACCTTGACTCTATCCATGGCTGGTTTGGTCATCTTTTGTATGCTTCTTATATGTGTAGTGTAATCCCATTTGTGGCTCTTCAAAGTAGCATGTTTGCCTCGCTTATGTTAAGTCCATTTCAGCATATTTTTGGTGATGTTTTTCCATGACATAACTCTGTCTAAAGTTGGTTTGGTCATCTTTTGCATGCTTCATATACTTGTAGAACAAATCTTGCTTGCTAGCGTTATGTGCATGTTGATTTGACTCATCATTCCAGCATATTTTGGCTTTGCTCCAGCATGATTTTATTCTTATTTTGGGTTGTTCTATGACTGTTTTAGGCTGCCATGGTCATATCACTCATGTTTTGTATAGCTATAGTGTAAATGGTTTGGCTAGCCTTGGGTTTTGAGGCCTCTACCATGCCATACATGTGATGTTTGCATACTTTGCCATCATTTCGAATGCTATTTCAGTCCATGAAATTTGGTCATACACCTGCATTTGACATGCTTTAAATGCCTTGAAGAGTTTGTGTTTTGTGCCTCATGAATGGATCATTGTGCATGCCATTATGCCTAGGCCCTTGGGTCATCATATCAGTGCATTTTTGGTCTTGTTATACCATGACGTAGCTCTATTTTATGTTGTCCAAGTCATGCCATGTTTGGTTTTAATAGGTGTAATGTAATACCCCTTTTGTAGCCTTGCATGCTCCATGTTTTTGACCTTTGTTCTAGCTTGTATTGGCTAGGTTCAAGCATGTTTTTAGTCTCACCTTGACCTACCTTGGGACTGTTTTAGGTGCCCTTAGTCCATCGGGGCTTGCCTTGCATGGCCATGGTTTAAGTCCATTTCTTGGCTTTGTACTTTGAGCTTTCTTGCATGCTATGTTTGACTTGTTTGGGTGGTTTGGCATCACTCCTTGCATGATTTTAGAGATTACCTCATTGCCACATTATCATGATTATCACTTTTTTGCTCATGTTTGAGAGTTCTGTCCTTATGCTTTAATTCTTGGGCTAATGCATTATGCATGCATACCTTGCTTTTGTGCCCTCATTCAAACGCTTTTGGCTACTGATTTGGGGCATGACTGAGGTCTACCCCCTTTTTTGGTTTAAATCCATTTGACATGTCCACTTGCATGTTGCTTGTATGCTTATTTCACATTGCATTGAGTATGCCATATAGTTGCATGTTTGCATGCTTAAGTCATGTTGCATGTTTGCTTGCTTGAGTCGCATTGTGTATGACATGCTTGTGTTGCATTGTCGTTTGGATTAAAGTGTTAATCCGAGCATGAGGAACGAGGGGCATTTCATACTTCAAGTGATGAAACGTGTCTTAATTCTCGGTCGCCGATGCTCTTAATGATCCATGATAGAGTTCTAGGCACTTATGTGTTTTTCTTGTGCATTCATTTGTCATTGATTTGCACAAGTTGGATCTTTGGCCATCATGCATCGGGATGCGTGATTGATGGTCGTGGATCCAATTATGCCTCTCCCTTGATGTTTTGAGGTGATATGGGGCGGCATAACGCGTACATACCCTTGGGAGACCCTCTATTTCCACTGTTTTGTGCTCTGTTGCAGCTTGGTGTCCCAGCACATCAGTGGCCGGCAGTGCCTTGCAGATGGCCAGCAGTCCTTCATTCTTGGCCGGCAGTGCCCACTCTTGGTCGGCAAGGGGGTCGACAGAAGCTCCACATGGCCGGCAGGCCATTGGTGCACTCATCAGCATGGTTTTGGTAAGATTCAGCAGCTAGTTTTCAAGGACACCCTGCAAGCAGAGCCTCAAAGAGAGCAACCGGAAGGTGTTTCGAGGCAAGAAACTGAGTACGTGCATGCATGTTCAATATCTTCAAAACAGTGCTAGAGCTGCTTAGTTTAAAGCTTAATTTGTTAATTAGCATGAATTTGTAATTAATTAATTAATTTGTTGATTAATTAAGTTTTGTAATAATTAGTTGTAGCTAGTTATTCATTCGGTTATGTAATAATTAATTAACTTGTTAGTTAGTTAATTAGTTGGTCTGTATTATTCATTCGGACCCTCCGTCGAGAGGGCAAACTTTGTAATAAGTGTGCGTGCGTGTGTGCATGTCTTCCAACCCCACATCTTTCTTCCTTTCACTTACCTGCTTTTGATGGTTAGTTTAGGGTCATTTTCAATTAGCATACTTATGCTCGCATGTTTGCATCCATTCATCTGTCTTGCATGCACCGGGCTCGGCGCATCATACTAACTGCATTATATTTCAGTTCCAAGTTGAATACATGTCATCAAATGTTGCCTCTCATATGCCATCATAGAATATCCTAGCCTATTTCTAGTTCCATTTTGCATGTGTTGCATTAGCCATCTTAACATGAACTAGGATCATGCAATGATTTCTAACTAGTTTTCTTATTTTGGCTCAGAGTATACTGTGAGTGTTTATGCTTTAGCATTTTGCATGAGTGTGAGTTTTGCTATGACAGCATGCTTGCCATGTGGCTAATCGCCTATATGTTTAAACTATCTGAATGCCTTTGGGTGAAGGTTGAATTGCTTGAATTGGAACAATTCGTTGAAATCCTCGATTTAGCCTACTTGCGAGTAGCAAACTTCCAAACCATTTTTCAAATAAATGGATATGCAATGTTTTGTTCCAACTTAGGCGATCTAGTCTATACGTGTATGCTGTGTGCGTCACATAGTAATTCTAGGTTTAATAACCGGAATAATAACACGTGTTTTCAAAAAAAAGATATCATGTTTAGTACAGGCCGATCTTTGATCGGGCGAGCGGGGTTGCTCATAGATGACCTTCCCAATCATACCCAAGTTCCCGAGTCGAGGCAACTTTGGTGATAACGGACACGTGGCCTTAGGCACGAGTCAAGGTTTCCTAAATTTCTCAAAAATAAAATATTTAGGTGGCGACTCTATATCTGGCAAAGCAGTCCATATTTGGCACTTCTTTACAAAAATTAGTTTTCCAAAACGATTTGCCACATTTGGACTCCTTGGTGATTTATCAATCTCACATCGCACATTATGAGATCAGATTAAGAACCGTGACATTGAGTTCGAACTGTAGTAGCATGAAGCCCAAGGGCGCACCTACAGTTTCTGGAGACTCTGCTGGGGATTTAGAAAGCTTGACTCGAACTTATGATATCTTGTTTTGACTACATTTATGTGTTTCTTTCCATTGGTGCGCCTAGGACACCGTTTTTGCCGTATGCTATTCCTGAACGATTTTTTGGAAGCTCACTTTGAGAAGCGTGCCATGAGGTTGACCGGTTGTGGGCTCTGCCACGGCGGGAACAAAAATCCCGATTTTACCGGGGCACCCTTTTTGACCATTCAACTTAGTGCACATTCGGAATCCATAGTGACTATTCCAAACTAGGACAGGTTGCTTACTCGAATGTAGGTTGTTTGAAACCGTTGTGTGCGTAGCGAAACCCTAGTGTAATACCCCTGTGTTCCACTATGTGAAAATATGTGGTTTGAAATTCTATCTGTTCACCGTAGGAATATCTGTTTGAATAATCTGCTTTGGAATTAAATTGAGGGCCTTATCGGCCGTAGAACTCGAAATTGATTACGCCATGGTGATTGGCATAATTTTTAGAGCCTACGGTGAAATTTCATTGAAAATTGATTCGGGTCAATTTAAACTGATTAAATTGATAAATTAAGTACCCCATTATTTTATATTAAAATATTTGTTAGTGGGGCTTGTTGTATATTTGCATTGCACTCTCCTTTAGCTCTCTCAAAACTCAAAATCTGAGTTAGACACTTGAGAGTGAGAGAGAGACCCGAATTAGAGAGAGAGAGGGGAGGAAATCAAAGTTTTGCTCTTGAATCTTGGAAGTCTTGAAGACAACTCTAGACTTGGCCATGAATTGGAAGAATTGAGCCTCTAGGTAAGCATTGATTCTTGAATTCATGAGTTTAATGTGTAATCTTGTGTGTTCAAGGGTTGTTTGTGATCAAGAGCAGGATTTAAGTTGGTTTTATTGAAATTGAGGCTTGATATGCGCATGCATGTAAAGAACTCCTATGGAATCACAAAATCTAGCATGTAATTTGTGAAATTGTGAAAGATTGGTAGTGTAATCCCACATGCAAGCATGTCTTTGTTGAGTCTTATGGGAATGAGCACTAATTGCATTATTTGAAATGAAAATGAAGTCAAAATGGGCATGCATGTCTGAATAATTGAAGATATGAGCTTTGAATGCATGAAATGGTTACATTGGTAATGAGTTGGTGGAAAATGAGCCATGCATGTAAATAAATTATGAAATTGAGCTTCAATATGTTGTAATTCTATGTTTGTACCATGTTAGTATATGATTATGTGAAGTTTGGGCCGAAATCATGCATTTAGAGCCTTTGAATGTCAAGATGAAGCTCAAGAACTCAATCTGGAAAACCCAGATTTTCGATGTACGCTCGAGCGGGTGAAGTTATGCTCGAGCGGAGAAATCGAGCTCCCAGCATTTTCTGCAGATTAGGGTCCGCGAGCGGGGACGGAAGTGACGCTCGAGGGGTTATGTTTAGACAGGGCGGTACCTCGAGCAGGGCCGGTTTCGCTCGAGCTGGATAGAAGGCAAACAGTACTTTTGCAGACCTAAGGGTCGCTCGAGCGGGAAGTCCACGCTCGAGGGGCCCTAATTTTTTGAAAATCCTGTTTTTGCTTTTTGATGTTCCGCTTTTCCGATCTCTTTCTTTTTCATTTGCAAGCCACTCTTAGGCATTGTTACAGCACTGTAATGAGTTAATGAGATAATATAAAGCCTAAAGAAGGAATATGTGAATTAAAGAACGCGGATTGAATTGGTTAATGACCTTTTGTGATTGATGGGATGTGTAGGGTCATGCTCCAGGCGTCCACAAGGCCGATCACTGTGAGGTAATATCGATTGATTTGGGAATGCTTGTGAATGTTCCAATTGTCATTATTTCCTTATGAGCTTATGAATTTGCTAAATTGGGATATGGGACGTAGTCCTTGATATGAATAAGCATTTAAAATGGACCCAAGGGTGTTGATAAATAAATGGACCAGAGGTCGTTTTGATTAAATGAATGGGCCGAAGGGCCATTTTGATGTAAATGAGTGGGCGAAGGCCGTTTTGAAGTGATGAATGACCCAAAGGTCGTTTCGATGAAATTGAATGGGACCAAAGATCGTTTTGCAATGAACGAGTGGACAAGGTCGTTTTGACATGAACGAGTAGGCCGAGGTCGTTTGCATGAACGATAGGCCAAAGGTCGTTTTGTGAATGAACTGTATGGGCCAAAGGCCGTTTTGATACGAATGTATGGGCCGAAGCGTTTTACATAAATGATTTGGGCTGAAAAGCCGTTTGTCATAATCGATGGCCGAAGGTCATTTTGAATGAATTATGGACGAAGGCATTTTGAAATGATGAATGGACCGGGAAGGTCGTTTTATAGTATGAATGGACCTAAGGTTTCGTTTGGACATTTGATGAGTGGGCCGAAGGCCGTTCTGACATGAATTGTATGGGCGGAAGGCCGTTTGACGTACAATGAACGGGCCGGAAGGCCGTTTTGATTGATGGAATCTTGAATTGGGCCAAAGGCCAGGAATGTTTGGAATACAGGACACTGATTTGAATTTGGATAGTTTATTTATATATATTGTTAATAGGAAGGTTATGTATTGGGCACAAGGCCGTTGGAGCATGTTGTTTATACATCGTTATGTAACTGTATAGTTGATATTATTTCACTGGGCTATCGCTCGATTGCTCATTCATGTGTCTGTGGTGAGCCAAGAGAAGCAAAACCCCAAACTCACTGAAGTCTTGCTTGGAACAATTAAGGTTTGAGAGAGTCTCAGCCTTGTGTCTCACGCATGAGACCCGTTTCGCCCTTTTGTTATGTATTTCATTTTGTCAGGTTGGCGAGTTGTATATTGTCTGCTTTAGTTTTTTATGGTGACTTAGTTTGGATGATCGGCTGCTACAGAACCTATGTCGTATGTTTCTGTTGTGAGTATTAAGTACATATGATGGTTTGTTGTGATTGTCCATG
Source organism: Camellia sinensis (assembly GCF_004153795.1). Taxonomy (NCBI): domain Eukaryota; kingdom Viridiplantae; phylum Streptophyta; class Magnoliopsida; order Ericales; family Theaceae; genus Camellia; species Camellia sinensis. The sequence goes on from NW_021025503.1 coordinate 192,059, forward strand.
TAAGCACGCTTCGGACAAAGTTTTAAATTTTGTTCCCTTTGGCTCTTTACTCTGATTGTGTTAAGTCTGTTTTCGTTTGAGGCCGTAGGGATTAGGATTACTGGCGGTTACGTTCCTTTAACCACGGGGCGGTTGGGTGTGACAGGTGGTATCAGAGCCGAGTTAAATCACGCACTTGTCCAAAAGAAGCAATAAGCGGTCTAGAAAAGAATCTAGGATGCATTCATATGATAGTATTGAATTCGAAAAGCATCGGATTGCTTAAGTGTTTTTGATTGGGCAATTATTGTGCTATAAGTGTGCTGTACTTGCATTGCAAACTGTCTTGGGTACTATATGTTCTAGTAATGCATATTGTAGAATCTTTTGTATTTGTAGAAATTGCAGTTTAGTCAGACGGTGGAATAAGAACTCCGGTTTAGCTAGTTTAACTTCTAAATATTTGTTAATTATTTATTGAAAGCAATACCCTGGATGCTATGTTTTGTACCAAATGATTCGTCCAATTTTTCCTGGAACATAATTGTGGTATCCTTTAGCGGAGGCCCTCGCCAGGGGACATATACTTGTGGCTTTATGGTCATGAAGCCCTGGCCCGGGGGAAATAATACCGTGGCAGGCCACCTCGCCAGGGGAAATATCGTGGCCTTAATGTTATGAGGATATTGTGATATGCTTACCAACATGATGTGTCCGCTAAAGAAGTACCACACATGACTTGAATATGAGATATGAATTGTTACACTAATGTGTACAACAAGTTTGTTTTGATATAATGCACATACATGAAAAGTTGTTTATGTGCATTCAACCCTGCCTACGGGTGTCTATTTGAAATAGGAACATGATTTGAGTATATACTCACTTAGTAAATGTTCAGCATGCGATATTTGATAAATATGCAATTATCTGTTACGTAAGTGATTAATTGCGTACGGTATGTGAAAGGAGAATATAACAATGTGCTTATGTGCGAATGCACTCATGTGATTTTGTATTTAATTTTGTATTGGGCATCCCAGTATTTGGTAAAGTTTAATAAGAATTTGTGTAGAGTATGGGCAAAGTAAGGGCATACGGGTTGGAAGGTTCTCCCACAGCCCGACTTGATAGTCCGGAAAGAGTAGTACAAGAATTGGTAGGGATCTTGAGACAACAGCGTCAGTTGCCGCTACGGCAAGAACCTTTGCCACCACCAGTGTGAGAAACACCGAGGAGTTTGTTATCAGACTTCTGGGGCTCGTTATAGATATGGTAAAACAAACCATATGGCAAGGAATTGTCCCCGGATTGAACGAAATGTGAATGAATCCTCTGCCTTGGCTAAATCCGTACCAGTGGTAGGAATTGCTACTCAGAATGGAGTAATGACACTCATCCCAGAAAGCACTCAGAATGTTGTAACCGTTATCCCAGGTATCTATACTGTTTACAAATGAGTGCTTATGTGTTGATTGATTCTGAATTAGTACGTTTGTACATCTTCGCCTGGGATATTATTTGATTCGGATCGGCACATATTTCATATCTGCTGCATGTGTATCTAGATTGGTTAGACCACATGATCGAGACTGTATTCATTAGAGGTATATGCCCCGTTTGGGAAATTGTGAAATATGTTTTGGGATATTGATTGACTCTGCACATGCACATTATATCTACACCTATGCTCATGGTGATTTATTATGTTACCGTCTTCAATGACTAAACCACTGGAATTATGATTCTGTAATCGTGTGACCAAGTTGAACGCCCTAAATGAGGAACTCCATAATTGTGAGACCATATATTTTGATTGGTAAAAAGTTGACTGGGTGATGTGACTAATTTGGAACTTTTGCGTAACAATCCCATACTATGTGTACCCGAGGAACTTTGTATAATGTATTACTGTGCACCATGTTCTTGCATATAAGGCTTATTTAGGAACTGCTATACTGATTGTGATACGTACCTCCTGATATGAACACTTGCATGCTTATGTAACTATACCTGAACTCATGTGGACAATACCGTATTGTACGTGATTTGAAACACTTTGATATGAACAGTTGTGATGAATGATTCTGATACGACCTTGAGAACTGATAAATTTAGGGCAGTTGTGAAACTATCAGCCATGTGCCTAAACAAACGAAGTGAGCTTTACAGAATCAAATGTACCCTATTTGAGAAAACTTCTATCTGACTTGATCCAATAGAACCTTTGTCTGAATTGACCCAATAGAACCCTCATTGGATATAATTTGACGGGACCTTTGTTTGATTTAATCTGACAAGACCTTTCTTGTTTGATCTAATCTGACAAGGCCGTTGCTCGGATCGACCGATAAGACCCTCTATCTAATTTGAATTTGTAAAAAAGGGGATTAAGAATTACTTGTGGATAAATAGCCAGATTATTCTTGGCAGAAAAACTGATAGGCCCAAAACTTGAATGCGTTTGGAATACTTGATTTATTTGAAAGACCTTTTGTGGGCTATCAACAGATTGATCTAACTATGAACACCGTTGAGAACCAATCCCCAACTATTGAGGACATATGTGTTAAAAAAGAAAAAAAAAATGAACCGAATTGTACAAACCCGTGATTGGGTGTCGTGAGGAGCGTTGTTCCATTTTGTTTGTTTGACGCTATGGGAACCGATGATGGTAGATTGATTTGATTTTGAGCAGTACTGAACTTTTGTCTTTGACTGATCAGAACATGTTTTGTAAGGGAGAGTGGTTGTTTTAGTGTTATCAGATTTTGGGGAAATCAGGTTATAGTGAATGGTGTTGAGTTGCTTTGATGACATTCTTAGAGTGTCCTTTCGTGCTAGGGGACGTTAAGCCTATGTAGCACCTTTGATTGAGATATCTTTTTGCCACCGACGGTTTCGTACGGGTGGGTTTGACTAATCGATCTGGAATCGGCCACCGACGGTCGCGAACGGGTGCGCTTCGGTTCCGAGACGATTATTCTTTTGTTTTGTTTAGAATGTCATCTTTTGGTATTATGTAGATGTTTTAACATCCAAGGAGCTTTGAGAAACCCTGATTATCCAAAGATGTGTAAATTGTGTTTGACATGTAATTGATTGTTTTGATACTGCCCTTGATGTCATGAGGATTAATATATGAATTGCCTTATGCTTTTGACAACTATCAGATAATGTGGAAAGACTCGATGGAGCAGGGAATTGTATATTGAACCAAATTTGAAACTGTAAACTGTTGAATGAAGTAAGAACACGTATATTCTGTTAGAAGTTGATTGCATCGGTGTTATTGTGCTTTACAATTGGTACCATGGGGGCATATGAGTTATGTATGTCGTGTGGTTGATTACTTCGTCATTATCCTAGTTGACACGGGAATCAGTGTCCGGATCCACTTTGAACTCCTGGAAACTTTTGATTGACCTTGGATAACTGTGAGGAATCGTTGAACTAAATACCGGATCGGATTGTGAATTATGGAATTATTGAAGAATGAATTGAACTTTTGTGACAAGGGAATAGACCGAACTTCTGTGATAAAGTTAGCCGACTTCTGAAATAAATTTGTTGGTGACCTACCATGAAGGGGGCAATTAGTGAATTTGTGTCTGAATATTTTTCAGTACCAACAGGTCGAAGTCGAATATCAAATGGTGACAGAACTACTTCAACCTCTCTCCATTTTGGAATGGAAATGGGAATATGTGGCTACGAATTTCGTTGTGGGGCTACCTTGAGCACCCAAGGTATAAGTCCCCTTTGGGCTATTGTAGGTAAAATTATTGAAGTTGCCCATTTCTCCCTATAAAATTTTGTATGATGCTTGTAGACTAGCCACTGTTTACATCGATGAGATCGCTCATTTACATGGAGTCCCAGTACCTATTGTTTAGACAGAAATTCTAAAATGTGTTTGAATCCTGAAAAGCCTTCAAAAGGCAATGGGGGCTCAGCCTCTGTTCTGTTATGTTACCCGGACCCGGAGGTTCCCTTATGGAACTGGTTATTCGTAACCTCACGTGTATACGTTCTGTTAATGTTAATGGGTGTGTCACGTAAACTTAATCATGACTTATGATTTCTGTACCACCTAAATATTTTTTACGAATTTGATACGAAACTGAATTATGATTCGGCGCTGTTTTCCATCCGCAAATTGATGTATGATCAGAAAGAACTTGTTAGACTCTGGGAGAAATGCTCCAAATGTGTACCTTAGATTTTCGAGGAATTGGAAAGATCTATTCATCGTTGGCAGACCTTACTCACGACGACGGCTTACACTTTAGTTTCGGTATGGCACCATATAGGCCTTGTATGGAAGAAAAGGTAAGTCTCTGACCGAGTAAGAACTGAGTTTTGTTTGACTTTGGGGCTAAGTAAGTGGCTATCAAAAAGAAATGGAACCGTTGAATAAGAAAGTATTCCGAATTATTTTCGACTACAGGTAAATTAAGTTTGGAGGACCAAACTTCCTAAAGGGGGGAAGACTGTAATACCCCTGTTCCGTAATATGTTAATTGGTCCTTAACATGATGTGATTATGTATTTTGATATGATTTGTGTTCCACTATGTGAAAATATGTGATTTGAAGTTCCATCTGTTCACCGTAGGAATATCTGTTTGAATAATCAGCTTTGGAAATTTAATTGAGGGCCTTATCGGCCACAGAACCCGAAATCGATTACGCCATTGTGGTTGGCATAATTTTTAGAGCCTACGGTGAAAATTTAATTGAAAAATTGATTCGGGTCAATTTAAACTGATTAATTGATAAATTAAGTACCCATTATTTTTATATTAAAATATTTGTTAGTGGGGCTTGTTGTATATTTGCATGCACTCTCCTTTAGCTCTCTCAAAACTCAAAATCTGAGTTAGACACTTGAGAGTGAGAGAGAGACCCGAATTAGAGAGAGAGAGGGGAGGAAATTCAAAGTTTTTGCTCTTGAATCTTGAAGTCTTGAAGACAACTCTAGACTTGGCCATGAATTGGAAGAATTGAGCCTCTAGGTAAGCATTGATTCTTGAATTCATGAGTTTAATGTGTAATCTTGTGTGTTCAAGGGTTGTTTGTGATCAGAGCAGGATTTAAGTTGTTTTTATTGAAATTGAGGCTTGATATGCGCATGCATGTAAAGAACTCCTATGGAATCACAAAATCTAGCATGCAATTTGGTGAAATTGGTGAAAGATTGGTAGTGTAATCCCACATGCAAGCATGTCTTTGTTGAGTCTTATGGGAATGGAGCACTAATTGCATTATTTGAAATGAAAATGAAGTCAAATGGGCATAGCATGTTTGAATAATTGAAGATGGGAGCTTTGAATGCAATGAATATGTATGATAGAATGGAGTTTTGGTGTCAAATTTGAAACATGCAAGTGTTTAATCCTTGAGATTGAGCTCCATAATAATGTGTTTTGGTGTTTTATACCTTGTTAGTAATACTTATATGTGATATTGAGCTACAGCATGCATGATTTTGTTGATTAAAGTCGGAATGGAGCTCAACGAACTCAACTGGGATTCCCCAGATTTTTCGACGTCTACGCGCTCGAGCGGAGTTGAAGTGAGCTCGGAAGCGAGAAAAATCGAGCTCCCAGCATTTCTGCAGACTTAGGGTCGCTCGAGCGGGGAAGTGACCGCTCGAGCGGGGAGTTATGTAGACAGGCGTACGCCTCGAAGCGGCCGCGAGTTTACGCTCGAGCTGGAATAGAAGGCACCAGTACTTTTGCAGACCTAAGGGTCCGCTCGAGCGGGGACCTTATTTTCTGAAATCCTGTTTTCGCATTTTGTGTTCCGTTTTCGTTCTCTTTCAACTTGCAAGCACTCTTAGGCATATGTTAAGCACTGTAAATGTTTAATGAGATAATAATAAAGCCTAAAGAGGAATATGTGAATTAAGGAACGGATTGAATTGTTAATGACCCTTTTGTGTTCATGGAATGTGTAGGGTCAAGCTCCAGGGCGAATCCACAAGCCGATCACTGTGAGTAATATCGATATTTGAATGCTTGTGAATGTCCAATTGTCTATTCCCTTATAAGCTTTATGAATTGCTAACTGGGATTAGGGACGTAAGTCTGATATGAATAAGCATAAGTAGACCCAAGGTCGTTTTGATAAACATGAATGGACCCGAGATCGTTTTGATATAAACGAATGGGCCGAAGGCCGTTTTGATGTAAATGAGTGGGCCGAAGGCCGTTTTGAAGTGGATGGACCAAAGGTCGTTTTGATGTAAACGAATGGGCCAAAGGCCGTTTTGACATGAACGAGTAGGCCCCGAAGGTCGTTTTGATAGAAATGAGTGGACCGAAGGTCGTTTTGACATATATGAATGGACCTAAGGTCGTTTTGACATGAATGAGTGGGCCGAAGGCCGTTTTTAAATGAACGGACCAAAGGTCGTTTCGATGTAAATGAATGGACCAAAGGTCGTTTTGACATGAACGAGTAGGCCGAAGGTCGTTTTGACATGAACGAGTAGGCCGAAGGTCGTTTTGACATGAACGAGTAGGCCAAAGGCCGTTTTGATACGAATGTATGGGCCGAAGGCCGTTTTGACATAAATGATTGGGCTGAAAGCCGTTTTGTCATAATCGATTGGGCCGAAGGTCATTTTGAGATGAATGTATGAACCGAAGGTCATTTTGAAATGAATGAATGGACCGAAGGTCGTTTTGATAGATATGAATGGACCTAAGGTCATTTGGACATGAATGAGTGGGCCGAAGGCCGTTCTGACATGAATGTATGGGCCGAAGGCCATTTTGACGTACATGAACGGGCCGAAGGCCGTTTTGATATGAATGGAAATCTGAATGGGCCAAAGGCCAGAATGTTTGGAACTACAGACACTTGATTTGAATTTTGTATAGTTATATATATATTTGCTAAATAGAAGTATGTATTGGGCCCAAGGCCGTTTGGAGCATGTTGTTCTATACATCGTTATGTAACTGTCATATTTGATATTATTCACTGGGCTATCGCTCATGCTCATTCATGTGTCTTGTAGGTGAGCCAAGAGAAGCATAAACCCAACTCCAGTGAAGTCTGCTTGGAACAACTAAGGTTTTGAGAGAGTCATCCCTTGTGTCTCACGCATGAGACCCGTCTTCGCCTTTTGCTATGTATTTACATTTTGCCAGGTTGGCGAAGTTTTGTATATGTCTGCTTATAGTTTTTATGGGTTGACTTAGTTTTGGATGATCCTGTCTGTACAGAACCTATGTCGCTATGTTTCTGTTGTGAGTTATTAACGTACATATGTATGGTTTGTTTTGATGTGCCATGTAAGCACAGCTCTACGGACAAAGTTTTAAATTTTGCTTCCCTTTTGGCCCCTTTACTCTGATGTGTTAAGTCTGTTTTCGTTTGAGGCCGTAGGTAATCTTAGGATTACTGGCCGGTTACGTCCTTAACCCACGGGGGCGGGTTTGGGTCGTGACACCTAGCTCCTTACAAAATAGGACAGGGAAACCCTACCCCAACATAGGGGTGTTTTGGCTCTCATTTGCTTGATTAAGTGCTTTTAGAGTGTGCCTCTACAGGGAATGCACGTATCAATTTGCAAGTCTGAGTATCTGGCCTGAGGGCATCAGTATTTTGAGAATCAGTTATATCTGCGGATATCAGATTCAGATTCGAGGCAGTGAATTTGGGGACACTAATCAGTGGTCGAATATAGTTATTCAGCTATGCTTATGTCTGTTCTTCGTGAAATTGGGCTGAGCGGCTGCTTGTTTTCTCTTTCAAGGTTCAGGGGATTCGGTTCAGAGCAACCAGTGTTCTCTTTCGCTGAGGCAAGGCAGAGAAGGGCCAGTCAAGGCACACCGATTCATCAGATCCGTCAGCCACCAGTCATATCACCTCTGTTCAGTTCAGCAGACTCACCATGACACAGAATTCAGAAGAAATTATGGTCATGACAGCGGCACTAAACCAAGGAATCACAATACAGGGTGAGACCGATGTTGAGATGCAATGTCCGCCCAAGTCACCTGCTGCATATCCAATCTGGGAACCTCAATTATTTCAAACCCGTGAGCCCACCACTTTTGAGCTGATAGGATTGATCGGTGATCCTTAGAGATCTGTTGTTGATCTAGCCTACGGAATATCAGCTCCGCCGTTGACCATGTCACATGCTGGGAACTTCATACCGGAAGAGCCTCCGCTCTTGGGGCAGATTGTAGTTGAACTCAGCCAACCTGAACCCATCCTAAGTATAGGCAATGGCTTGCCAACAACAACCGGGTTTCGCTCTGATATAGCAACCTAAACCTTCGACCGAGCTGAGGCGAGTGGTAAGAATAAGGTGGAGGTGGACATTGATCCCTTTGAACAACTTCTGTAGGTTGTTGAGGCTTTGAAAGCTGGGGGACTGAATAAACAGCAAGTGCTCACGGTTGCTGCAAAAACTGTCAATGACACTTTCCCCGCTCAGACTGAGGGCAGTTCAAGCCAAGGGGAGAACTGGGAGAAGGGTCATCATACTAGAAACGAACCTGTCATATCTAATCCTACACCCGAAAAAGATCAAAAAACCAAGTGAGTACATGCGGACCCCTTTGTTAGTGCGTCTAGTAAAAATCCGCAAACCTCGAAGTATTTACCCCGAGGTCGTAGGGTCTTCCATGCCCTCTACATGCCTTTGTCCAAGGCACTTCAGATCCTTGCTGAAAAGGGCATCTTGAACCCCTCGAGCCTCGACCTCTCCCTAGTCGTTTTCCACCTAGCCATGACGGTACCCAGTACTGTGCGTACCATCAGCAGACCAGTCATACTACCGACAATTGCTTCCGTCTTCGCAACGAAGTACATGATTTGATTGACAATGAGGTCATCCTCCCACCAAGCTCAGCAAAGTCCATCGTCACTAGGTCAGTGAACTTCAAGGATAATACAAGTATGTGATCAGGGAATGAACCACCTGCGGGCGGCACTCAGTTTACTTCAGATGTGGCGTATGTCACGCACTATTTTGAGCATTTGTGAATGCTAGTTTTTGTACTTTCTGATTTGGGTATTCAGTCAGTTTTGTTGTCTTGTATATAGTCAGTCTTTATGTACTATGTCAGTCGGATCTGTCTTGTTGTATCGAGTCAGTCTTGTTGCATAGAAGTTGGGTGATTTCGAGGTTGTTACTTCGGATATCACTATTTTGTTTTGTGTTTGTCTTTTTGCTTTCTTTTGGGTCTGTTTCTGCCATGGAGCCTGTTACACCAGAAGATTTGAATGGAACAGCAGTAATTTTCACACTCTCGTGTTTGCTTCTGTCTTGTGCCGGTTGTGCCAGAAGTCTTGAATGAAACAACAGTGCTTTTCACCTGCTCTTTTGTGCCTTGAAATCATTACATTGACCTAGCTTTTTCAAAAACTTTTTGAACATTGTGGTGAAAATAAAGAGGAAGGAATTCCTCGGGTTTTGCAAAATTTGATCAAACTGAGAGAAAGAAAGGCATGCTAAGCCCTTAATGAATGAGATTATGCGTGTTAGCGTGAGTATTAAGAAGGATCCTGGCTTGATCCAGATTGGTTCTACATTGTCTTCAGCCCGGGCGACTAGTCGTTTTCTTAAAAGATTTCAAAAAATGTTTTGCGCGATCCTGTGAAGACCTGTGTGGAATCGCTCTTCAGATTGTGCAACCTAGGATCGCTCTCAGCCTCGAGACCCGACCCCTTTTGCTTTCAAACCTTGAACCTTAATTTAGAATGTTCAACGGTCAACCACAATCTGAGGCTTGTATGGCCAGATTTGATGAAGCCCTCGAATTAGGGACAAGAAAGTCAAATCAAGAAGATCAGATAAGATCAAAAGAAAGCTTGCAAAGCTAAATCAGAAGCAGCCCTTGAACTAGGGGCAAAAAATGTCAGATGCGCTCGAAGAGTTAAAAATTAGGACATTCCTCAAGCTAATGAAGATCGGCAAGAATGCCATATCCTAGAAGCGAGGAAAGAAGAAAGTATAGTTGAAGGACAACTGCGTTCCTATCCACAACACTAAGGGCAAATTCAGCCCCCATTGGATGGACTCCTACATCATCAGCGAACAATAGCCACTCTCCTGGATTAAGATGGCTTCGAGATCTCAAAACCATTTGACATGGACAAAGCTACACTTTTACCCTTGCTACACTTTTACCCTTGAGAGGCTCCCTGGGCTGAAAACCCGAAAGGGCGACCCAGGCAAAAGTTAGAGCAAGAAAAAGAAAAAAAAAAGAAGAAATGCAAAGATTGAAAAAAGAAAAGAAGAAAAATGAAGAAAATGAAAAAAGAAAAGATGAAAAAAAGATGAAAAGAATTGAAAAGAAAAGAACATAGCTCGCAAGGTTGAAAACCCGGAAGGGCGGCCATGGCAAAAGTTAGAGCGCAAAAGGAGAGGTTAATACCCGAGTGTACCTTACCCCGAACTACGTAAGGCTTGATTCCCATTTGTGAGATACATAGGCAACTTCATTCTGAAGTCCAGCCATAAACACTTTCAAATCGATTGTGTCCATATAATCATTTTGATCATCTTTGTCTTCTCTGTATCTGAGAGTTAGGTTGTGTTCGTCACTCTGAGGATTGACTATAATGCGCTGCGGTGCCATTTAGACAAGGGGCAACTCTCCATTGCCCTACAATGTGCTACGGTGCTATTCAAACAAGGGGCAACTTTCCGTTGCCATGTAGTGTCCTTCAGATAAGGGGTAGTTTTCCATTGTTATGGATCTGAGGTTGTGCATCTCAAGAGTAGGTTCCATGCTCGTTGAGCGGTGGCCGTTTGCAAAAGCAATTTTTGAGAATTTCTAATGAGTTGACTAATTCTCTCAAAAATTATTTCATTTTCCCAAAACTGGACCATTTCTTGAATCCAAAAAAGGAAAATTTTCAGTGCTCATAGCCTGACTTCCATGATTTCAAATCAAAAAATTGAACAAGCATGTTAATCTAACTCTCAAATTGATCAAAATTATTTTCGTAGAAAGCCAAAACAAAAATGGTCAAAATGATGAACTAGGGGCATAGTTGAGTCAGGTGTTCTGTCTTTTCCCCCGTTGTCAGCACTCTACTTGCCAGAAAGGGCATCATACTTGCCAGAAAAGGGCACAACTGAAGCTAACAACAAAGGGCTAAAAGCTCTCTCAACCTCCAAGCAGCGAGGTATCAAGCCAAGTGCGAAGCACGAACCAGAAATGGAGCAGAATATTCCATTCCCTCATCTGGACATATTTAATCACATCCAAACTGGCCAAAGGCATCGTCAACCGATGTCAATTGTAGATCTGCTGCGCATTTGGCCGCACCACAACCCCACTGTGAGAAAGTTCACTATTGTGAGCAGAAGAAAGAGAATCTAGCAGAATGCTAGGGGCATGAGCCCGCAACTTCCTGATCATCCATCAACCACCCAGGGGAGGGATGAAAAATGAGAGATTGAAGAATAGAGAGATGTGCTACAAGTGAAAAAGTGAGAAAAGGGGTTTTTCAGAAAAATAGAGATTGAGTGCCAGAGTGATGTGAGAATCACAAATGAAAAAGGGCGGGAAACAATACCCAGAGAAACAGGCTCCCTGTGCATGTCTGAGTGTCGTGTCTTTTGTTTTGTCCCGGTTAAGAACTCATTTCTTAATTTAAAAAATAAATCGTTTTGTGCTCAGGAGTGCTATGCCATTCTCCACATATGTGCAAAACAAGATTCGTCCTTTCATAAAACTGTAGGGTTCAACCCAGGTCATGTGGGAACAGTAGAACTAGGACCTATCTGAAGCTATCTAGGTCCCAGACTGCAAAGCAAAAGAAAAGAGAGAAAATTTGGAGCATCTTAGTCTGTTTCAACTTCAGCAAATTCTGAGACTACATTCCAGGTACATCTTGTCTGGCCTCGCCTTTCTCTGGAGTATGAGTGTATCTCGACCCTAAGCTTAAGCCTGCTTCAAGTCAGAATGGGAATTAAAGCAGCAGCAGATGTTATCTCTCACCAATATGAACAAGGCGTGCCCTTTTTGAGCTGAGTATATTGTAACTCCTCCGAGAGGTAAATCGGAGGTCACACCTAAATCAGTCTTGTCAAGATGTGCATTTCTTCATTGAGCATATTGGATCGAATATGCATTGATTATTGTGCAAAGAATATGTATACACTTTTTACTTGCGTTGTCACACGCACACTCGTTGCATTGTCATGCACACCTTTTTAACTTGCGCTATCACGCACGTTACTTGCATTGTTTTGCACCTTTTTAACTTGCACTGTCATGCACGTTACTTGCATTGTTTTGCACCCCATATAGCTTGCACTGTTACGCACTTCTCATATCTTGCGCTGCCACGCACATTACCTGCACTGTTACGCACTTTTCAATCTTCCGTTGTCATGCACTTTACCTGCGCTGTTACGCACTTCTCTATCTTGCGCTACTATGCACATTTACTTGCACCGTCACGCACGTTACCTGCATTGTTTTACACATCTATTTTGTGCTGTCATCCACTATACTCGCATTATTTTGCACCTCTTTAACTTGTGCTGTCACGCACGTCACTTGCATTGTTGTGCACCTCTTTACTTGCATTACCACGCACGGTCTACACGCATTGTTATGCACATTTCTCTCGCATTGTTATGCACACTCTGCTTACATTGTTATGCACCCTCATTACTTGCGTTGTAACGCACATTCTACTGGCATTGTTATGCACCTTTTCACTCGCATTGTTATGCGCCCGTCTCGCTTGCATTGTCATGTAACCTTTTCACTTGCATTGTTATGTGGGTTTTATCTACATGTGTTTCTGTTATATTTTATCTGTCAAAGTTTCTTTTTGTGCAAGCACGATATTGTGTGTGCGGTTCATTCAAGCAAGTTCCGGTTCAGTTTGACTGATACCTTTCCTCTCTAGCGTGTGCTACGCTAAGAGGGTTTTCTTTTTCCTCTCTCGCGTGTGCTACGTTGAGAGAATTTCCCTTTCCTCTCTCATGTGTGATACGCTGAGAGATGGGCCTTTCCTCTTGTTGCATTGTTATGCACACTCCTTCTTTTCCGAAGCACCGGGATACGTCCCTATGTTTCTCCCTTTCAGTTAAGAGCACTTGGAATACGTTCCAATGCTTGAGCCATTTCGAAACACCGGGATACGTCCCTATGTTTCTCCCTCTTTCTGAAACACCGGGATATGTTTCTCCTTCTTTCCGAAACACCGGGATACGTCCCTATGTTTCTCCTTCTTTTCGAAACACCGGCATACGTCCCTATGTTTCTCCTTCTTTCCGAAACACTAGGATACGTCCCTATGTTTCTTCCTCTTTCCGAAACACCGGGATACGTCCCTATGTTTCTTCCTCTTTCCAAAACATCGGGATACGTCCCTATGTTTCTCTCTCTTTTCGAAACACCGGGGTACGTCCCTATGTTTTTGCCTCTCTCTGAAACACCGGGATACGTCCCTATGTTTCTCCCTCTTTCCAAAACACCAGGATACGTCCCTATGTTTCTCTCTCTTTCCAAAACATCGGGATACGTCCCTATGTTTCTCCTTCTTTCCGAAACATCGGGACATGTCCCTATGTTTCTCCCTCTTTGGTTAAGAGCATTTGGAATATGTTCCAATGCTTATACCTTTCTAAAACACCGGGATATGTCCCTGTGTTTCTCCCGCATTAGTTAAGAGCATTTGGAACATGTTCCAATGCTTGTGCCACTCTTTTTCCTTTCGCATGCAATGCGTCGGTATCCTGTTTGAGACCTCGGGTGTCCCAACGGTTGCTCTTAGTCTTCTCCGTGTGAGACGCAGTGAGAATTGTGTAATTTTCTTACATCCTTTCTGCATGAGATGTAGTTTGGTTCGTGTTTACTTGCTTTGCATAGCATTCACTTAAAATGTTGCATTTATTTTGCATAATTGCTTCATCACAGCTCGCTTTGCATGATCATAAGTTATGTTCGGCATTGTGCATGTCATTTGCATCTTGCCCCTGCCTTCGGGTGCATCTCTTTGTTATCTTCCCTGTTTGCCCAAGTCTTCAGCCTTGTCAAAAATGGGTCGCCTTTGGGCTTTGGCATTTACTCCGGTCACTTCTTGACTTCCGAGTTCTGTCAAAGAGGGGCAACTGTAGACACCCCATTTTTTACTGTCTTCAAGGCTTGGTTGTGCTTGCAAGTACATCCAATAACTACTTCGATTGCTTGTCGAGTACTCAACTGTCGCGGAAGAACGCCACAGGTTTGAGCTTTCCAAACCCTGTATCCTTTCTGCCCCATTTTTTTGGACCATGTATTGGCCCATCCAGTTTGATTCTCTTGGTGCACTGCCGGCCCCATTTTGGCCTTGCCAGCCATGCATTTGTTACTGTCGGCCATTGATGAAGCCTATCGGCCATCAATGAGCCATTGTCGGCCACTGCTAATGGCCGGCAGAACCCTTGTCTCAGCAGGTTTCACGCTAGATCTTTTGAGCCAGCTGGTTTTCACTCATTTCCCCTTCCATACACATGTATGAAGGGATGAAGCTCTTGCCAAGCTTGTTCAACAAGCTTTGCATTGCTCCTCTTCTATATAAGGAGAGGTCCCCTCTCCTTAGCAGGGGTTCAACCATTTTTAGAGAAGAAAGACCTCTCTCTCTATATTTCTCATTCTCTCTCTCTCTCTATGTTGTATGAAGTAGTGTTCTAAAGTCCATTTTTCTTGCACTTTTACACTACAACACATAGAGATACACCACAATCTTTGGGCTGAGGTCCTTGGGAGTGTTACTTAAGCTCTGAAACTTGGTTTTTGGCCCCTGAGGTTGCTGGTTTCCAAGTTGATCTTCAAGGTTGAGTATATTCCCCATTTTAGCATTTATTTGTACCTCATTTTGGCCATCCTTGCATATTTCTTTACGCCTTGATTTCAACTAAAAAAATTTCTGTATTTGAGTGCTTTTGACGATGGTTTATAGTCTTCTTGGTGTTAAGGGTGCACAACCCTCTTGTTTGCCTTGTTTGGCTTTGTTTATGCCATGCTTTAAGGCCTTCGAGGTACTCTTGGTTTGGCCTTTTAGGCACTGAAATCTAGTGGGTTTTCAGTGGTAGGCATGTGGTTTTGAGGCCTCAAACTAGAGGGGGGTGACTCCATCCCTTTTTGTTTTGTTTGCTTGAGTTTTTGCCCTATCAAAGAAGCATGCATCCATTTACTTTTGAGGCTTAGTTCAGGCACTTTTTTGTGACTTTTAGGACCTACCTTGGCTCTATCCAAGGCTGGTTTGGTCATCTTTTGCATGCTTCTTATATGTGTAGTGTAATCCCATTTGTGGCTCATCAAAGTAGCAGGTTTTCCTAGCTTATGTTGAGTCCATTTCAGCATGTTTTTGGTGATGTTTTTCCATGACATAACTCTATTTAAAGTTGGTCTGGTCATCTTTTGCGTGCTCCATATACTTGTAGAACAAATCTTGTTTACTAGCCTTATTTGCATGTTAATTTGACTCATCATTCCAGCATATTTTGGCTTTGCTCCAGCACGATTTTATTCTTATTTTGGGGCTGTTCTAGGAATGTTTTGGGCTGCCATAGGAATATCACTCATGTTTTGTATAGCTATAGTGTAAATGCTTTGGCTAGCCTTGGGTTTTGAGGCCTCTACCGTGCCATACATGTGATGTTTGCATACTTTGCCATCATTTCGAATGTTATTTCAGTCCATGAAATTTGGTCATACACCTGCATTTGACATGCTTTAAATGCGTTGAAGAGTTTGTGTTTTATGCCTCATGAATGGATCATTGTGCATGCCATTAAGCCTAGGCCCTTGGGTCCTCATGTCAGTGCATTTTTGGTCTTGTTATACCATGATGTAGCTCTGTTTTATGTTGTCCAAGTCATGCCATGTTTGGTTTTAATAGGTGTAATGTAATACCGCCTTTGTAGCCTTGCATGCTCCATGTTTTTTACCTTTGTTCTAGCTTCTATTGGTTAGGTTCAAGTATGTTTTTAGTCTCGTACATAAGCAAGTAAACACAAGTCAAACTACATCTCATGCAGAAAGGATGTAAGAAAATTATGCAATATCACTGCGGCTCACGCAAGAAAGACTAAGAGCGACTATCGGGGACACCCAAAGCCTCAAACAAAATGTCTTTTAGCGTATCAAACGCAAAAGGAGAAAGGCATCCAAACGCGTGTCAAACGCAAAAGGAGTAAGGTACGTCCAAACGCATGTCAAACGTGAGTGGAGAAGGGTAGCAATCAAACTGAACCGAAACTTCTCTTGAATGAACCGTGCATACAATATCGTCTGGCTTCACCAACTTCAAATGAACCGTACATACAATATCATGCCTGCATAAGAAAGAAACTCAATCGGTACAATATAGTAGAAACACATGTTCAACGTTATATCATGATACTACTTCAATACAACATAAACGTGTGCCCATATGATGCCAACGGAAAGGTGCATAGCAATGCAAGTGAAAAGTGCACAGCAATACAAGTGAAGTGTGCATAACAATGCAGGTTGAACGTGCATAACAATGCAGGTGGAATAGTGCATAGTAATGCAAGTGAAAAGGTGCATAACAATGCAATTAGAACGTGCGTGACAACGCAAGTGAAAAGGTGCATAACAATGCAACTGGAACGATGCATAACAATTCTAGTAGAATGTGTATAACAATGCAAGTGAAAAGTGTGCATAACAATGCAAGTGAAAACCGTGTATAACAATGCAAGTGAAAAGGTGCATATCAGTGCAACTGAACGTGCATGACAACGCAAGTGAAGAGATGCATAACAATGCAAGTGAAAATGTGCATAACAATGCAACTGAACGTGCGTGACAACGCAAGTGAAGAGGTACATAACAATGCAAGTGGAATGTGCGTGACAACACAAGTGAAACGGTACATGACGATGCAACTAGAACGTGCATATCAATGCAAGGGAACGTGCGTGACAACGCAAGTAAAGTGCATAACAATGCGAGTGAACGTGCGTGACAACGCAAATGAAAAAGTGCATAACAATGCAAGTAGAACGTGCGTGACAACACAAGTGAAAAGGTGCATAACAATGTAACTAGGCATAACAATGCAACTAAAACGTGCGTGATAACGCAAGTGAAAAGCTGCATAACAATGCAAAAGAATGTGCATGACAACGCAAGTGAAGAGGTGCATAACAATGCAAGTGGAATGTGCGTGACAATCCAAGTAAAGTGCAAAACAATGCAACGAGAACGTGCATGACAACGCAAGTGGAGTGTGCAAAACAATGCAATGAGAATGTGCGTGACAACGCATGTGGAGTGTGCAAAACAATGCAACTGATGTGTGCAAAATAATGCCACTAGAGTGTGCGTGACAGCGCAAGTGGAGTGTGCAAAACAATGCAACGAGAACATGTGTGACAACGCAAGTGGAGTGTGCAAAATAATGCAACTGAAGTGTGAAAAACAATGCAACTAGAGTGAGCGTGACAACGCAAGTGGAAACGGTGCAAAACAATGCAAGTAGAACCGTGCATAACAATGCAAGTGCAAGAAATGTATGCTCCATGCAACATTAAGATGCGCATTTCGGGCCAGGGTGAGAAGTGCACATTCTATGCAAGCAAGGTTAAAATGTGCTCCATGCAATGTACATACTCTATGCAAAAGGATCAACGACGTACATCCAATGTAACGTGTATATTCTATGCGACAACAAGAATAAGTATAGTACAAGATGCATTTATGCAATATGTGTGATGATATGATACATGTTACAAGCAATGTAGAGCATGATGTCTAGAGAATGCAACAAACAAACAAAGCGGCGCTTTAGAAAGCACCTCATGGGGCGAGTGGCGATGAACCGCTTTACTCTGACGGGGATCTCCCCTTGTGTTCTTTGAACTCTTACCTTCAACTCATAGTACAAAGGTCCTGAATTGCTGACAAGGAGCAACGTCTGCTGGGGAAGCCACGGATGCCGTTTTTCTTCCTGATCATGCTCACAACTTTCCCTATTCTTCAACGGAGTGACAGACTAGGTTGGATCAGTATCCAAAATCGAGATGCATACCCGCTACCTCAACCTATGGGGCTTCCATACAGATTTCAAGCCGGGCATACACCCCTGGGTATTCAAACCAAACTTTAGTCTCGAAAATTCCAAACCTTTGTGTTCTAGGCAACAACCATTCGAACTCTAGTTTCCACCGTCGCGATTGATCTCCTAGGAACTCATTACAAACACAACCAAAATGCCTCTAGTAGGGATTCGTACTCCGGGAGAGCGCTTCTGATTACCATTCTGGCACGAAAAGAGTCGACACAGTATTCGATTCACTGTGAACACACAGCTCGCACAGTACGCTGCTCATTCTGAACACACAGCCTATAACACAGTACTCTGTTTATTTTGAACACATGGCTCATGCAGGACACTGCTGATTCTGAACACACAGCCCATCCCGAACACTGCTCATTCTGAACACACAGCCTATAACACAGCATTCTGTTCAATTTGAACACATGGGATGCAAAGACGGAATTTACAGAAGCCGAAACAAACTCAGATGCTCCGAATTCTCCCTCTTTTCTTTTGCATCGCAGTTTGGAACCTAAAGCTTCAGATAGCTCCTGGTTCTACTGTTCTCACATGACCTGGGTTAAACCCTGCGGTTTATGAAAGAACAAATTCTGTTTTGCACGAATGTGGAGAATGACACAACACTCTGAGCACAAAACGATTCATTTTTTTGTTTGAAATTGAAATGAGAAAAGGGTTCTCAAACGAGTATTGAGCCTGCAACTGACCACAGTTAAAACGACTCAACCAAGAAAAACAAAAGGTAAACAACCTAAACACAATCGAGTAACATTTGAAACGACTCAAAACAAGAATCGAAACAAACAAAACAACAAACACGAAATTTAGACGTATACAAAGACGAGAGACCTCCTTTCGCGAGGAGCCAGTTTCTCCGGGTATTGTTTCCCACAATTTCTCATTTGTGATCCTTACATCACTCGGCCCTCAGGCTCTGTTTTTCTGAAAAACCCTTTTCCTCACTTTTTCTCTCCACGCACATCTCTCTATTCTTTATTCTCTCATTTTTTATCCCTGCCCCGGGTGGTTGGTGGATAAACAAGAAGTCGTGGGCTCATGCCCAACGTTATTAGCTCGTGGCAATTTCCTCCGGTGACGTTTAGTCAATGCCCCGGATGAGGGAGTGGAGTATCTTGATCCATTCCGATTCGTGCTTCGCACTTGGCTTGATACCTCGCTGCTCAGAGGGTGAGAGAGCTTTCAGCCCTTTGGCTATTAACCTCAGTTATGCCCTTTGTGGAAAATAAAGTGCCCTTCTTGGCAAGTATGTTGGCAATGGGGAAACAACAGAACACCTGACTCAACTGTGCCCCTAGTCCATCATTTTAACCATTTTTTGTTTTGGCTTTCTACTAAAACAATTTTGACCAAAATGAGAGTTAGATTAACATACTTGTTCAATTTTTTGATTTAAAATCATGCAAGTTAGGTTATGAGCACTGAAAATTTTCCTTTTTTGGGTACAAGAAATGGTCCAGTTTTGGAAAAATTGGATAATTTTCGAGGAAATTAGTCAACCTCAGTAAAAAAAAAATCTCAAAAACTATTTTTACAAAAGCCACTGCTCGACCAACACAGAATTTACTCTTGAGATGCAC